>OX465105.1:24084631-24484631 GCA_949987565.1 Luidia sarsii | reverse complement strand
TAAAAGTGTTTTGGTGGGATATTCCTCATGTCGCTGTGCCGGGTCACAAATGCCTTTGGACCGATTGGCCAAAATGACTTATTTGTTCCAACGAAACTGATTCTAATTCCAACGGCTGTGTATGCCTTGTAATAATCATGGTGCGGTGACACCATGTTAACGCATGTCTTTTGAGACGTACTGTGGCTCTGAAAAGAGCCGGTAACTCAACGTTTCGGGCAGTGTGTGCTATAGACTTTTTTTTCAAGTGACGTCATGCTGGACCGCCTTACAATGGCAGCGCACAGTGTAAACATCAGTTGTACCATAGGGATGTACGTACACTTTCCGTAAAAAGCGGTCCAATTTGGCGGCAGTGCTTTCGTTTGGTCACGGGGGTGAAAAGGGTCTATAGTCTGCCCGTCGTCAGGTATATAACTTGAAGTCTCACCGCAGAACCTTCAACTCGGCACTGCCACCGTGCGGACCTTCACAATCTTACCAAGAGAGGATGACGGTGTTTTGGGGGTGTTTTTTTTCTTCAAAGTCTAGTGGGCCTGACGTTTCGATCCTAGCAGGACCTTTCTCAAAGAAAGGTCCTGCTAGGATCGAAACGTCAGGATCGAAACGTCCTTTCTCAAAGAAAGGTCCTGCTAGGATCGAAACGTCAGGCCCAGTAAATTTTGAGATTTGCATTTTTGGTAATTTGAGTCAGTAAGCAGTTTGCAACAGTTATGTATATCACTTTGGGTTGTTGTTGTTTTTTTCTTACGTGGTCAGCGCTTTCGGCGGGTAGGGGAGCCAGCTGCGAGTAGGACCAGGGGTAGAGGAAGAGCTGGGAGTAGGCGTGGAAGTCGATGAAGCTGACGAACTGCTGGCCGGACGCCTTGCGCTGGAGCAGGAAGGCGGTGGACTCGGACACCTCGGGCTCGGAGTTGGCCGCCGGGCCGCGGTACGTGTCCTGGCACTTGCCCGTGCTCGCCCCCTGACCTGCGGCAGGCGGCGGCGGTGCGCGATACCGACGGGAGGCAAGCAGGCGAAGTGGTGGAGTGAGTGGATTGGCCTAATGGGTGCAGAACACTAAATCGAGCTCCCATTGAACACTGTACAAAAACACTCACTTTCAAAGCCAATTATCCCATGCCCAAAAGTCTCTCAGTTATTGTAGCTTTACTTAAAATTGTAGTTTGGACCTTCATCTCTCAGATTCTTTTCAATTTTAGTGCTCTTAGCCTATTAGATTTTTTGCTAATTACCCCCAGAAAAAAACACCCCTAAAATGTGTAGCCGTCCGAGCAAGGATTTTGGGATGGACCCCTCCACTTCCACAGCCAAATAGGGCCACATTTAAAACCAGATATGGTCAAAATTACATACCAAAGTGAAGAGTGAACCCCCAGGTTGTCTTAAGCTTCACTTGTTCTACAATGTATCAGTTAATTAGCCTCCAAAGACCCCTTATTAAAAAAAAGTTATGGGTACACACTTTATGATAATCAGCTCGGCGGAGCCATCTTGGATGGATTTTGTGTGCTGCACCCCTATCCAGCCCTTAGATGGTGGCCTTCCCAAAATTAATAGTCAACTAGTTCTCTGTTTTATTATGCCTATCATCCCTCTTGGAACTAATACAATTATAAGGGAACACTAAAGGCGAGAGAGAGAGAGAGAGAGAGAGAGAGAGAGAGGGGGGGGGATAGAGAGACTGATCCTAGACACTGACTGGTGTGTCTACATACCAAAGATCTTATAGCGCGCAAAGCGCGCAAGATGGACTACTCCGAGCAAAAAGTGAAGTACGCACCGGGCGCCATTTTAGTAAGCAACGGTATCTGTCGTCTGCTTTCGGCGCTCCGAAAATGAAGCGAGAGAGTCCAAAACAATAACAAAGATACAACTTTGGATGCGTGAACAAAATGCGATAACTTTCGGTGTGATGTGACCACGAAATGGAGAGAATGTGTGCGGCTTTGCTTACTAAAAAATGGCGCCCAGTGCGTACTTCACCCGGATGCGTGTGATCTCGCAAGAGTAGACTATCTTGCGCGCAAGCAAGCTGAAAGATCTTTGCTATAATACCCACCTCCCCATCTGTAGTCGTAGTTTCGGTTCGGGTCAGTGCCAACGCAAATCTGTCCCGGGGTCTTGGAGCGAGTCTTCCTCCACATGCGATCCTTGCGGAGGGAAACCCCAAAAAATAATAGGTATATAATAACGATGACAGACTATGAACCAAACTCACGTTTGGTTTTTGAAAAAAACTTTGACTGAACCAAAATGACAGACTATGAACCAAACTCACGTTTGGTTTTTGAAAAAAATCTTTGACTGAACCAGAAGGTGAACCCGAGAACTCAAACGCATCCCCTCCCCACCATGCATCTCCAGCAATTCTGAACTCATTTCAACTGAACTCATGACCGCTACCCAGAGGCTACGGTGGCACGAGGAAAGAAACCAATTGAAAAAAAAATTATTGGCAAAGACAACTTTGACTGGACCGAGACTTGAACCCGAGACCTCTAGATTAACGTGCCTGTGCTCTTCCACCTGACCTATCCAGCCCTTAAATGGTGGCCTTCCCAAAATTAATAGTCAACTAGTTCTCTGTTTTACTTCTGTGGTTATGTCTATCATCCCTCTTGGAACTAAACCAATTAGGGAACACTAAAGGCGTCTCAAGTGAGAGCAACCCGGCACAATCGGACGACTGCGTGGCTTTTGTCATGCTTTTTGTTTCGTGGGAGACTAATAGAAGTCTTTAATTTTAAAACTTGGACAATTATCAGCGGTGCCCGGATTCGGAGGGCACGGCGCGAAACAACACCACCAGGCCGGCGCCCCGAATTCGGAGGTCCCCGGCCGCGAAGTGGTAAAAGGGCTTCGTTCATTTTGTGTGGGCGTGGTGTGACGTCAGGTCGGCGCCATTGCAGCGCCATGACTCCCCCGCCAATTCTCTACGCACAATAATGATCTCACCCCAGTCCAAGTGTACTCGTATCCGTCCGCGTTCAGCTGAGGCACGATGTAGATATCGAATTTGTCCAGCATTCTTGTCACCGTGTCGTCAGTTCCGTATCCCTCCGCCAGCTAACAACGAACATAATATGAAGCAGATATTAAAATAAAATAGTTCATTATCGATTCTTTCTCCAGAAAGGCACATGGTTATGCTATATCTTATCCCAACAAGTCTAAAAGCTGAATTTCATAGAATCTGTTTATATACGGCTAACGTGAGAGAAACAGTTTCTTTGCATAAGCGGAAAATTCTTCAGTGTGGCTATTTATAGGTCAGGCACTGCGTGCTTGACGTCACGACCCACGTGCCATGCATTGGGTGTTGTAAGCAAAGAACGGCGCATGCTCAGTTCACGAGAAAGAGACCACTGTTTACATGTCATGCCATCACGTGACTTATTGTAGGTAATTATTCCATCTCAATTTTGGCACAGAACAGCGATGGAAACATACAGAGCAGAATGTGGACAATAATAATTATGATAGTCTTCTTTGCTCATTTACACTCCTGTTCTGCACCAAATGAGATGCAAAAAATACACACTATAAGTCGAGTGACGGCATGTAGACATTGGTCGTGCAATCGGTCTATGGTGGAGTCCGTGACACCGGACCCAGCTCGGATGGACGACTTACAAATTTGGCGATGTACATGACGGTGGCGGGCGAGATCCACTCGCGGGCATGGATACCTCCCTGCCAGTAGATGCCAGGCTTCCTGAAGCCAGCAGAACCCATCTGGAAGTCAAACAACAAAGAAAGCACCGTTTACTATGTTACTCCTATATTATACTATTGTAAGCCCTAATTCCAGTCCCTAGTGTTCACCGCAGCCATGCCCCTGTGGACCAAGTCCGGTAGTGACCAACCCCATAGGCATTTGAAGGTCTCCTATGACATCATGGGTATATGGTCACTGTTCTAAGAAAGAGTGTCCAAGACAAAAACATGCCCCTATTAGGAAAACCACCTTATCATCCATTATTCATTATTCAGTCCCCTATAGTTTCTCATCCAACCCCGTCCCTTGTTCAACATTTTAATAATTTAACTATAATTGCATATTCAGTAAATGATAGAAACAAGTCCTTTTTAGGTATTACCCCAAACCCATTCGGAGTCCATTATCCATGTATAAAAGAAAGGTCCCCATCCCCTTCCAAGTTAGATTTCTCCACCTTGCCTCCTTCTGCTGGCCAAACCTCGAGCAGTCAAGTTAGTCTGGGTTTCTAATAAACCACCCATTGACCCAATCTTGATGCTTCGTAGTCTCCTTTGCATTCTGTGGTGCTCGGTCTATTTCTACCGCCAAGTAACACTTCTTAACCTAGGCCTAGAGACCTAGCGGTATACTGAACCAAGTCTAAGTGTTACACTATGGCCCTTGACGAATCCCGTGGATAAGGCTCGAACTCAGGCCTCGTAGCCGTCTGACAGAACCAGGTTGTGTTTTTTTTACCGAATGTGAAGGTTTGCTGGCTTGATAAGAACAGTATTTATCAAGAAACTGGGGCCGAACGCTTGTTTCAACAATGTATTGTCTGTGACATTATAACGGTTGAGAGAAATGTAATGAGCGAAGCCTATAGCTCGAGCCTACAAGCCTTCATTTCGTATAAACGGCCTACGACTGCCGTTTGAGAAAGGTCCAGCTTGGATCGAAACGTCAGCCCTACTAACTTTTTTTAAGTTTTGCATTTTGGTCTTTCCAGTCAGGAAGCAGTTTGCACGGTTTTTGCATGTTATTACTCTTATTTCGAGATTTAGATAAGTGTGTACATATGGACAGAGGTGATGTCACTTCATACAAACATTATCACAGCCCGATCGGACATTGGAAATGTGGCACAAATTATGCTTGAGGTTAAAAGGAGTATGAAATTGATCTTTTGGTCCTTTTCCAAAACCCCGCTTAGGCTCAGGCTCCGGCTTCGTCTCTAAAGGCCTTTTATCCAAAAGCCGACAACTACTTGTTGGAGTTCGTTGCTGAAGTTGAAGCTTTGGATTCTTTTATAAAACGCAATACATGCATTCAAAATCAAGCCAAAGGTCTCCAGTTTTTATGCCTTGTAATTTTAGATGGACGGAAGTAAAGGCCGCCGCACACAAGAGCTATCTGCTGAGCAAAAAGATCTCTCGAGGCCGTTAGCTCAGCACGTAGCTCTCGTGTGCGCTGAACTTTTAGTGAGATTTCTGCCTCAAGAGGCCGTGAGACCAATATCTATCCTGTTTGATTGTTTCGCCTCTCGTGGATGAAAACTCATCGTGTGCGGCGACTTGAGCTACGCGCTGAGCCAAAAAACTAGCAACTGGCCAATGAAAGCGCACGCCCTATTCAAGTAGTTGCCAAAATCAAACAGGATAGATATTGGTCACACGGCCTCTTGAGGCAGAAATCTCACTCAAAGTTCAGCGCACACGGTGAGCTACGTGCTGAGCTTACGGCCACGAGAGAGACTTTTTGCTCAGCAGATAGCTCTCGTGTGCGGCGGCCTTAAGAAAGACGGAACCTAAACTGTGTTTTGAAGAAGAGCCATGATCTCATAAGGATGTGCTTCTGACGAAGAAGCAACCTGGTGGGGATCTTCGAATGACAAAGTCTTAGGGTCGCCAGTTCTTGTTGCGATCATAACACGATCAGCGATCAGAAAAGCCGCACGCAATTTGCACGGCTTGATGACCGGGTGGAGGGCCCAGATCTCGAGGTCAAAGGTGAACCCACCTTAATCGCGTTGATGGCACGGCCCTCGAACGATGTGGCGATCTGGAAGGACTGCACGATGCTAGAATGCTCGGCGGAGAACTCCGCAACCCAGGCTTGGATCTATCAGGAGAGGCGAAGGAGATGCATTATTCATGAGTACTATAGACAAAAATACATTATTCATGAGAAGTGTCCACGCCCACGTATACGGCCATACCAAATACATTATATAACCTATAGACGGACAGTGTCTACTAGAAACGACGTCAGGATACTGAAATGCCATGGGGGACCCGACTGGCGTCAAAGCATGGAAGTAACGAGCACTGCCGAACGTTTGACGTCACGCGCGTTCAAATTTGCCTGCGGTCCAGAGACGCTCTACACGCACCGACGTTCACGCACGTACTTCAGTCAAGATGGCAGCCTCCATGGACTTTCAGTCTGGCGCCCGCTATTGTCCGTCTAGGCCTATAATTATGGGTTTTGAGAATTGTGTCCGTGGGCCTTACCTCGGAGATATATAACAGGACCGACATATGACGCTTAACCACCGTCGTTGAGCCATGCTGGTACCCCGTAAATTGTGTGGGGACTATACAAGGACGCGTTTCGTAAACCAGCGTAGGTTAGGCTTAGGGCGCTACGGTTAGGGTTATGGTTATGGTTAGAGTTACAGTTCGGGTTGGGTTAGCGTTACTGATAGAGTTAGGATTAGGATTAGGATTAGGGTTAGGTTCATGATTAGGGTTGATAGGGTTAGGATTAGGATAAGGGTTAGGGTTGTCTCGTGCTTGTGCCTGTAACTACCTGAGAAATGAATGAATGAATGATGTGGGAGGCCTCAGCAAAACCTGGCTTCGCGCATGCGCACTTATAGCTTAGCCAGGGTGGTTAAGTGTCATACGTCGTGACGCTTAGGCCTCTTGTCAAAAAGATCATCGGTTCGGTATCGGATGATATGACCCGTCCGATGTCGTTTCCACCGGATAGCCATCGTGATTTTTTCACCCCCCGCGAGTCCAGTAGGCCTACAATCGGCTTTCTACCGGGGGTAATTGTATCGGTCGGATGAATTCAACCGGCAATCAACCGATGATCTTTTTGACAAGAGACCTCATAATTATGCCTCTTACCTCGTCGTAGGTGTGGTAGATGTTGTAGTCGAAAGACGCGGCCTGGGCGGTGATGCCGCGCTGCTTCTGCGCATCGATGGCCGCCTGGACGTCGTCGATCATGACGTCATAGGAGAGACCACGGCTCGCCAGCGCCTCCCCGACGTAGGTCTTGAGGATGGGCGGGACCAGGATGTCCACGGGGCGGTCCAGGCGGCCGGTGTCCTGCCAGAAGTCGAGCTGGGGCGGGAGAGAGGAGAGGGCGAGGAGTTGGAACGTTCAAGGGAGGGTAATACACCATGCCCATTTTCCGGACATTACGAACATCTGAGGAATTACTTGCTCATCAGGAAGATTGTAATAGAATAGAATAGAATAGAATAGAATAGAATAGAATAGAATAGAACAATTTATTGTCATAAATTATGTATATCAAATACAAGGGAGGGTAATACACTATGCCCATTTTCCGGACATTACGAACTTCTGAGGAATTACTTGCTCATCAGGTAGATTGTAATAGAATAGAATAGAATAGAACAATTTATTGTCATATGTATATCAAATACATTGAAATTCTTCCTGGCCTTGCAAGCAATCACACAAAAATCCACAACAATCAATAAAAAGTAACCAATGGTAATGGTATCAGACATCCCGTGAAATTCTAGCGCTGGAAAATCTATCTCTTTTGTTAATTTTCCAACGATCGCTCCATATAAATCCACCATAATAATAAATCTACAATTATATTTCTCATTTTCAATAATTATATATTTTGTATCAGTTCTTGTTTTCAAGATATGGCAAGTGGTAGGCCTATAAAGCATTAGGTTTCCTATACAGTGTTTCTGCAAGGGCACGGTTTGGTGTTGAACTTACCTGTCCGCTGAACTTCTCCTTCAGGGAATTCAGCCAGTGCAGTTCGGCTGAGTCGCGTGGCTGCACGCGCACTGTCTGGTACCTGGAGTTACAAGTGGGTTGTATAAAAAGAGCGTTTATTCATATCACACGCCGAGTTTAGGGCAAACCCTTCTTGATCAAGCATACAGACACAACCAATTTTTTTTATTCTTTTATTGAGGGGTGGTATCCTCTTAAGTCTTACTACTTTACACTGTACAAAAAGGAACTTCGGGCAACAAGCGTTACTTGAAGAAAAAGAAAACAAATTTTCTCAACACTTCGTCTAGACACATTGGGAGTTTTCGTTGGATTTCGACCAATGTATTAGCAGCATTCTGACTTGTATTGACCGATGGATTGTACTTGCTGATTTTGGACCAACGTCAGTAACACAGTGCACTGAGTGATATACATTCTATAAGATGGAGTGGTTGCTAGTAGTGTTATAAGACGTACTAACCTGTCATAGCGCACAGCCAGCGAGCTGGCGAACACCGCACACAGTAGTAGGGCTACTCTCATGGTTCAGCTAGCTGTGGAGCTCGGTCAACGCTTCACCAAGTATAATTATACCAAACCCTTCACGATTCATTCGGCTTTATATACACACAAAGACGCTGATCCGTCGAGGAAAAAAATGGCATTAGTGCCTATCGTGATCCGCGATAAGGTGTTATCCACGTCTCAAAGCTCTTTTCAGTTCCACGCCAGATATTGGCAGGGAATGAGGAGGTTTTTTTTTTTTTTCCTGAAACGAGCCGCCGATGTTATACGCGTGAATCTAATTCATAATTATCGATACTCCGTGGGCATTGATGTTCATGACATTGTAGGTATAATCCGTCAGCGAACTGGAGCAGCCGGCACGGCTGATACGCACGCATCACGCCTGCAAACTCCTCAATGGGCGTGGGATCGGAAGCCGTTGGAATCTCGTGGGGGTATAGTTGGCCTATAAGTTATCATCCGCGTGGGAAGAGCTTAATCGTGCACACCCTGGACCGCCTAGCAGTGCTCTAACGCCCGTGAGAGACCGACCACTTGCTGGTATACGCCCGTAAACACAACTGTAAACAACGACGCGTTACCCATTACGACCGACCGACTGTTCAATCAGCCAAGGACCTATAGCAACATTTATACGGGTAACCGAATTCTATACATCGTCGGTGAGAGACTGCGTTTTTATGAGGGTTGGTAGTCAACCTCCGTGAGCTAACAAGACTGTATTTATTGGCATATACTAATGACCCGTAGATGTGAAAATCATTTCTTGCTAGTAATGTACTATGAGGATATCGTAATTATACGCGTTGTGAGCTCCGTATGCTAATATCCAGCCCCTCTCTCTCTCTCTCTCATTTCCTGGGTAATCAACTCTGATATCAGCTCCTTCAGTATACCTTCGCTTTCGCCACACAACCTTCGCCACACCGTCGAGTGAAATACCTCGTGCTGCCAATAAGTTCGCCACCGCAACGAGTCTCGCTGTCTGATGATGCGTCGTGGTTTTTCTTTTGGTCCAAATCAAGTCGTGGTCATTTGCCCCTGAAAACCAAAATGAATCTGCCCAGCCATTTGCTGCTCCTCTCTAAATGCAAAAGGGTGAATAATCCGCGCGCTCAAAGAGCGAAATTTCCTCAAGAAAATCTAAAACCGCTCAAAAAGAGTGAAAACCAAACTGCTAACTGTGGAAACCGCTCAGAATGGAGTAAAACACCTCTTTTTCGAGTTTTCCTCCATAATTATGGCTCCTTTACAAGAGTGGGATTTCACTCCACTCTGAATGGTCTTCGCAACTTTGACAGTGTTTTTCAGTCTTTTTGAGCGGTTTTGGCTTTTTGGAGCGGTTTTCACTCCCTGAATTATTCACTCTTTTGCATCTTGAGAGTGTCGAAATATCTCAACGACACAGCCATCGGGAACGGGAAGGGCAATATGAATCTATCATTTAATCACGTCTATAGGGTCTATAGGAATTCCGTCACGCCCACTCAATTTTGAGATTTGCATTTGGGTAATTTTAGTCAGTAAGCAACATTTTTGTATACCATTTACGGGTAGATTTGTTAATAGGGGACAGGGAATTTCCATAACCTTCCAGTTTTTGTCGTTTGTGAATTCCATGCCTTTCTAGTCAGTTCGAAGTGTGCAACTTTTTTTTTTTGGGGGGGGGTGACGGTCTCAAAAGGAGTGTGCGCCGATCACATACATTCACAAAGTCTGCGGATACGAGTTCTGCAGGACTGCATGTATGTAGACGCACTGCGCGCTGTATAGGGATGCCACAGGAATACGGCCCACGGATAAGTGTCCTCGGTTCACGGCAAGTTCACCGAGTGTACTGCGAGGGATCCAATGGCAGGGCTGACAGTAGTGTGCCGTGACCCGCCACACGGTTTGTATCTAAAATCCACCGCACGCACGAACTATAAGGAACTCCTTGTACACAAAAACCACACAAACCCACGCACGGCCCTGGTTGGTCGCACACGCTGAAAAGACTACTTTTTGAAGGCTGTACGTGTGTGGGGGAGGTCTCAGTTGAGGCCTCGACTGGGTACAATGGGAAAATAATTATTCGCATTTCCTCGGAGGCCATGTATCGCGCGCTCTCTTGTCCCGGTAGACTGATTCGACAGGCTTGTGCGCCAGACTGGAGTAGAGCCGATGTACCTCCTCCCCCCCACCCCCACGCTCAGTCACGTTCCAACTCCGAGTGGCAGATCCGCCCGCTACGGTCCTCGCGAGCGCAGAGCTAGCTCGGTCCGCCGTTTCAGAAGTTTTCCGCGAACCACGATGCGACTGTCCGCCGTGCCCGCGTGGTGGGCTTGGCTGGTGCTGATAGCGGTGGGACACCGTTTCGGCGCGATCGGCACAGTGCACGGTAGGTCTGTTTGTCTGCATTATACTGCCTATAGTCGGGCGTCTAGTTCTAGTTTGTCAGAGACCTCGAATGAATAGGGTCCATCGGA
The DNA here is from genome assembly GCA_949987565.1 of Luidia sarsii. Taxonomy (NCBI): domain Eukaryota; kingdom Metazoa; phylum Echinodermata; class Asteroidea; order Paxillosida; family Luidiidae; genus Luidia; species Luidia sarsii. Next base: position 24,473,931 of record OX465105.1, on the reverse strand, counting down.
GTGACCGACACCAGGTCGACCCAAATCCAAATATATAGACGTGCCTGCAAGGACATCAACTTTCCTTTGAGGGGAGAGAAGTGTAGAATATAATCTTCAAACATGCATCTACAAATTCAGGTTCTGTTCATGTTATCATGGAGCAAGTCTCGTTATTCTGCAAGTCATATTTTCCCCTTTCACTGACATGAACAAAAGTCGATGAGTGCCAGCAATACCAGTCACACTGCACTGATGACGGGTTGGGGGTTGTTTTGTCAAACAACAGTATACAGCGATCGAGCCATTTTGTGCAAGCGAACCTTGGCGGCCATTGTGTTGACAAAGTCGAGTTTCCCCGAAGCTTGTACGCAGGTCTCGGGCTAACGCTTTATTAGATATCGACAAAAAAAATGTGTGTTTATTTCTAAGCGAAGGCCGGTTAATGGCTTTGGATGTTTCTAGCATAGGCCTATTATTAGTAGTATGCTGCCGATCGGCGGTAGAATGCTCCTCTTTTCAACTCAGCTCTCCGGACAACTTTTCGTCTCCGTTTGGTTTGTTTGAAATAACTTTATGCAGGTTCACTTGGTAAACAATCTAGACAAACACAATGACTTTTCAGTATTCATCTGACACAGCTGACGGATTACAACATTCCACAGGCTTGCTTGCGTGTACACGAAGAGTGCCCTCGATAAATCTGACCGACTTTTTGGTATGCGTCGGTCCAAAAACAAAAACAGCTGGTAATAATAACAGCGTCAATAAAAGCACACCTCTCTGGTGAAAAGAATCAGAAAACTCCCCGAGACTATGATGAACCAGGCCAACCTTTGGGCAAATGATTTTGCCCGGTGTTTGGCCCATAGGTTCTTGCAGTGAACTCTTGTCTCAAACGAAACAAGAGAGCACTGCCTTTGAAAAAGGTCCTGCTAGGATCGAAACGTCAGGTCCTCTAACTTTTGAGTTTTAGAGTATTGCAGGTCATTAAATAGTCAGTGAGCAGTTTTCAACATTTGTGTGTGTATTTACTTCTTGTTTCAAATGAAATGGACTGATGTTGGCTTGCAGCGCGTAGCAATGTGGGCAGGGAGTTCATCTTCGCCTACGCGGAGAACTACCGGCCCAACGCAGACCCGTCCGTCATCATCACCAACATGTCCCCGTTAGACCACGAGGTGGTCACGGTCACCGTGGCCACACCGGTGCACGGCGTGCTGGAGACGGTGACGCTTCGGGGCTTCCGCACCTCGGCCCAGCTGACCTTGCCCCGGGAGGTCATCCCCGTCAGTCCCGACCTGGAGGTGGTCCCCATCATCGTGGAGGCGGACGATGACGTCACGGTGCACGCCCTCAACGACGCCCACGACAAGTCCATGGACGGCTTTGTGGTGCTTCCCAGGGCGGCCCTGGGCGCTGAGTACTACGTGGCGTCCTACACCCCGTCACTGCGCTCCCAGATGGTCATTGTGGTGACGGAGCCCTCTACGACCGTCACAATCCATCTGGCCAACACGGTCACGTACAAGAGCAGGGACGTGCCGAGGGGGAACACCATCCTTATCAAAGGGGAGGCCAGGGACGCCTTTCTGCTGAGCGGGAGGAGCGACCTGACTGGCACCAGGATCACGTCGGACAAGCCGCTGGCTGTGCTGACGGGCAACAGGTGTGCCTTCATCCCGGTGGGCGTCATCTCGTGCGACCACCTCGTGGAGATGCTTCCGCCCTTCAGCCAGTGGGGCACCCAGTTCGTCATCATGCCGTTCCTCGGCCGCTCCACCGGCGTCGTCTATCGAGTCATCGCCGGCCGCGACAACACCGAGGTGACCGCCAGCTCGCGGACGGTCACCCTGAACCGGGGAGACTTCGAGGAGTACGGGGTGTCCGTCGCTCAGACCGACTTCGTGCAGTCGAGCAAGCCGGTGCAGGTGGTGCAGTACGCCAAGGGTTATTCCGCGGATGACGTCACCGGGGACCCGTCCATGACCCTGGTACCGCCCATGGAGCAGAGCACGACCTCGGCCGTGCTGGTCACCTACAACACCACTAAGAGCTTCCGCACGGTGCAGAACTACGTCAACGTGTACGCCCTGTGCTCCGAGATGCACTACTCGAACCTCACTCTGGACGGGCGGGTGATTCGCGACATCGTGGGCGAAGAGCGGGTGCGCCGAGCGGGCCGGTCCAAGTACTGCGCCGTGGGCCTGAACCTCAGCCACGGCACCCACGCCATCGCTCCCGCGGGCCGGGGCGCCGAGACCTTCGTGGGCCTCGCCTACGGCTTCGCCGAGGTGAACTCCTACGCCTGGCCCGTGGGAATGGCCACCGACGACATCACCTGCGAGTACGAGAGACAGCACGGAGGGAGGGTGGACTACGACTGCAGCAAGGCGTTCTTCGTAGAGGAGACGCCGTGCAACCACACATTCGTCACCATGCCGCCCTGCGAACATGACGAGTGCGTCCCGAACGGTAAGCGTTGGGGGAGAGATTAATGCTGGCTTTGAATCGGTAACCTATTAGTGGATGCAATCATGTAAGATCCCACTATACTGAAGGCCACGGGAGGGTGGGTGACCCATTGTGCCTGCTGATGATGAGACGGCTGCGTAATAACTAAGGCCTTTTTTACAACCCGATTTGTGTATACAGCGAGAGGGGATCAAAGAGAAGACCACTGCCCAATATCAGCGTAGACCCAGTATACGAACCACCGGGTTCAAGCTCACACACGGGTTTCGTACCAACTTACGATCAACACCAAGGCAATCAGCATTGTACACAAACCATACGGCCTATCTCAACGCACGATGGGTCATCCGTCGCAAGTCGAGTTACAATGGATCATAAAGCTTTGTGAAAAAAAAAGTCTCAGATTTTTTTTTTTTTTTTTTTGGGGGGGGAAAGAAACTGATCAGAGTACTTGCTTTGGATCATTTTGCGATGCACCAGGGCGATACTGCTAGTGTTGGAAACTACAGCCCGCCCTTAAACAAACAATTAAAATCAGTTAATCATCAGGAAGTAGGCCTATGCGAAATCCTAAAAGTATCAGACATTCCGTGAATGTGTAGCTCACGGAAAGCTGCCGTTTTCGAGAAAAGAGGAATTTGGTAAAGATTTCCGAGTATCGTCCGCGTCTGAAAAAAATGGTTAGGATATAGACCTAATTTCGTTTCCACGTGTTTGACGGATGACGGATTGACGGATTGGCCGAAACTAATGCGCAGACGACGCGTAAAGGCTATTCCGTGTATATGTGCTGGGTTAGAGGAAGCATGGGTGCGATTCTTTGACCTTCGTAAATGGTGTATACCCTGCCTGCAAATTCTGATAAAGTAGGCATAATCTTTTGCTCTTTTTGTTTCTTTGCAGAGTATGTCATCTTCATCTGTGCAGGGGTCGCCGCGGGCGCCATCATATTGCAGAACCTGTTATTGCGCTGCGTCATACGCAAACACAGGCAAGTCATCGGCCGGTCGAAAAAGAAGAATTCTTACTCTTTGAGTTCTGACAATGCGGCCCGAGGACTGTGGCCAAACCTGGAGTTCCTATAAAGCCTTTCTTGATATTGATGCGAAGTGTATGCACTGAGCCCAAAACGAGGCTGTGGGCGCTAGATTTCCAAGATGGCGGTAAATTCAAGGGACCTTACCGTTGTTCCTATAGGATAACATTCGATTTCATCGAAAAATATGTCAGGAACTAAGGTCTCTTGTCAAAAAGATCATCGGTTGAGTGCCGGTTGAATTCATCCGACCGATAACATTTCCCCCGATAGAAAGCCGATTGTACTGGACTCTGGGGTGAAAAATACACGATGGCTATCCGGTGGAAACGACATCGGACAGGTCAAATCATCTGATACCCAACCGATGATCTGTTTGACAAGAGGCCTACGGTCGAAAAGCAGCGGGGAAAAACAGTTAATCTTGGAAATCTAGCGCCCATATATAGCCTTGCTTTCAGTTCGATGCATACAATTTGCATGAATATTAAGAAAGGCCTATAACTATAGCTCTAAAGACAGCACAGGACGAGGACTGGCTTATCCTGCACCATATGCAGAGCGCTGCGTGCAAGCTGCACATCACCAAACGCTTCCAACGCCGCGTTCCAGTAGAATTCAAATTTGCCATAAAATACAACACGTACTATGATAGCAAACGTAATGCATGCCTGTGGTAGAATGTTGAGCCCAGGGAAGTCAGTGACGAATTTGTTCGTGGTTGCACTTTTATTAGTGAGGGTAACTTCAGGACGTCAGTTGCTGAATTAAAAAAAAATGACTGCCCAATATTGCTTCGTCACCCTCGTGTGACATTGCCGTTACAACTGAGGGCCTAGATAAGATTTCAGAGGTTTGAATGGTGGAAATAATTATAAAGTGGAAAGTTAACATGACACCAAGATTCGTATAATTATTCATATCTCGGCAGAGAGTTGCTCCAACATACGTTACCGTATCAAACATAGAGCTTTATAAATAAACTAGAGTGCGCACTCCCCTATCAACGCGCGGTACGAACGTGTGCCGACATGGACGCGCATCCGCCATTACCAAAGAGGTCAACTTCAGCTCGAAGTGCCCGGATGTCAGTAGCAATCGCGCGTAATATGAATGGGGAAAGCTATAGCCGAAAGGTTGGGAATGCGGAAACTAAAATGTTATAGAAATGTTTTTTAGTAATGAAAGGAAAGGCATCAATACCTCAAGGGACTGGCGAATTTTAATGTCCTACTTTCTTTTGTAAAAATTGGGATAAGTTTGCCCCATAGAGATCCATGCATTTGCCCTCTTTGGTAATGGCGTCGCAGTCCCCTTGTCGGCACGCGTCACGCGATGACTGCGCACTCTATAGTTTATTTATAGAGCTCTATGGTATCAAACAATCATGAAACATGGCGGCGCCCATATCAAGGTGCTGCTATCAAAGTACATGATGCTGTAAAGTACATGATGAGTTGTTGCACTAGTTGCACTAGTTTCTCGAAATCTATGAAGAATATTCTGGAGTTATTAGTACCCGAGACCTTACCTGATATACACACCAGGCCTATAGGTCACGGTGATGGCATTGCGTAATCGGTCCAATTACTGTTCTATCGTGCGCAGCTTACCCAAGAAGCAGATCCCGTTCGGCCAGGTCGGTATCGACAACGAGGCAGCCGACGTCCCGGCCCCGCCGCCGACCATCGCCGTGGATGACCCATCCAAGACGGCCGAGACAGCCAGCCCGGGCTTCCTGGGCGTCCCCGTACCCCACGAGAGGCGGACGTCGCGGGAGGAGCGAGCCGACCGCTTGAGGCGCCGTTCACGGTCTCCATCTCCCGCGCCGCCGTCATACCCGTACCCGGTCTAATAGAGAAACATTAAAACCCCTACACAACATTGGCCGAGGTCAAAGAATAGCATCCGTACGTTGTCTGATCCAACATATGCATGAAATAGCACACCTGTGAAAATGTCAGCTCAATCCGCCAACCGAGTCTCGAGAAAATCGTGAAAAACGCTTCATTTGTTTCGCGAAAATGCAGCATTCAACGCCGTAAATACTGTAAGTTCCGAAAAAATAGTTTAGATCTCGGTGAGACGTAAACGATTTCTTTTACTATTTTTTCCCAAAATACAACATTTTAGGCAGAAATATTTCAGTGCGAGGTTTCTACTATAACCATTTTCAAACTGTATAAGTTTCATGTAAATCTGTGAACATTTTTGTTTTTCGATCTTACTAATTTCGATGAGGGCTTTAAACCCAACAAAATAATAGAAAGAGGTGTGGATATTCAGTTAACTGTTGAGCAATAGTCCCACGGCAATATCTGTCGTCATGTCAATCGATCAATCTGAGATTTTAAGGTTTTCGTGACGAGAATAGCAGAAGAAATAATAGGTTTGCGCGGTAACACCATGCAAAAGCAATTCTCTTTTGTGAGTAGGCCTATGTGTGGAGTTCATCTGGTTCTTTTCAGAACCACAAATTACCACAAACCTATTACTTATTCCATCCGCGCAATATTTTCTGGTCACTAAAAAGTCAATTGTTGGATTGTGTAGGTCAAAATACACCATTCCTAGGCCATGTATGGCTATACACTTGAACTGTATGAATTACTGTCTGGCAAAAGTTAACCTTCAGTTTGACCAACATTGGTTTTAATTAAATATATCAGTGTATTGTGTTACTCAGAAACAACCACAACCCTCCAACTTCTTTTTCTGATCCAACCTAATCAAAATGTTCGAGAGCAATTTGCCCCATAACTTTTGACCAAGCGTTTACTTCGATTAAAATACGTCTGACTGATGCGAGAATGTATATACTTAGTGTGGACAATCTTCCTTGGTCAAACCTGGCAACTATTAAGATATTGCCCCGTAGTGTTGACTGCATTATTACGCATTTGATTTTTCTATACTCGGCATAAAACGCAAAAGGGTTTACTGGCAAAATGTATGCTTCATAATCATTTTACAGTGAAGGAGTTTTTCATCAAACCTAATCCCGAGGGATTAATACTTATGCAGTTTGAAAGTTAATGTTTTTTTCTTTTCCCTGATCATTCGATATCTGATATGAGTGTACTGGGCATAGAATCACTTGGTCACTGTAGTAATGCTGTCCGTCTTAGCCGTGAGAAAATGTGGATGAAGCGTCTTCGGACTATTCAACCACATGGTCTCAACATCCAGGAGGGTTATGACTAACACCATGCAGCTTTCTGATAATCCTTCTTTTGTGTTTAGTCCTTCACACTTCTCCCTTTGATCTTTCCCCCTCCTCTCACTAATCCCTACCCTACTCCTTGCCCTTCCCTTTGATCTCTCCCTACCAGCTTCACTCTTTGTTCTTTGTTTCTCATCCGTGTCCTATTCACTATCTCCCCCTTCCTTCGTGTACATGTATCTGTTTTGTCCTTGCCACTCTGCCTTTGAGAAAGGTCCTGCTAGGATCGAAACGTCAGGCCCACTAAATTTTAAGGTTTTTTCTTAATGTTTGTTACATTTGGGGTTCCAGACATGACCTTACAATAGCGCCCTCATTTTAAGGGGTTATGTTTTAAAGGTAAAACAAAAGATGACCAATTTCTGACTCGACTAAGACAAAAGAAGCTTACCAATAATTTATGTTTGTACACTTTTTGTTTGTACACAGCAGAAAATGAGCTTGACTGTGATAATCATTGCTAGAGTGGATCAGATACAGTAGTATTTGATTAAAAGAACAGCACGTTGGTGAAATTGAAAGAAGCGGCTACAGATTCGGTCACTAAGAAATTATTGATCCGACAACTCAATTTCTGTTGATTCCGGCCTTTTTTTAACGATTTGTATAATTATTCATTCGGGTCATTGTTGTCTGCAAGCGGTACGGCTGTCATATCATTTTTGTATCACTTTTTGTGTCAAAGGAAATAATGCATTATTTTTTTATATATTTTTGTAAAACACTTAGTTTTAGCTGGTGACGGAGAATGCCCATACATAAAAAAACCTGAAATATTCTGCCCTATTAAAAGGAAGCTGGGAAAAATGAAATCCAAATGTCTATTTTAATTTTAGATTTAGATATACAGCGGTTTATGGTTGAATTGCTTCTGACTGGCGCCCCACCCCGGCAAAGACTAGTTGTATTGGAGTGTTTATGATGACACCATGATATGTATAAGGTCTCATAAAAAAGAGGTGTGGTTCTGATAAGAAAACAATCCTCCTATATTGTTTCAACCACCATGCAAAGCCTTAAGTCTTATTTATTCAATGACTAGTTGACTATTGTGTGAAGCCCACCATCTAAGGGCTGGAAAGCTCAGATGGAAGAGCACTGGCTAATTAGGTTCAAGTCCCGGTCCAGTCAAATTTTCTTTGCCTTTTCTTTTTGAAAAAGAGGTAGTCGGAGCCTCTTTGATTCATCTATCACAGATTTCAGTGTTGCTTTGAAAACCATAAGATGTGAAATTAGAATGAAGCCATTCCTGAACATCACGTTCTTTGTGAATGTTTGTACGACTACGAGCACAGCTGCAGGTATAATGACTAATGTTCACGCTAATTATTGTACAGCTACTATTTGGGTTCTTTATTTTGTTTCCCCTGTACCTAGGCTCCATGGGCTCAGGCTTCATTCCTTGCACACATTTTAAAAGAAACTGGCAGGGAAATGAAGGATTTGGGCTCGAGTTTGGGAGGTGATACTCTGCTTTGAACTAGACATAGCTATAGACCTATACCGCTAACGCGCAATTTTAACGGGGACCATTGGTCTAAACCATTTCTCTGCCGTTTGGATATCAGCCTACAAATCGGTTGGTATAAAGCCAAGATATCACAATGACGGTAACGTGATTCTATGCCAGTCTTTCTCTTGGATAGGCCTATTATTCAATAAAAGGGTCAAGTTTATAGACTTGAAACTTACCGGCCTGCATCCATGATCCTAAGCGAATTACGCCTCAAATCGTGCTGTGTATACGAATTACTATACGTGCATTGAGAAGAGTCTGGTGCCTTGCCAACGTAAGCATGGTATCATAACGCTTTGAAGATCAGTGCTCAGACGTGCTCGAGGCTAGTCACGTGACGCAACACTATTGCGCGGCAAAATGAGACATGTGCTCCATCCCTTGCTCTAGAACGGATTTTCCAGGCAATTTTAGCTTAATTATTTTCAAGTCAGTGCATGTTATAAACAGGGCACAGTCGACCCTTTTTTCAATCTAAGGTAGGACCTATAGTTCAAGAAATGTCCACAGTCCGAGTATAACTGGAAACAGGAAACCATTGAAATGTCGGATTATTTCACAGATAGGCCGATGGATTTATGGAGAAAAAAAAATGAAAATTATCGGTATTCTTTCTATTCGGTCTAATTCTGAGTGAGATGTCGAATAGGCCACAAGTTCACTTAAATATTCCACTTTTATTCGAGATATTTAATGACAGTATTCATTTCGTAATAACAAAAAGAGCTATTTATAATAGATAACCAACATTACCGATCAGTATAGCAAGTCTATACTCTAAAAAGATCAAAATGGAAAAAGAGATTAGCCATTCGAAACTACACTCTTTCAAGCAGTCAGAATTCGGATTGCATTCATAATGGTTACTCACCACATTCATGTACACCGCTACAAAGCTTTCAATTCGCCATTATTTATTTTTATTTTCGAACAATCAAACTGCTTCAGACCTGTTACGCCAATTCCCGAAGGGGGCGGAGTGATATTTGAATGATCTGGTGATTAAGCTCCGCCCACCATAATGACGCTTGGAAACTGGACATTCTGATTGGCCGATGTGCGTAATGAGGGCGGGGCTTAGTGGCTTAGTCCATAAATTCAGTTGAGAATGGATAACCGGGTTACTTGTAAAAGGACGTAATTCAGCTAGGACTTGCTTCCTAAACGGAAATTATACAAAAGGTGTATATAAAGGACGTCAAGTACAACACGGACGATCAAGCAGCATCAAATAAACCTCTTCGAGTCACTACCAATTATGGACGCATTTGCACAGCTTAAATAAAACAATGACTTTCAGCAAGAAATACCTTTCCCAACCAATTTTAAGTGCTTCTTGAAAACACGGACACACTTTTCTGTGTGGTTTTAAAATCATACAGTTTAGTGTTTGGGTAAAATCTAATCACACTCCTTGGGACCAGGCGTTTATAGACCTTTTTCACGTGACGTCATGTTGCATCGCCTTACAATGGCAGCGCAGTGTAAACATCGGTTGTACCATATGGTTGTGCGTGCACTTTCTGTAAAAAGCGGTCCAACGTGGCGGTACTGTTTATGTTTTACGTGTTTTGCTCACGTGGGTGAAAAAGGAATATACTGACGGAGATAATGTCTGCGCATGCTCACTTGTACACATATTCTTTGTGTACTCTTAAGTGATTTATTTCACGGGCATATATTTTTCCCAATTGTTTAGCGTGATTTGAAAATGTAACATTGAAAACAATTATTGTGGCGGTCATGGGCACTGGGAAGGGGTCCAGTGCAAAGTGACTAGAACAAAACGCACAGGGATACTTCTAAGGGCCGCCACTAGACACATAACCGATTAATTCGCGAAGGGGTTACAACGAATTACATGCTTATTATACCACCTTTATAGAGACTTAAAAAAAAATTCAACAATTTATCATAGGTTCACCAGTATGGCGGGGTGTATCATAATTATAATGATCTTTCCTGTACGGGTTGCTATAAACGGGTACCCCGACCCAATAAAATAGCCCGTGTCAAACGATCTACTCATCTACCAGCATTACGTCACTTTGATTGCACCGAGTAGACAAATCAAAACGTTGTCTCCCCAATAGAGTACGATTATCAAACATGGTTACCACCTCAGCTAATGACAGGCGTGTATCTAAATTCTCCCCAACTGACGATTAGAACCGGTTTTTTTTTCGTTTCTGGAAAAAGGGCAGGGGAAATTCTTTACAGAAAACAAAATTACAGAGTGAAAATATTGTCAATAGATTCTTGCATATAGGCCTATGTACAACTACAGAATTTTTTTTTTACGTCACGTAAAAATGGATGCATATTCGGAGAATTGTACTATTGTGTTTCTTTGTACAAGCACGACGCAATCGGGAAATTCGTTCACATCAAACACCATTATACACAGACATGTATTCACCACAAGGATAGGTTGAGCACAATAGGTTCTTAAAAATTCATTTATCCCATCGTAATTATTAGGATGACGCCATCTTTTGAATGAAAAAAAAATTATATAAATCACACAAATGCTGTTGGTATGCTGGTTACCAGCCAATCTACCGCGGAGAGGGCTAAAAGGACCGTTGGCCATCGAGTTTAAAATCTCCCAACCTATCCGCCTGAAAAAAAAGGGGACGACTGAAGAATGTCTGAGAAAACATTGCATCGGCCTACATTATAAACATCGCAGTGGCTGTTGTTCCCTGACTTCACAGTATTTGTCAGGATGTTTAGCTCTTGGAACCAGACTATCAGCTAATAGACTGGTTCAACCAGCCTGCAATGCTGACGAAATACAATCAAGTCAGGGAACCACACGGACGACTGCCGTAACAACAGCCACTGCATACATTTTGGGTAAACAAAACTAACATGGAGAAGGGCGGGACGTGGTGGGGCGAGGTGGGGAAGTGATGGGACAAGGATGGTGCAGTAGCACACAAGGCGAGAGACTGTTTTCGTAAAAATAACCTGGTGGAAGAATTGGAGCTCTGATTTTGGTTCGGTGGCACTGCCGTTCGCAGAACACAACTGACCTGACTTGGCAAACACACCACTTCCTACCATAAGCACTACATCGTATACATAGTTGACTTTCATCAAAAATATAATAAAGCACCTACTAATACCAACGTGGACGCCTGGAATTTAAATCCAGCCACAAGCCCAAACACACCTTGGCCAATGGGCTTACATAATACGTACAGCCTGTAGTACTGAATAACAAACTAAATATACCAGCTGGGTATCACTGTCGGCCTGAGGGAGTGGCAAGATAATGAAGCTGGTGAAAGGAGGGATTGTGGAGGATTGGCATATGTATGTCACCATCACACTATTCTCTCTGTTTCTATCCCAGGTGCGCTGTAAAGCATAAAGCATTGACTGAAATCACTACATACGGTCCTGCAGACAGGCTTGGGCTTGGGCCTTGGCCTTGGGCTTGGGTATGGGCTTTGGCCTGGCCTTGGGCCTTGGGCTTGGGCCTTGGGCCTTGGGCTTGGGCCTTGGGCTTGGCCCTTGGGCCTTGAGCCTTGGGCCTTGGGCTTGAGCCTTGGGCTTGGGCCTTGGGGCTTGGGCCTTGGGCCTTGGGCTTGGGCCTTGGGGCTTGGGCTTTGGCCTGGGCTTTGGCCTGGGCTTGGGCGTTGGGCTTGGGCGTGGGCCTTGGGCTTGGGCCTTGGCCTGGGCGTTGGGCCTTGGGCTTTGGCCTGGGCGTTGGGCCTTGGGCGTTGGGCCTTGGGCTTTGGCCTGGGCTTGGGCCTTGGGCTTTGGCCTGGGCGTTGGGCCTTGGGCTTTGGCCTGGGATTGGGCCTTGGGCTTTGGCCTTGGGCTTGGGCTTGGGCATGGGCTTGTGGTTTGGGCTTGGGCTCGGGCTTGGGCTTGGGCCTGAGCTTGGGCTTGGGCTTGGGCTTGTGGTTTGGGCTTAGGATTGGGCCTGGGCCTGAGCTTGGGGTTGGAGTTGGACTTGGGCTCAGGATTGGGCTTGGGCTTGCGCATCTCTGTGATCTCTGTGATATTGAGTAAGGGACAATTGCTCAATACTCCATGATGTTACAACAATGGTGCTACTTCAAACCGAGCACAAATCATTTTGCTTCTAACAAAGGCAGACACAATCAAAGTAGGGCTTCTCTACGAATGAAAAATAAAATCAGCTCTAAAAGATGTTTTACGCAAAAAAAAAAATCATTTTGGGAAGGATAATCAAATAGTATTCACTTTTTAATTTGAAACTAAGGGATTTTTTTTTTTGTGTTTTTTTTTGGGGGGGGGTACCAATGATATATATGACATATTCAAATAGAGCCTAGCTCCAAGTCACCGTCATAGTCGTGATGTCATGCCGAGATCAATCAGCTGCAACCATGGCAACTGGCTCACGCTTTGCTACCGACCACTTTCTTTTTTAAGTCATTGGATTTAGCGGCTGGGAAATGAACCCCCCCAAAAAGTACAATGGCGACTCTCACTGGTATGTGTACACGATGCAGCAAAGCACCCAACCTCTCAATCTTTGTTTTAATTCCGATGAAGTTAAGATGAAAACGGGGAGCGTTTCCATGCCCCGGGCTAACTCGTGAACGGACGATCGGTCCTCCTTCAGAGGTAGCGCGAGCAAGCGCCACGGAAAGGTTCGTGACCTCGGCAGGAAGTGAGACGTCAGACTACGACAGCGTATTGGCGGTGTCGGGACTCAGGGAGGGAGGGGGGGGGTTGTGGGTGATTGGGGAGATTTGAGCGGACGGCTGGGCTGGAACATGACACACTTGAGCTTGGCAAACCGATCCGACGTGACGAGTGAGGCATATCTACTCAGAATATGAAGCGTTGCTCCCTCCAAACTGGTGCTCATTTCTCCTTGGTTCCCCGAACCTCTCCCTCTTTGCGTAGCTGTGCGAGACCAAACAAAAATTCAAGGAAAATTACAATAATGACCCTTGGCTTTTTGCACTAAAGAGCTACTGAATCCACCGTACTTCAAGTATGTTTACTGGTGTTGAACCTGCTAATCATTCAACAGGCCTGGTGCGATGGATACGATGTGATTTTTGCATCAAGGAGAATGGAATTCAATGAGGGTTTGCCCTGCTTGATCTTATGAGCACCGAGTGCTCAGTGCTTTGCCCGATTGTCTGCTGAGAAAAAAAAATACAGGCAGCTCTGGCGGGAATCCATGACTCCTGCTTTCGAGTGGAGACGTCTTAACCACTGGACCACCGAGTTGGTCGAGGTCATGTCGGGCAACAGCGGAAATCAACCTAAGAATTATTCCACTGTGTTACCCGATGCATGTAGTTTTCATTGTGCACCGTATGAGTATTGCAAAGCTTGAACCAAAGAGGGCAGCAAACAATTGCACTATTAGCCCGAGAAATATTGGTGGCATAGGCCCGTGCTGTGGGTAAGTATATTCCCGAGATTTCTCGGGCTTAGCAGTGGAGGTGTTAAGAGAGGAGTTGAAAAATCAGAGACGCTTCTGACCTTGTCCAGATCGTCCTTGGTTTTGGCCTCGATGGCTCGTATGTCCTCCATAGTCAACCCTGCCCATCTGTCCATCCAGCAGAAGAGCTGACGATGAAAGTTTGTGAAGACTCGCCTCTCGGCCTGGGGACAGGGAGGGAGGGGGGGGGGGGGGTTTGGGGAGAAGACAGAACGATTAAAAGTACAACTCCAGCAACATTTCATCAGATAGCAGTTTTAAAAAGCTGCAACAACTTTTGTGTGATAGCCCGAACTGCCAGAGTCTGGTTTGGAAATATTGTTTGCACCTGAATGAAAACGAGGGGCGTGACCCATGGAGATATATACTGCAGTTAAATGGTTATATACTGCCGACTTGGCGCCCCCCACCTTCGAGACTAGTTGACTATTTAAGAAGGCCGCGATCTATTGGCTGGATAGCTCAGGTGGTTAGAGTTTGTTAAACTAGAGGTCTCGTGTCCCAATTCTCGACAGTGTCAATTTTCTCCACAATAATAGGTGGTCTATTGTGGATGTAGAGCTTTTTCCACCCTTTTGATGATGAGGGTATTTGACTAAAATCCTTCCAAAACAAAAGCACAGACACATGACAGCAACAGCCCCTTCACTTGGGAGAGGCGATAAAAAAACAAACGATGATTTGAGAGCCCCTCAAGATGGCACCAACGAATGTAACTCGACTGGCGCCAACAACTTACGTCGATGATCCAGCTTTCGACGATATTCTGGAGACCAAACCACACAAACTCTATCGTCACTAGCTTGTAGGCGCACATGTGCGGCTCGCAGGTTTTCTGCGGAGGAGGCAAAGGAGAATAAGCACCGTGAGGCGGGGAGGTGACATCAGGGGAGGGGAGGTAAGGGTGGTACCAGATTATTTGTGTGATATTTTTACCCAGAGTAGTGAAATCCATTCTTACAACACTAGGAACAGTTCGATGGGTAACATTGTTCTTCCACGAGTAATAACAGAATTTGGCAGAAAAACATTCAAATTTCGGGGAGCTCATGCATGGAATGTCATACCAGGGGATTTAAAGAACCCCATTCCAAATAATGTTAAGTGTTTCATTAACTAGTTAAAGGGTGGTGCATAGTACAGTTTAAGTGCAATCTTACTGTGTAATGTGGATGTATTTTAAACAGACCTGGTGTTACAGGCTTTTATTGATTGTTTAAATGTTTGTTGTAATTTTAAGGTGCTTTTTAATGTTTTTATTGTATTGGCTGGGATCCAAGGGAGATCAGTTTTGCACTGAATGGGAAACCCAGGGTAAATAAAATAAATAATAATTAATAATAATAATCACCGGGAAGCCTCCGATTCAATCGGATCCGATTATGTACGGAGAAAAATCTTTCGGGTCAAGTTCACCAGCAGCACTCCAGTCGAGGTGAAGGTGTTTTTTGTGTGTTTTTTTTGCAAGAGGCGCGGTACAAAAAAGTACAATAACACAAGGTGAAGGTGGAACTACTCCAGAGAGCAACCCGAGAAAACAGCTCAACGATCCTTATGAAAAACTCTGGTGATCTAAGGCTATGCCTACGGCCATGTGGCTCGTTCCAAGGCTAATCAATGTCTCGAGTGAAAGGAAAGACTACCAAGTGCAGACATTGGTTACATTTGACCATATGTGACCCAGCACAGCATTATGAGGAATAACGTCCACTTTTGAGATTTTGAGATTTTCTGATGTGAAAGAGTATACCATTAGCTTTCAAATGATATCAAAATTATTTCCGTGCGGTAAAGATTTATGAAGTTACAGCGCGAGAAAGACGCCGCTGTTCATTTGGTACCAGACACAAGACAGCAGCACCAGTCTCGGAGAGTTTTCGACGCGAATCGGCTTCCAAAAGGCAGGAACTTTCCATTTTCTTTAAAACAGTACACAAACACTCCACCGAAATCCTCGTTTTTTTCAACATTTCGAGACAGATTTTGTAAAAATCCTTTGGACATAACATCTTCTAATACTTAAAATTTAGTGGGCCTGACGTTTCGATCCTAGCAGGTCCTGCTAGGATCGAAACGTCAGGCCCACTAAATTTTTAGATTTACATTTTGGTAATTTTAGTCAGTAAGCAGTTTGCAACATTTTTGTATATCATCTTCTAATACATTAACTTTCCGAAAATACAAAAAAAAAAAAAATTGACTTTTTATCGAATTGTGAAGACACTTTGAATTCAGGCGTTGTTTACTCAAAGTGTTTTGGTGGGATATTCCTCATGTCACTGTGCCGGGTCATATATTTCATCTTACCATCACCTAGGTAAAACCTTCCAAAAAAAGGGTCCAATTCAGACATGATACACTGATCCCAGCAGGACAACTCTCGTTGTCTTTCTCCGCGGCAGACTGTCAATTTCTGCCTTTGAGAAAGGTCCTGCTAGGGTCAAAGGGCAAGGCCCTCTCAGTGTTGTGAGGATTTTTCTGGAGTGGCGGACCGGCAAGACTCACCCTCCAATTTCTATCGGTGAGTGGTCCTCTTCGTAGCTTCTCCGATGAAACCTTCTGGGGATCCGTTTCCGGGTTGTTCTTCAGGAGGGAGGGAGGGAGAAAGAGAGAGAATAATGAAGCTTTACCAGAAAACTTTTGGGAGCGACGGAGCAAAGCGCCAAACAAACACGACAAAACACAACAAAACCCTTCTCTAAAGATCACGGTGCATGGAGAATGACAGCAAAGCGGCATAACAAGATTTGTGAGGTAAGGGCGCCCCCTAGAGCTTGCATCTTGCTACGACGAAACGTACCCACTACATCAGAGTATTTGACTTGGCAGAAGGATGCATTGTACTCATTTTCTCAATATCGAACAAATCTGGATGTGATTTTGAAAAATAGCAAAGAAAACTTTGACTGGTCCGGGACTATTTCGGAAGGCCATCATCTGAGGGCTGGACAGCTCAGACGGTAAGAGCCCTGGTATGCAAAACCAGAGGTTTGGGGTTCAAGTCCCAGTCCTGTGAAAGTTTTGTCTGCCATTTTCCTTTAAAAACGGATGTACAGTGGAACGTCGGCTGTAACAAATGCCGATATACCAAACATTTGGCTATAACAAAGATGCCCTTTGGCTCCCGATTTTTGGCCCCGAAAAATTTTCATTTCAATTATACTGAATTTTTTTTATGAATCCCGGGACGTTCGTTATAGCGACATTCCACTGTACACGGTTATACAGAGTCCTCAGTGTGTAAAACATTCATATACATAAAAGCCTGTGATGTACTTACGTCTTTAACCGGGTCAAATGCTATATCAATGTCGACAAAGCTGCGTTTCTTTAACTTTTCCGGGGGCAGGTTGTGTACCTTTGAGGAGAATGCACAGAAACGCAGGGTTACCACTGGCTGCAAACTGGACTCGGGCTACTGCACGATGGCAGATCTTAAATATCTGAATTTGATGCAGGTAGTGATTCTCTGTGGCTGGCAGGCTAGTCGACATGCATGTAAGGCTAAACACCGAGATGAAACACGGCCGAATGTTAACCACTTTGCCGGGGCCCTCCCTGAATTCGGAGCGCCGGTGAAGCTGCTCAGAGCCGTGACCCTCCAAATCCGGGCACCGCTATTGTCCGAGTTTCAGCCAAAGACTCTTTCTCAGCCAACCACAAAACAAAAAGCGTGACAAAGAGCCAGGTTCGGCTCCCTTGTACAGGTTGTGCCAGGTTCGGCTCACTTGTACAGGTTGTGCCAGGTTCGGCTCACTTGTATGCACAGCGTGCTCTTAGAAGAAGTTCAACGGACGGTCAACGGACACCGTGAGATTGGAGCCCCGGAATGCTGATCAAATCAGGATTGTCCTGAAGGAGAAAGAGGGGACTTACATTGGGGTCCTGCCCTCTGTCTGGCTTGTGCCAGGTTTCAATGGTCAGGCTGAACTTGTCTTTCCCCATGTAGGCTGGATTCTGTAGGGTGAAAATCAAACGAGCAAAAGCAAAGGGTCACCAAGGCAAAAAGTCAAGAGAAAAATCCCTGACAAGTTTGTTTTCCGTTTGGTGCAGTTCAATAGCTGGAACTGGATCGGCCATGTGCTAAGAAAGGACCCATCTGACGACTGCGCTGTGGCCTTAGGGTGGACGCCGGAAGGAAGAAGGAAAAGAGGTCGCCCCAAAACAACATGGCTACGTATGGTGGAGGTTGAAAGAAACGGTGCGGGCTGGAGCTCCTGGAGTGCGGTGCACCATGCAGCCTCAGACCGACCCCAGTGGAAGGCTGATGTCCTAGCCTTATGTGCCTTCTGGCACTCAGAGATTTTAGTTTAGTTTAGTTTAGCGGGTTTAATAGCAATGGTGATGACAAATCAGGATATTACATCAATCTGGGCCCCTTTGACTCTGTTAGGGCATAACACTTCTCCCCTTGCATTTGACCCAAATTCCACGGGCAAGACAGGTATTCCTACTGGTTCCAGGACAGAATTTCTTTCAATCGCGTCGCTGGTAGTGATTACCCATGTGATGCGATCAGTAGAAAACAATCCCTGATGGTAGCTATGGGTACGACCGGTCAGGGCCCAATGACATAGAGCTGCTTGAGCATGTAAATATGTATGAACACTTTCCCTCGTATAAAGAAGGATTAAAAATTTACCACATTGTGAATGTGATATGATGTCAGTTGCTTTTTGACCTTTATCCCACTCTTCTTCGCTTAGCATGAAATAAAAGTGAAGTCTGGAGGTTGCCAAGGTCATTCCTATAAATCATGACTTTTCGTGTCTTAAGCAATTTCTGGTGCCTAAAGCCCCTCCACAATATTGGTCGAGGTCAAAGAATGGCATCCATACGTTAACAGATTCAACATATTCATGAAATAGCACTCCTGAGAAAATTTCAGCTCAATATGCCAACCTAGTCTCGAGAAAATTGTGAAAACCGCTTCATTTGTTTAGCGAAAATGCAGCATTCAACGCCACACTGTTTTGAAAAATAGTTTAGATCTCAGTGAGATGTAAACTGTTTCTTTTACTCAGCTCTCCCAAAATACAATATTTTAGGCAGAAATATTTCAGTGAGAGGTTTCTACTTTAACCATCTTCAAACTGTATAAGTTTCATGTAAATATGTGAACATTTCTGTTTTTCGATCTTACCAATGTTGTGTAGGGGCTTTAAGCAAATTCTGCAACAGATTTCAAGAAAAGTTGCGTAAGTTACGAAACGTAAAATGTTGCGTAAGTCTTGCGCCACAATGGCTCTTTTCTGCAGTATTTAGAAAAGGCATCAAAATGTTGCGTCAGTTAAGCAACAAAATGTTGCGTACGCAACATTTGAAGTTTTGTGAAATCGGCTGCCGGTGCTTAACCCCACCCTATCTAAACCATCAAAATAGCACAACCGTGTTTGATTTCTGAAGTGTTAGGGCTAAGCGGCTCTATGAGATTGGTCCCGGGTCGGAGGGGCGAGTTTCAGTTGACGTCAGCGGCGAGGAGGTCGGGCCCTTTTGCGTTCAGTACTCACAGTGATGACAGTCTTGCAGTAGGGGTAAGCATTCCAGGCTTCCTCCACCACCTCCAGGGCACCTTTGGGAGCTAACGCCCTCACGTAACTAGGGACTTTGCTGCAAAGATGGCAAAGCGGGAAAAAAGAAGAAACAATTTTACACAAAGTTTACTTCAAACTCGCAGCTCAGCAGGGCTCAATAGGCAAAACCAGGACTGGAGGACAATTGCTGTACCACCCAAAAAATAGTTGTGTTTGGACCAAAGATCCTATAGTGCGCAAGATAACCTACTCTGTGCAAAAGGTGAAGTCGCTCGGCGGTCATTTTAGTAAGCAATGGAGTCCCCTGTTGTCTGCTTTCGGTGCTCCGGAAGTGAAGCGGGAAAGTTACAAACAGTGACAAAGATACAGCATTGGATGCGTGAACAGAATGTGATAACTTTTTGATGTGATGTGACCACGCGATGGAGCGCAAACGTGCGGCTTTGCTTACTAAAAATGGCGTCCAGTGCGTACTTCATCCAGATGCGTGTGATCTTGCAAAAGTTTTGCACGATATAGGATCTTCGGTTTGGACTGCCTGAATTGTTTGTTTGGTTTTGGGGGTTCCCCCCCTCCCCCCCCAAAAAAAACAGCCTGAAGGATCAGTTGGGGATGGCCGTTGACTGGCACCCAGACGTTTTCCACTGTCATTTTGTCACAGAACCGTGGCTGGCAAGGAATCTTCCATATCTGCTTCCACCAAGCAGTAGGGCAAGCGGCACACACCACCTTCTGCAGTGCATCACTCACTGTTTTAGATGGTAGATTTTGTAGGTGAATTGTCCCTTCTCGCCGTTCTCCTCGTAGGGCCGGTTTTCGACGACCTCAATCCCTTCTCCGCCACCGGTCTCATTCTTGCTTGCTTCCGCTACAGCATACAGCTGAGCAATTTGGTACTGAATGACCACAAAAATGAAGGGAGAGAATAAGAAACATTGTTTACCTTTGTTTGGGGTTTGAAAAGATATACAGTACTACAAGAGTAGTGCAGTTTACCATACACTACTATGCAAACTGAACAAAACATTGAAAAACAAAAAAATGGCAAAGAAAACTCTGACTGAACCAGGACTTGAACCCAAGACCGGTGCTCTTCCATTTGAGCTATCCAGCCCTCAGATAGTGGCCTTCCCAAATAGCCAACTAGTCTTTGCCGGGGTGGGGGTGAAAGTCAGTTGCAATTCAACCATTCACTGCCGTAGGCTATATCTCCAGGGATCACACCCTCGCTTTCATTCAGATGCAAAGAGCTGATTGTTGTAAACCTGGCTACGGCAGCTTTTGGATCACAAACAAAAGGACTACAAATGTGTGCATTACGATGCACATACAGTGTACACTACAAATTTGCATAGTAGCATGCAGGTTGTACCGGCACATGTATCAAGTACATTGCATAAATGTACTACAGATATATGTATAGGACATGTACATGTATCATCTGTACAGCCAGGAGGGAAATCAATAAAACAATCAATCTTTTTATGAGGCAGAAGAAGCTATTTGAGTGCGCATAAATTATATCTTTCCGATCTATACACGTATATTTACTCATCGTTCATTCAGCATTTTGTGTATTTCCTCATCTTTCAAAACAAAACGTTTCTCTGGAAATGCCAAAGTGTCGCCAACCAAAATACAAAGTTTGACATTTCAATCCTAGCAGGACCCTTTTCAGAGAGCCTTTGAGTAGGATCCTGCAATGGCGGAAACATCTGGCCCTTAACCTTATAAAGTCCAAGTACTTCAAGCCATCCTAGTGTTAATAACTGAACATTGCAATGTATTTGTAATACATGTACAGTATATGCATTTTACCTTCACTCCTGCATGGGGATCTATGTAAGGAGGCATTACTGTTTACAAATAATTATATTTTGTATAGACCAAAGAAATCTATTTATGAATCCATTGATAACCTACTGATGCTATAAGTATAAGTTTGAGAATGAACAACATTTATGAAAAAAATCATCAGTAAGTGTAGCTCTATACGGGTACACATCTGCACATGTGTTAATCCTTCCTCCATGGTTAAACTGACACTGTACATGTTCTACATGTTCATACAGTTGTGTACATGAATATGTACACAACTGTATGTACGGTATACACTTGGTATTCACATGTAGGTATACATGTACATACATGTACATGTACATGAGTGAGTACAAACTATACATGTAAGATGTACAGTATGATGTATAGACTATAGTACATGTACATGTACTGTACATTGTACTGTAAATGAACATGTACACTGTACATGTGTATGTGCACATAGTGCCATACAGATCTACAAATGCCATACATTTACATGTGTCCAGAACTGTCCACAGACATGCACTGCCTTGAATCCTGGAGGGAAAATTGATTCTAGAATTACATGTAATGGATTAAGCCCCAACCCCCCACCCCCTCCAGGATGTCATTTGGAGTTCAACCCACCCATTCCAACTAAAAAAAAGTGCTGTAGTCATGGACTGGCGGTACACAATGTACATTGTACCATCATACAGATGTGCATGCAGAATAGCACGCACCGGTACACAAATGTTTTAGGCAGGAGCTGAATTCACCTCCAGTAGATCGCTGTCACTCGGAGTGTTGCTCACTGATTGGTGGAACAGTACATGCACATGGGTAATTCCATACATCAGAGGTCCTACTTGTGACACGTTGGTGTTCCCGCTTAAAAATGAAACCAGTCAGCTTTCATACATGTGTGTTTTTAACAACTGCAAGTGTCCATGTACAAGTACAATTGTATAATGTACATGTTCACACATAGGGCCTACCAATTTTTGTATCCTTGTGGAGACATTGCTTTGTTCTCGTGCACTATACTAACCAAGTGAGAAACAGTGTTTTAAAAATGCTCCCATTTCAACCACATTCACTTTCCTGAGTAGAAATTTGGACTGTATGTCCCTTATACATGTACTGTACATGTACGTACATGTACATGTACATACATGTATATAACACTTCAATTTGCGACTGTTTCTTACACATCACAAATTTCCCATTTTTGAGTTATTTCCAAATATCAGTTTCGCGAACAACTTGTGGAGACCTACCGGTAGACACCTTTACAATTTCCATGTGAAGACCTATTCAACCGATAGTCTTAGGTCTTCACAAGGCACTACATGTAGATTCGTACCCAGTTGTCCATGTCTATGATGTACATGTACACGTACGTACGTGTTCAACTGTCCATGTACATGTACATGTACATACATGTTCAACTGTACATGTACATGTAACATACATGTACATCACTCAGCTGATTACATCTACTGTAGACAGCTCTTAGCCAGATACAGATGAACGGACCCCCCCCCCCCCACCCCACCATCCCCAAATGGTATCAGATGTGCAGGACAGTCAGTCAGTGTGTAAGTGCATCTCCTCTTGGCGACAGATCCACCGTGTACTGTACAAATGTACATGTACACCCAGGGGTACTGGATCGGCGTACATGTACCTGCCCAATGCAGCGTGCCTAGTGCGCACAGACTCCAACCGGATGACGTCACCACGGCCATGCTCCCGGACCCCTTTCACGTGCTCTTACTGAGAGCGGGTAATTAAATCGTCGTGGTTCCCGACAGCCCAGCGAATCTGGTGCCGCTGTTGTCCCCTCTCAACTGCATTAACTGCTTCGGCGATTGGAATGACGTCACTCGTAGACGACTTACGC
Organism: Luidia sarsii; assembly: GCA_949987565.1. Lineage (NCBI taxonomy): Eukaryota > Metazoa > Echinodermata > Asteroidea > Paxillosida > Luidiidae > Luidia > Luidia sarsii. The sequence continues at coordinate 24,451,019 of OX465105.1, read as the reverse complement.
GTACTTCCTTCTTTGTAGACATTTACAATGCACTCTAGCTGCGGGCACAAAAGTCTCACGCCAGAGTCGAAGGGGGGGGGGATGGGAGGAGGGAGCGTAAAGGTCAAATCAGCCATTATAAACAAAAAAACAAAATGACTGGTGCCTTCCAATATTTGTATGGTGGAAAAAATGATGGCTTGTGAATGTACATTTAAGAATGTCTGTGTGTGTGCTGCATGCACTACAAAATTTGAATGAAAAAACAACAACCCCAAACCCACCAAACATCTGAACTTGTGTTTCAACCCAGGCAGCCTACTGTCAGTAATTCATGGTATTTATGATATAAAATAAGCCTCGAAAAAAATAAATGATTTCCATCAGTGGGCATGATAAACCCCAGAGACTTCTTAGCAAGACTTGTCAGAAATCTTCCCCCCCCCAAAAAAAAAAAAAAAAAAAAAAAATCTGGCTCTTCTCGATTACGGTAGTTATGCAAACATATTTCCCGACTAAAATTACCAAAATGCAAAATGTAAACAAATGTGGGCATCGCCTGACATTTCTATCCAAGCAGGACCTAGCCCGCCTCACACTTTTAACATGTTTAATGGATCACCTCAGGTGTTTGTTTCCAACACTTGCAACCTCAGGGGTCAAAATCATGCTTGGAAATCATGTGTGCAAAAAGGGCTGTGTATCTGATGTCCCCTTGCACTTGAGTGTGTGTTTCTTCATGGACATCACAATTACTACAGTGCTTTAAGCTGCGTCCGCACTGGACTTAAAATGGGTAAACTAACCGAGCAAATGGGTAAATTGACCATTTTAAGTCCAGTGCGGACACCCCAGGAAGTTTTCCTCCCAGGTAACTTACCCGACTCCAGTGGGTAGTTTAACATACCAACTTCTGCCCGGTTAAATTGACCAGGTCAATTTAACCGAGTCGATAAGTCCAATCCGGACACGACGTCTCGGTAAACGACTCGGTAAAAAACCACATCCGGCGCCCCGCACGTTATGTTACTGTATGCAAGACTCACGCGGGCGCAGGGTAACAACGACTTTGTGTACCTAGAGTACATGTACATACATGTACATGTACATGAGTCGGTTAGTTTTGCCGATCGTCTCAGTTAGTTTACCCGAGTCGAAAAGTCCGGATGCCGGGAAGATTTACCCATTGGAATGTTACCCACGGGCTCGGTAAAAAATAAGTCCAGTGCAGACACGGCTTTAGACTCATTCCCTATCCAATCTATGACACATGGAACCTCAAAATAGCGCATCCACAATATTCCAAACCACATCCACTGTGCAAATTATCGGTTTCCACTCAGACTCACAAAATTCCGGGGGAAACCCTTGCTACATGTACGTAGCAGGACCTTTCTCAAAGGAAAGTTTCTGCTAGAATTGAAATTTTCCGACTCAAAAATCCATAGCATCTCGTTTAAATTTCCCATCTTTTAAGCCAAGTGCAAAGGCATTCTGCCTTTTAGAAAGGTCCTGCTAGTATCTAAATTTTCCAGACTCAAAAATCCATAGCATCTTGTTTAAATTTCCCATCTTTTAAGCCCAGTGCAAAGGCATTCTGCCTTTGAGAAAGGTCCTGCTAGTATCTAAATTTTCCAGACTCAAAAATCCATAGCATCTCGTTTTAATTTCCCATCTTTTAAGTCCAGTGCAAAGGCATTCTGCCTTTTAGAAAGGTCCTGGTAGTATCTAAATTTTCCAGACTCAAAAATCCATAGCATCTCATTTAAATTTCCCATCTTTTAAGTCCAGTGCAAAGGCATTCTGCCTTTGAGAAAGGTCCTGCTAGTACCGGTATCTAAATTTTCCAGACTCAAAAATCCATAGCATCTCGTTTAAATTTCCCATCTTTTAAGTCCAGTGCAAAAGCGGCTTATGACTGTCACTACAAATACAGGCACTTAGTGTGTGACGCCTTGTATTGGGGATGGGGTTTGGCATGTTTGCTGTACATTGTACTGCCGCCTCCAGAGCAGACCCAGCAGAGGAATGCAGACCACTTGCCTAGATGCTTAGTGTACAGTACATACAGTCATACCCTGTGCAATCAATGTACATGTATCAGCAGATTATTTGCTCAGGCAGAGTAAGCCACACGCAGATTCTTAGGGCCAGCGGATTCATTACGAGGCCGGATTAAGGCGGATTTAGTGGGAGGGGAGGGGGTTAGGGGGAGAGGGCTTGAGCAATTTCCGCGATCATTTCCCATCGCCAGAAGCCCTTGCATCTGCCCAACGCACACCACGCAGGATTTAAGGCGACGGATACCGGGGTCGAGGTATTCAATGGGCAGAGATACATGTACACCTCAATGCCCCGATCACAATCTGGTGTGCGCGCGTGTCCTTTACATGTAATTTGTACATGTGCAGGGCTCAGGCAGCCATCGGGAGGAATACAGGCCAAAAATCAGATAATTTTGGTGGTCTTCTCTTAACTGGGAAAGGCTTGGAATTGACTGCTTTTTAGAGTACACCTCATCAATGTGTTCAGAACTGAAAGCCTGATTGTCGCAATAAATAATCTTAAAATTTAGTGGGCCTAACGTTTCGATCCTAGCAGGACGTTTCTCAAAGGCAGAGTGACGAGGACAAAACAGATACATGTACACGAGGGAAGGGGGAAGAGAGTGAATAGGACACGGATGAGAAACAAAGGACAAAGAGTGAAGCTGGTAGGGAGAGATCAAAGGGAAGGGCAAGGGGTAGGGTAGGGAAATAAAGAATCTTGGTAATGTGCAAAAATGGTGCAAACTGCTTACTGAGTAAAATTACCAAAAAGCGAAGAATTTTTATTTTTTTTTATTAGGAAGGCCTGACGTTTTGATCCTATCAGGACCTTTCTCAAAGGCTTCCTCTGCCTTTGAGAAAGGTCCTGCTAGGAATGTGTAGGATCAAAACATCAGGTCCTCCTAATTTTTGATAATAAATAATCCAGACTGCAAATACATGTGTATATTGCCACATACGGCCTCAACATACATGTACAGGGGAATGATTAACACCTCGAACGTTTCAAAATTTAGTGGGCCTGACGTTTCTTATCCTTTCTCAAGGACAGGACCTTTCTCAAAGGCAGAGAAAGATTTTGATCCTATCAGGAGCAGGACCTTTCTCAAAGGCTTCCTCTGCCTTTGAGAAAGGTCCTGTTAGGATCGAAATGTCAGGCCCACTCAATTTTGAGAAATTAGCATTTTGGTAATTCTAGTCAGTAAGCAGTAGCCTAATTGTTTATCACCTTCAACATTTACTAATAATCCCTCTTTTTTGTTCACACCCCCAAGTCTCTCTTCAATTCATTCCCTTTGATCTCCTCCCCCCCTGTACTACCTAATCCAGCTACCCAACCCCTAGCACACCTCTCCCTTTGATCTCACCCTACCATGCCTACTGGCTATCCTCTTCTCTTTGTCATCCATGTCCCTGTTGTTCCCCCTCTTCTATTCTAGTCCTGTCCTTGTCATTCTGCCTTTGAGAAAGATCTTGCTAGGATAAAGACATCTAAAAATAAAATTACCGCCACAGTCAGTCAGCGACCTTGTACTGTACAGTACAACGTACATGTACATACATTACATATACATCAGCACAATGACCCTAAATATAGTGGCCCTTGATGATTGCATGCTCCACACCTGAAAACAGATTATACATGTACGGTACATGTGTGTACATGTACATGAACAAGTGCTGAGTTTATGTGAAGAACAGAAAGCCAAAGATGCACTTGCGACCAACCCCCCCCCCCCCCCCCCCCAAACAAACAAAAACTCCTTGCCATTCCCTTTGATCTCTCCCTACCAGCTTCACTCTTTGTCCCTTGTTTCTCATTCGTGTCCTATTCACTCTCCCCCCCCCTTCCTTCGTGTACATGTACCTGTTTTGTCCTTGTCACTCTGCCTTTGAGAAAGGTCCTGCTAGGATCGAAACGTCAGGCCCACTAAATTTTAAGATTTACATTTTGGTAATTTTAGTCAGTAAGCAGTTTGCAACATTTTTGTATATCAAACAAAAACAACAACGGATCTCACATACATGTAAGTGACATTTAACAGAAACGGCAAAGTCACAAAATCTCACAAGATATTTCTTCTGGGAGGACAAGGCCACATGGCAGAACAAGAGCTGCACTTTTGGTAAGGCCAGACAGAGGACTTGTGCTAGGCGATAAGTGGTGAACACTGAACACAAAACTGTTGTTCTTTAGCACGTGAGAAGATGTAGCACCCATTTCCTTGTTCCCTTTGGTGAGGGTTATGCAAACACGGAGGACATAGGGGAAACCCTGACACTTACATGTACATGTACCGGTACATCAAAGTTTGCGAGGTCTCTTAGACTTTTGGGACCTGAAAAATTAGGGGACTTTGAAATGGTGTGTGAGTAAGATTCGTCTTTGTCGTCCCAACATCTATATATACTTGTACAGGATGCACATGTAGACAGAATACCAGTACATGTAGAAGGATCCACTTCCACTCTCAAGAAGAGATAAAAAAAAAAAAAACATGGTCAAGCTGCTCAAGTGCATTGTTATTTTATTTTGTGCCGCAGAATTTCCCTGGACCCGGATTTCAGCTCTTCAAAAGCACATTTGAAAGGTGAATTGCCGGGCGAGAAGAGGCAATTTGGGCAACAAAGCGGGGTGGACACGTGTATATGTACATGGTATATGTACATGGTACAGTAGAACCACACGCACAGGGAGTTTCCAAGATATGAGCAGAATATTCAAGGAACATAGTGGGTGATTCCATAAACCAGGGGTCCAACTTGAGACTTCTGGTGTACCCACTGACATATGAAACCATTTGGCTTTCCTGCAGTTAATATTACAACAACGTAATGAACCACATTGTAGATTGAACAATAATGTTATAATGAACTGTTTAATATACTGTAAAATCAACAGGGTCACAGGAAGTTTCATGAAGTTGTTTATATGCCTACTACATGTAGGAAAGCTGAAAGGGTATATATCTTAAAATTTAGTGGGCCTGAAGTTTCGATCCTAGCAGGACCTTTCTCAAAGGCAGAGTGTCCTGCTAGGATCAAAACGTCAGGCCCACTAAATTTTAAGATTTGCATTTTGGTAATTTTAGTCAGTAAGCAGTTTGCAACATGTTTGTATATATCACGGTTTCATATGTAAGCGGGGACACCAAAATGCAATATTAAGTTGGACCCCTCACTTATGGAATTATCCTAATTACACAAAAATGTTGCAAACCGCTAACTGACTTAGACGATCCAAGATGCAAATCTCAAAAATGTCGGTCTTTACTTTTTGTCTTGATCCCAACAGGACTATTCTCCAACGAAAATACTAGAGAATGATATTCTTGCTCTACTAATCGGGGGCTGAAATCACTAGGCCTGTGTCTGTGGTCCAATTTCCATTTCAAGCCCTGATCGGCCTGATGTACACTGTATCTATGTACACAGAGATGCATAATGCATAATATTTGTATCCAGCTGGATAGCTCAGATGGTGAGACTGAGAGCGCTGATGCAAAACCAGAGGTCTCGGGTTCAAATCCCAGTCCAGTCAAATCCAAATTTTCCCCCTTTTTGTAAAAAACTTAAGTTGTATGATCAAATAGACTACTTAAGATTATTTTGGGAAGGCCACAATCTAAGGGCTGGATAACAGTGGATATAAATGTTGCTCAGATGGGAAGAGCACTAATGCAAAACCAGAGGTCTCGGATTCAAATCTCGATCCAGTCCAAGTTTTCTTATAATTTCTATTGCATTATTTTTTCAATTTGTTCGATAGTTCCCAGTAATTTTTCAATTGATTTGTTTGATCTTTTACAACCTAATACATGCATGTTGTTCATGTACATCAACAACATGTACTGTATGTACATATGTACCAGTTTCATTACTGATGGGCAGGCCAGATGCATGTACATGTACATGTACATGAAGAATTTCAGCCAATGCTAAGGCAATTATCTTGTCACCTCCATAATCAAACCTTACTAAATGCCAAAATGTGCATATGCATACATGTAGGTACTAGGTACGTACATTGTCTCCATTCATATACAGTGTACATGCACTTCAATTCACACTACATGTGTTCCTTTCTGTCAGGGGGAGGTTCCATTCTGCTAATTACAATGACACAGGACTGCACAGAGATGAGCTTTATTTCCACATGCACATCACAAGAACATGAATCTTGTGTACAGTTGTATTATGTAACAATCCCCTTGCATAATCGACCCATCCATCATTAACATCACACATATTTGCATACAGTGCACTGTGTACGTGTATTGTAGGCCCTGTCATTTTTTGCATTTAGTTCATTTGAATGGAAAAACTGCACAGTAATCCAGTCGCATATCAGAAGTGCATGTAGACAAAATGCTATTGTCATTGCTGGCACACGACGGCCACAACGGCTTCTAAACTCCTGCTCAATTGCAATACTGAGAAATCCAAAGTTCTGAATTTTACCTCAAACATGTGGCACAAACAAAATGTGCCACCAAGCTTATTATGTATAAGAGTTGATGGTTTGCAATGGTGGAAATACCAAGTAGGTTTGTGGTGACACCATGTACATGTACTGTACATCATCTCTTAGGAGAAGGAGTGTACAGTAGCTCTGAAAAGAGCCAGTAACTCAACATTTTTGGGCAGTGTGAGCTCTATCCATCATGCGGTGTCACCGCAAATCTCTTACAAGCTTATTATGATGACGATAATTTGGGGGAGGCCTATGAAAAACAGGGCAACCACTGGGATATTGAAATCACCATTTAAGACCCACATAACTGAACATAAGCTAAAGCTCCATAACAAAACGCTGCCCGTTCCCTATCGATACATGTACCATCTAGGCTGGACTATTGCAACTCTCCTCTTTTCAGAATCACCCAAGGTGAAATTAACGGACTACAAAAAAATACAAAATCGTGCAGCAAGACTCATTTTCTCTGTCGGCTGCTCTGTTGATGCCACTTCTTTTAATTTCCAAACTTCACTGACTAGACGTGACTGCCTACTACATGTATCGTTGAAATATTTCCTCATGGTTTACAAGTGCTTACATGGCATCCCCCCTTCTTACTTGTCCGTCTTATCCACTCTACATCAACCCGGCAGAGTGGGACTCCGACCTTCTGATGATAAACTTCTTCCAATCTATCCCTACTGGGTCAAAATCTATCGGAGATAGATCGTTCTCTATAGCTGGTCCCAAACTGTGGATCTCTCTCCCCATTCACATAAAGAATGTGCTTCTAACACAAAACATTCTTGTTCTCATAACCCGTGTCTTGTACATGTACAGCACTTTGATCTGTTTCTGTATAGGCGCTTTATAATCATTATCAACTACATGTACTGTACATGTGTATACTGCCCAGTAATATGTCAGATCTTCCGAGATTCGTGCTACACATACTTGTACAGTACATTTGTACCTAAACAGTTTACTGCAATGTTTGCCTGCCCTCTATATGCAAATTTACAGCGCTCACCAAGGGAGTAATCAGCTCAAGCAGCTACCCCCAAGATAAGACCAAAATGACAATCGCCAGGGATACCAGGTCAGGTCAAGGTCGAAGGTCAAATGCCTCAACAATGGATTAAGCAATGAAACCAGAGCCTCGGACTGATAACGGCACTGACCCCAACCCAACCCCAAAACCCCCAAATTGCCACAGCCACGTTTGATTTACAAAGTGTGCTCACCAACTAAGTGCTTACTAAACTGAACAGCCATTAAATGGTTGCGACTGTTGGATGACTACACATACAGCACATGTACCATGTTCAGACTTGACACATGCAAGCTGACATACTCTGATAAGAGCTACCATATTTGCAGCAATTTTTAGTAATAGGAACTGACGAGACAAGTCTTGGCAGCAAGTTAGCTGTCCAGACTTCAGCAAACTGATCCAAATTTACGATCAATTACAAGACGACGAGTGATACACAGAGAGAATACGGCCTATTACAACTTACGATGGGTTATCAATCATAGGCTTTGACTTCAGATTAAAAGAAAAGATTGATTGTTTTCACTCCCCCAACAAGGACTTGTTGTTTGTGCGTGTACATCAAAGCGGCATCTACCGTTTTGTAAAAAAGACCTCCTTAGCTGATCAAACCTTTACCGAGCCAGCAGTAGCCTAATGGCTGTTTTGAGTCGTCATAGGCATCTGATATGAAAGACTAAGCCCTTGGTAAGGTAAGCATAGAATTTCTGCCACAGCAAAGAACGGACATTCTTTGCAATCTTTTCGGTATGAAAGATGCACAACGTCCGTGATTTTAGGCTCTGCACTGAAACATATGGGAATCAATTCAAGAGAGCAACTGCTCTTTCTCTTACCTCCTCTACGGTGAGCGGCAGGACGATCCGGCTGAAAGAAAACCAAGAGAAAATACATATTAATATTCAGGTTGACCCTGTGCTAGCACAGTTGCACTAACAGTAACAAGCACCTTGTCTGTCTGCCTGTCCCTGTGTTTATCTGTCTGTGTTTGTTTGTCTGTCCATGTCTGCCTGTCTGCCCGTCTTTCTCTGTCTGTCTGTTCAGTAGTCAGTACCTATAGGCTAGAAGTATACATGATTTTGTAGGCTTTGACATATGTCGATGTAAAGCTGAACATTTACTTTATTTTCTCATTGAACAAACAAAGGAATAATTGACCGAGAACTTTTGAACAATTTTGAAAAATGGCAAAGAAAACTTGGGTTCAAATCCCGGTCCAGTCAAAGTTTTCTTTGCCATTTTTCAAAATTGTTCCAAAAAGGTTCCCAGTCAGTTTTTCCTTCATTTGTTCAACCAGAAATTAATTTAAAGATCACAAATACAGACTGTGCACATGTGCATTGTTCCCAAATTAGGTGACTGCATGTTAATCAATTTTGTCCACTTTTTAATTATATGTCCTTGACTGCACAGATTTGCTCCAGCTACTGCTGTCGGGTTTGACCATTTTATTTTCTTTGAACGTTGTCATTGTCTGATCAGCAACATATGGTCCTGCTCATCTGATGCAATATGAAGCCATTCACGTCCCAAGTAGGCATTTTGGGAGCATCGGTAATGGTGGGTGCATAGTCAAATGTAACTTAACACAAGGGACAACTTTCACGTACACCATTAATATGGCATCTTTCTCGCATTTTGGATTTTCCGCTGCTACAGCATAGTGGAAAAGAGTTAGACATCCTTTTTTTTCTCTTTTTTTTTCTTACAGCACATCAGCCAATATAATCTGAGCTACATGTAAGCACATCAACAAAGAATCCTTGTTCACCTAAACTGAACAAAAGCAGAGGTCCAAAATGCCTTGCCCACCCATCAACTATGCTGCCTACTCAAATTAAGGTTTCTGTTAAATCATATTTATTGATAATGAGTAATATTTCAAGGAAATATTAAACTTTAATACCTACACCATAAAGTGTCAAGAATATATACCTAAATTCAAAATACTTGAAATAGACCACTTGTTCTTATGTAGACAATAGCCATTGTCTCACTCTGACACTTTTATATGTATTTTACAGTTTTCCCAAAAATCATGATTTTGTGGCCGTGGCGCAGTCACTAATTACTAATTATTATCGCAGTGGCTGTTGTTACGGCAGTCGTCCGTGCGGTTCCCTGACCTAATTGTATTTCGTCAGCATTGCAGGCTGGTTGAACCAGTCTATTAGCTGATAGTCTGGTTCCAAGAGCTAAACATCCTGACAAATACTGTGAAGTCAGGGAACCACACGGACGACTGCCGTCACAACAGCCACTGCGAATTATTATAGGCACTGAAATGAATGTTTTGTACACAGCCGCATGTTGACCGTCACCCAGTTGACAAATACGCTTCACAAAATCATGATTTGAGGGAAAACTGTAATTTTGTAAGCGTAAGTTCAATTTGTTCAGCAAATGGTTGTGCCAGACAAATTTAGCCAGATTTGTATTGTCTAAATGAGCACATCACATCATCTATCTAGCAACATTTTATACAAATTAGTTTTGTGGATTTACATTGAGAAGGCCTACTCATTCATTTAGGTTATTTCACCCTACAAGTTGTACAACTACAAGTACAACTTAATACAAGGCTACAGTATACTGAGTACATGTACGTCTAGTGTAACTGTAACTCACTAACTAACTAACTCTGCCTTTGAGAAAGGTCCTGCTAGGATCGAAACGTCAGGCCCACTAAATTTTAAGATTTGCATTTGGTAATTTTAGTCAGTAAGCTGTTTGCAACATTTTTGAATATCACTAACTGTAATGTAACTCACTAACTGTAACTGTTACTAGTTAGTGTTAGTGTAAGTGTAACTGCAAATGTAATTAGTATGTAGCCTGCACTGTACTGTGTTTTAAACTACTTTAATTTAATTGGCAGGGGGTGTAAGTATTCAGTAACAAAGTTGTTTTTGTTAAAACTAGACACTACCACTAATACCAGACTACATGAATACTGTCATAGTGTCAAATACTGAGTGTCATTCATTAGACATTAGTTATTGCCCACGCATCCTCAGTGCACTGGTTTCTAGTGCGTATGAAACCAGTGAAAGAAACGTGGGCACATGACGATTTGCGTAATTCCACAACGACATTCGTCAGCTCCAAATCCTTCATCTCCCACTGAAATTCGCCGAAACCCCCACCCTCTCTCACGCTCCTTCTTCCGGGGCCACTTGATAGTTTTAAAGAGGAACTTACTATTCTTTCTGCAATACCATCTTTGCGATCTTTCCGTGGCTAGCGGACAGCTCGTTCGCGAGGTAACAGAAGGGATGTGCCGGCAATGTATGACGTCAGGTTAACCTTTAGTCATGCAGTCGGAGCCCGGTGCGCCAGTGCGTTCATGCGAGGTGACGTGACACTGGGGACAAGACCTACCCTTCCCGGAAATTCATTGGTTCCTGTTGCCCGTACGCATATTCTGCATTGACAGCGCAGGTTATCAGGTGATAATACAGCGCAGCCATAGAGCTAATACTAATAGAGCTCTATGCATGGGCGACCCAAAACTCGGCTTAGGCTCCGGCTGTGTCTATTTCTTCCATCCATCTGAAAGTAGTTTACAGTACCAGAATACCGGTACATGGAAACGGGAGGTCTTTGGCTTTGGTTTTGAGGTTGCAGTCTAATTTGAAAAAGACCTCCCACCCACCCCAAAGCCTCAACCTCTAGAAAGAACCCCAACCTGGGTTTCTTGTCAGCTTTTGGATGACATTGACAAAGCTGGAGCCTTTGCCTAAACCGGGTTTGGGGAAGGCTACGGCTTCAATTCATACATAAAGGTATGGAGGCCATGAGCCTGAAATGAGATGGGATGGGGGTCAGATGGGGTGGGATGGGGTCAGATGGGATGGAATGGGGTCAGAGGGAGTCAGATGGGTGGGATGGGGTGGGGTCAGATGGGATGGAATGGATTCAGAGGGAGTCAGATGGGTGGGATGGGATGGGGTCAGATGGGATGGGATGGGGTCAGATGGAGTCAGATGGGTGGGATGGGATGGGGTCAGATGGGATGGAATGGGGTCAGAGGGAGTCAGATGGGTGGGATGGGATGGGGTCAGATGGGATGGGATGGGGTCAGATGGAGTCAGATGGGTGGGATGGGATGGGGTCAGATGGGATGGAATGGGGTCAGATGGAGTCAGATGGGTGGGATGGGATGGGGTCAGATGGGATGGAATGGGGTGGGATGGGGTGGGATGGGATGGGTTCAGATAGGATGGGATCAGATGGGTGGGGTCAGATGGGGTGGGGTGGGATGGGGTCAGATGGGATGAGATGAGATGGGGTGGGGTCAGATGGGGTGGGGTGGGATGGGGTCAGATGGGATGAGATGAGATGGGATGGGGTCAGATGGGGTGGGATGAGATGGGGTGGGGTCAGATGGGGTGGGGTGGGATGGGGCCAGATGTGATGGGATGAGATGGGGTGGGGTCAGATGGGGTGGGGTGGGATGGGGTCAGATGGGCAAAGATGGGGTCAGACAGGGTCAGAGCAATCAACATAATAGATCAATCAGATGACAAAATGACAGCAGTCATAAAATTAAGCTTCGTCGCAAAAATGCAATAATAGAAGGTAATGAATGGTGAGCAAATGAATTAAAAACTTTTGTTCAAAAACTGCATTCTTGACCCAACATGACCTTTTTTGGGGTGGGGGATAAGTTCAGCCATGCACCACACAATCATGAACACAAGTCTTTCCGAAATAAAGATGTTTTATTTCGTATGCAAAACGAAAATATATTGAATATGTATTTCTATGATATAGATTAGACAAATGTGTCTAAAAAGACGACCACCAAGTCTTTTGATTTTCACTCCTTAAGCATAAATATTGTATAATTTAATTTCATAAAATTTAGTGGGCCTGACGTTTCGATCCTAGCAGGACCTTTCTCTGCCTTTGAGAAAGGTCCTGCTAGGATCGAAACGTCAGGCCCACTAAATTTTATGTTTTGCATTTTGGTAATTTTAGTCAGTAGGCAGTTTGCAACATTTTTCACTTTAATAATTTCATTTCATGCAAAATAACCGATTTACAATTCTCCCTTCTCCGTAGTCTGAATGGCAGGGTAAACGTTAAAATGGCAGTTGTGGAAATCGTTTGAATCAACGAAGCCTGGATTAATTATAAATACTCAGAAAGGATGCATGTGAAAAGTTTGCGATGACACCGTGCACCTCATCTCTTTTGGGATAGTGTGGCTGTGAAAAGGACCCGTAACCCTTGAAAAACTATGGGCGTAAAATCAAATGAGACAAAGATGACCCGAAAACTGTAGTACACGTATGTACAGTACAGCGCGGAAGTCGACTTTCCGCGACTTTGGGGCCAACGACTTGTCGACTTTGAAAAATCCAAAGTCGGCCAGCGTTAGACCCGATGGAACTTAAAAAAACAAAACCCAGATATAGAATTGGAGACAGCTACTTAATTATGTAGCATCATTTGGAGTCAACTGTCTATCCTGTGATGCGACACGGGTACCTCAGAAAAGTATCACTGATGGGAACATCCCAGGATATTCCAAACAAATTCTATTATGGTTTGCCCTACTCGACGGAATAAACACTGTGCCCAGCTCGGGTGGGATTCGAACTAGCGACGTCTTGACCACTGGACCGCCGAGCTGGTCAAGGTCGTGCGGCAGATCCAATAACTGAGAGTCGGGCAAGCCCCCATTGGGTAACATTCTCCTTGACTCAAAGATCATTCCTATATGTGACCCGGCACAGCATAATGAGGAATAACCCCATTTTTGAGATTTTAAGATTTTCTAATGATGTGAAAGGGTATACCATTTGCTTTCAAATGATATCAAAATATAATATCCTCTAATACTTAAAATTTCCGAAAATACCAAAAAAAGAAAATTGATTTGTAATCGAATTGTAAAGATACTTTAACTTCAGGCGTTGTTTACTCAAAAAGTGTTTTGGTGAGATATTCCTCATGTCGTTGTGCCTGGTCACATATTATCTATGATGTTCCAAACTACTTGTGCGAATCCCTGCAAGGGTTTCGTATCTGAAAGCAGAAACCTGCTCAACGCTGCACACAAAGTGAATCCTTGCTCATAATTCTACCTATAAAATGCCTCCTTTATAATCAAGGTGTGCTCTCCCACATTTGAAGGAGGATCAACAGCCAATTGTAAGGACTGATGTATAATTATTCATCCTTATCAGGCAGTGACTAAATGGCCGATGAAATTTGTAGCATTCTATTTTTTTCTGCCTTTGGGAAAGGTCCTGCTAGGATCAAAACGTCCGGCCCTCCTGATTTTGGATATCCTCATTTTGGTCATTTCAGTCAGCAAGCAGTTTGCAACATTTTTGAATATTACAACATTCTAATTTTTCATCAATTTGGGCAAACAATAATTAAATAAGAATTAGACGCTTAAGGATATTTACACTTTTTAAACCATATTGCAAAATAACACACTAGTCAGGGCTCAAATTTCAGAAAAAAATGTACTAGACAATAGGTCTAGTAACTGAAGACTCTTACTGGACCTGAACTAATTTTACAAGACCTGTGCCGTAAATAAGAAAAATAATACAAATTTTGCACGCAGTGAAAGGAATACCATGAGAAAATGCTGCTTACTTGTACAGTATAGGTCAAAGTCGAAGTTGTATTTGAGTGCCATTTTCTTCATGGTGCAAGAAAAAAAAAATTGACAGCCGGTCCAGTGCAGTCACACTGGGCACAAGACCGAAGCTGAAATCACTAGACTCAGTCCACGGTCTAGTAGATATTTCGAGCCCTGCTAGTACTGCAAAAACTACGCAAACTACACTTGACTGGTCCTCATCCGTTGATGTTAACAAGCTGGGTCTTCGCAAGCAGAACAAGAACCATGTGGGTAGTTGTCTTTGACTTGCACACAAGTCTATGAGACCATGAGGGCAGTTGTCTTTGACTTGCACACAAGTCTATGAGACCATGTGGGCAGTTGTCTTTGACTTGCACACAAGTCTATGAGACCATGTGGGCAGTTGTCTTTGACTTGCACACAAGTCTATGAGACCATGAGGGCAGTTGTCTTTGACTTGCATACAAGTCTATGAGACCATGTGGGTAGTTGCCTTTGACTTGCACACAAGTCTATGAGACCATGTGGGTAGTTGCCTTTGACTTACACACTAGTCTATGAGACCATATGGGCAGTTGCCTTTGACTTGCACACAAGTCTATGAGACCATGTGGGCAGTTGCCATCGACTTGCACACAAGTATATGAGACCATGTGGGTAGTTGCCTTTGACTTGCACACAAGTCTCTGAGACCATGTGGGTAGTTGCCTTTGACTTGCACACAAGTCTCTGAGACCATGTGGGTAGTTGCCATTGACTTGCACACAAGTCTATGAGACCATGTGGGTAGTTGCCTTTGACTTGCACACAAGTCTCTGAGACCATGTGGGTAGTTGCCTTTGACTTGCACACAAGTCTATGAGACCATGTGGGTAGTTGCCATTGACTTGCACACAAGTCTATGAGACCATGTGGGTAGTTGCCTTTGACTTGCACACAAGTCTCTGAGACCATGTGGGCAGTTGCCTTTGACTTGCACACCAGTCTATGAGACCATGTGGGTAGTTGCCTTTGACTTGCACACAAGTCTATGAGACCATGTGGGTAGTTGCCTTTGACTTGCACACCAGTCTATGAGACCATGTGGGTAGTTGCCTTTGACTTGCACACAAGTCTATGAGACCATGTGGGTAGTTGCCATTGACTTGCACACAAGTCTATGAGACCATGTGGGTAGTTGCCTTTGACTTGCACACAAGTCTATGAGACCATGTGGGTAGTTGCCTTTGACTTGCACACAAGTCTCTGAGACCATGTGGGCAGTTGCCTTTGACTTGCACACCAGTCTATGAGACCATGTGGGTAGTTGCCTTTGACTTGCACACAAGTCTATGAGACCATGTGGGCAGTTGCCATAGACTTGTACACAAGTCTATGAGACCATGAGGGCAGTTGCCATCAACTTGCACACAAGTCTATGAGACCATGAGGGCAGTTGCCATCAACTTGCGCACAAGTCTATGAGACCATGTACGGTAGGCAGTTGCCATTGACTTGTACACAAGTCTAAGAGAGCACATGTGCAGTCATCTTTGACTTGCACACAAGTCTATGAGACAACATTGGCAGTTTCACTTCATGGAGGCATGGGTGGGTACCAAGCTGTCCAGCTCCCTCTTGTGCCCACTTTCTTCCAACCAGGCCTGAAAAAAAAGCAGAATAATCATAAAGAGAGTCAATGTGGTTGGTCAAAATCAGTGGCACAGAGGATTCATAGTGGCTCAGATATTTTGGATAAGGATCTTTTCTCAATGGCACAATGTCGTTGTCTTTCATAAAAAGGGACTTGAAAACAGGTCTAGACACTGAAGAATCTTGCAAGACCTGAAATTTGTTCCCCTTAGACCAATGCTCTAAACCAGATTTGCACGTTTGGCAAGTTTTGGCAACGATTACTATGCATGCCATGTGCATTAATCAAATCTATGATGATACAGGCACAGAGCTGTTCAACCAGACAATTACTTTAAGGAAATGTCACAAGAAAAGTGAGGAAATTAAAGCATGCAAATTTAAATTCATTCATTTATTCATTCATTCATTTTATTTACAGTTTCGCATTCTAAGTATTCTACAAATTTTCTATTTATAAAACCATGAGATATACTGTGAAGGCAAGCACACATCAGCTGCAATATGTCAGCCACTGTTTTTCTCTCAGATGTGCAAGGGAAAAATGGGCCCCAGACAGACGGACTAGTGCGGTCACACACTGCACTAGACAGACGCTGGAAATTACTAGACTCAGGCCCACAGTCCAGCGGATAGTCTCCCCCCCCCCCCCCCCCCCCCGGCTAAGTTACCTGGAACCGGCTCTGGACCAGAGCTTGGAGTTGCTTGCGCTTGGACGAGGCCAGCCCAGCGTCCTTCACCATCTGGTGCCAGTCCTGTATCTGTCCGTTCCTCTCACTCAGTGTCCTCTCGTATCTGGCTGGCAACCCGCCCGGTATCTCCTGAAGATGGGAAGTTTTTAAGAGAGAGAGAGAGAGATACTCAACTAGAGGCCATTGTCATAGAGCTACTAGAGGTCAGTGTCATAGAGTCACTACAGGGCAATGGCATATAGCCCACTATAGGCCAATGTCATAGAGCCACTGGAGGCCAGTGTCATAGAGCCACTACAGACCAGTGTGATATATCCCACTAGAGGCAAGTGTCATAGAGCCACTAGAGGCCAGTGGCATAGAGCCCTCTAGAGGCCAGTGGCATAGAGCCCTTTAGAGGTCAGTGGCATAGAGCCCACTAGAGGCCAGTGGCATAGAGCCCACTAGAGGCCAGTGGCATAGAGCCCTCTAGAGGCCAGTGGCATAGAGCCCACTAGAGGCCAGTGGCATAGAGCCCTCTAGAGGCCAGTGGCATAGAGCCCTCTAGAGGCCAGTGGCATAGAGCCCTCTAGAGGCCAATGGCATAGAGGCCACTAGAAGCCAGTGGCAAAGAGCCCTCTAGAGGCCAGTGGCAGAGGCCACTAGAGGCCAGTGTCATAGAGCCCTCTAGAGGCTAGTGGCAAAGAGCCCTCTAGAGGCCAGTGGCATAGAAGCCACTAGAGGCCAGTGTCATAGAGCTACTATTCAGCTACTATAGGACCTTTCTGAGAAAAGTCCTGCTCAGATCAAAACATCAGGCTCTCCTAATTTTTGTGATTTCCTTTTCCTAAAAATCTTACCATCGTTTCTCCCTGCATTTCAAAGGGGATGACAAAAGTGAAGAAATCTTTGGGCTTCATCAGCTCGTAAACTGGACAGTCGTCCTGATGATCAGGCCCTGATAAGGAAAGAGAAGGGGGGATCAATTCAGGAATGATCAACTGCATCGCCCATCAAGCTAGAGTTGCTCATTCTTCTTAATCAAACATGCCAGTTGTTTGACTGCTTCAGCCCTACAACAATGTTTTGTGTTTTGTAGTTAACCTGACCGATTAAGGAAATCAAACAGATTTTGTCTGGAACCAAGGAATATGGCTGGAGAAGGCATAGTGTACCCTGATATTGTTCGAGCTTTAAACAAAGACTCTATTTCAGCCTACCACAAAGCAATATGTAGCACGACAAAAGCCACACAGACATCCGATGGTGTCAGGTATGATCCGCTCCAATCTTAAGCTGCTCTATGGCCCAAGGTATTTGATCGCAGCTTGGGCTGTGTTCTAATGCGTTGGCTACGGCTTAAAAGACTACACGAATCTAAGGGGATTGTAAGTAGCCACCAGCTGATGGCTTCTACAGATCCGTGTGTAAACTGGAGCCGTAGCCGATTCATTCGGGCACGGTCTTGTTTACGGATGATCTAAGTTTTCAGAATGCGAATGAGGCTCGATCAAGACCGAGCCAAAGCCCCTGTTCTGCCGATGTGCAAAGGGGCTTTGTGATTTGGAGGAGGGGGGAGGGGGAGGGGGTACTAACCGACACAGAGAGGCTGGTCCCAGAGGTTGGGCAGTTCGGCCAGCCCCACCTGGCTCATGTGCTGCCTCAGCAGGGGGTAGTGCGTGTGGTAAGGCGCGATGGTGATGGAGTCACTGCCTCCCAGGATTAACGGGCGGGTGGGCGTCAGCAAATGAAGGGTGCACAGCGTCGACCCACTAGGGGAAGGAGAGGAGGGGGTAGGGGGAGGAGGGGGTAGGGGAGAGGAGAGGAGACAGAGAGGGGCATTACAGACTCAATTCAAGACCTCATTCAAGATGGCTCTGTTCCTGTTCAAAGAAACCCGTGGTCCTGAGGCTGGTTACCAAATGGCAGACCACAGTAGTCAACCAGTGGTGGACCAGGCTAGGTTTTGGGGTCAAGATGAGGCTACTGGGACCAGGGAAGAAACCATGGTCCTAAGGGTTGGTTACCAAATGGCAGACCACAGTAGTCAACCAGTGGTGGACCAGGCTAGGTTTTGGGGTCAAGATGAGGCTACTGGGACCAGGGAAGAAACCATGGTCCTAAGGGTTGGTTATTACCAAACGGCAGACCACAGTAGTCAACCGATGGGTGGACCACCCTGGGTTTACTCGATAAACAAGTTTTGGTATATTGTGGACCCGCTATGTTGAGGTTCCATGGGTCACAGATTGGATAGGGAATGAGTCTAAAATACTGTAATGTGAGTAAATTATATATTCTTAAAATTTAGTGGGCCTGACGTTTCGATCCTAGCAGGACCTTTCTCAAAGGCAGAGTGCCTTTGAGAAAGGTCCTGCTAGGATCGAAACGTCAGGCCCACTAAATTTTAAGATTTACATTTTGGTAATTTTAGTCAGTAAGCAGTTTGCAACATTTTTGTATATCACCTTAAATTATATATTCATGTAGAAACATAGAGTAATGTGCAAGGACACATCCCCAACAGCCCTGCACATGCTCAGGTGCTATTGTTTTGGAGACAAATACCAGAGGTGGCCCATCAAATGTATAAGGTCACTTGGTGGGCCGTCACGCAGTTTAAAAGGCAGGGGAAAACCCTAGTGTCCCCGCACACAAACCCAGTGCCCCCTCTTACCTGATGCTGCAGCGGCGGGTGGCCGTGATGACCTTGGTGTCCTCGCACCCGCTCAGGTTCACGGCGGTCTCCACGGCACCCAGCACGATGGTGGAGTGCCGGCACTTCTCGATCGTCACAAACCTGCCGCAGGGAATAGCACGAGTAACGAAAACGAGCTCAGCGATCGGGCCACGGTCTGAAATAGACCGATCGCGCGACCGCTGTTTACACGCCATCACGTGACTTAATACAGTGGGTTACTTTTTCATCTAACTTGGCACGGTGCAGCGATGAAAATGTTCAAAGAAAAATGCGGACAATGTGATAGTCTGCTTTGCTCATTTTCACTACTATTCTGCACCAAATGAGATGCAATAATACCCACTATAAGTCACATGATGGCATGTAAACAGTGGTCATGCAATCGGTCTATTCTCAGGAAGATTCAGCTTCGTTTATCGTTGAATTTTGCCGTCCCCTCCAGCCCGCCAAAGACTAGTTGACTATTAGGGAAGGCAGCCATCTAAGAGCTGGATAGCTCTGATGGAAGAGCACTGTTACGTTAATCCAGAGGTCTTGGGTTCAAGTCCCGGACGAGTCAAAGTTTTCTTTGCCAATTTTTCAATTCATAATTGAATTTCTTGAAAAATGGCCCAAATTAGGATATCAGATGGCTACATTATCATTTTTTTAAAAACATCAATTATTGTTTTTCGATGAATTATTGTTTTTGCTCTACTCGACGTGTTAAGCTATGTGCTCAGTGCTGTGCCCGATTGCCTGCTAAAAAATAGACAGGAAGCCGAGGTGGGATTCGAACCCAAGACTCCTGCTTTCTGGTGCAATTATTGTTTGATTTCAAAAAATGGCAGAGAAATCTTTGACTGGAGCAGAACTTGAACCCGAGACCTCTGGCTTTGCGCACCGATGCTGGTATGCAAAACCAGAGGTCTTGGGTTCAAGTCCTGATCTGCTCAAAGCTTTCTTTGATCATTCCCCCCATTAGAAACACACACAGAGACACATCCGCAACAGACAATAGACATAGCCGTTAACTATAGGACCCCCTATTCGGACACAGCATCTCCCCGGCCAAAAGGCACAGGCAACGGCTCCTAGATACGCACGAGTCAATGGAATCCAGCCGGCCTACGGCTGTGCTCGCTTCCCATAGACTCGTGTGCTATCTGGCAGCCGTAGCCGTTCTCGTGTTTTGAACTCACTTAAGAGGAGAGAGCAGATAGATGAATGAGTGGTGACATCGGTGCACTTTGACGTGGGCATTCACAAGAGTAGAGGAGCTCTGAAAGAAGAACACCATGTTCAAGAGACGTCAAAAACAAAGTCACTCTATTTCTTTGCTTACACTTTGCTTACACTCGGGAAAAGTGACCAGGGGTGGATTTCACAAAGCCTTCAGATGCATCGTACCTCAACATACGATGGATAACCAGTCGTAAGTTGTGATTACACCGTATTGGTTTCTGTGCATCGCTCATTGTCTTGCGATGGATCGTAAGTTATGATGGATTTGGTGAAATCGACTGCCGGTCACTTTGCCTGGGCAGCAGTCGTCCGGAAGAAGTTACCACTGGACTCGGGAAAATTAACTGCGAGGAAAACGACCCAGGCTGTCCGTACTGGACTTAAAATGGGAAAAGCTCCCGTCGTCTCGGTACGTTTTAACCCAAAAAGGTCCAGTGCGGACCGGGCTTTAGAGAAACACGGGAAGATGTTGATCAGAAACCAAGCCAAACAGAAAATAAACCTAACCAATTTCGGCTCACGGCCGCCGAAATGCATTCAAGGAAAAACTGATGACAAATCCCCACCAAAAAAAAAGAGTAATATGACAGCATCTGGCTGCAAACATTGCAAAAGAGTAGATGGGCTCTCTGAAATAACAAACATGGAAGGCCACAAATCCATAAATTTCTTGGGGGGGGGATCGACTCGGTTCAAACCATGGGGTCATGTGGCGTCAAATCGTGAGATGTTGAGGACGATATGGACTCACCTTGGCAAGGGTCTGCTTACAGATCTGCGATAGCACCACCAACTTGCATCTGATGACAAAATTAACACAAATTAACACACACAAATGTTCCAAATTGCTTTACTGACTTAGTCCTCACAAGGCTGGGAACATTTCAAAAGATCTGATGGCCAGGGGATCTGTTACGGCTACCCCTTAAGGATCTTGGCAACATTACTGCTTTAGTCTGCAATGTCAATTGTTTGAGTTTATTGTGTTTATTGTTTACCATTCTATTCATTGCACCACGTATTTTATAATCAACTAAATTACCTTGTATTGAATATATTTACTATTTATATTGTAATATATTGTATTGTAATGTTTATTTCTTAGTACTCAATAGTTTTACTGTAATATCTTGTATTTTAATGACAATTTACTGTTTCTCAATTTTAATGTTAAGCGCCTGGGAGCATTAACCACCCAAATGGCTTTGGCGCTATATAAATGTGCAATATTATTATTATTATTATTATTATCAAATTGAATTTCTTGAAAAATTTCCTAAATTTGGTACCCAGATAGCTTATTATGTTATCTTTTAGAGTGCATCCTAATTTTTTTTTTTTTAGCACAAATTATTGTTTTGTTTTGAAAAATGGCAAATGACAAAATGACTGGACCAAAGCTTGAAGCCGAGACCCCTGGTTTTGCGCACCGGCGCTCTTACCATCAGAGTTATCCAGCCCCTAGATGGTGGCTTTCCCTAATAGTCAACTAGTCTAAGCAGGCATGGGGGTGCCAGTCAGAAGCATTTAACCATTAACTGCCGCATATCTCCAGGGATCACGCCCCCGCTTTCATTCAGATGCAAACAACCAATTGTTGTAAACCTGGCTATAGCAGGTCGGGGATCGCACAAAGTCGATGCAATTTTTTCAATGATTTTTTTGTTCTCGTACGCTAAAATAGAGGTCTCGGGCTCAAGTTCCGGTCCAGTCAAAGTTTTCTTAGCCATTTTTTTTAAATTGTTCAAAAGTTCAAAGTAACTTTTTGTTCATTACCTGTTTGACAATGATTGTTTTGATATACAAAAATGTTGCAAACTGCTTACTGACTAAAATTACCAAAATGCAAATCTTAAAAATTTTGTGGGCCTGACGTTTCAATCCTAGCAGGACCTTTCTCAAAGGCAGAGGTCCTGCTAGGATCGAAACGTCAGGCCCACTAAATGATTGTTTTGCTGTAACTGCTGAAAGATTATTGCCACTTGCTAATTGCTTATTAATTACCATGCCTCTGCCTTTGAGAAAGGTCCTGCTAGGATCGAAACGTCAGGCCCACTTAATTTTAAATTATAATTACCATCTCGTATAAAAGGACTGGTACTACATGCATTGTAGGAAAACAGACACAGCAGAAAAATTCAAATTCACGAAACGTGGATGACGTGCAATGACAATTTATCATGTAATACCTGAACCTTACCTGTAGGTCCGATCAACATGATTTGGTATCAAAATATGCCAGGAAGGATAAGAGACACCAGTCAGGAAGTAATAGGTTTGCAGTGACACCATGTACAGTTCTCTCTTGTGAGTATGTGTGGTTCTGAAAAGAACCGGAGGAACAAGAGTTCCTCCGGTTCTTTTCAGAACCACACATACTAACCAGAGAGAAATGTACATGGTGTCACTGCAAACCTATTACTCCTGCTATCCTTTACCATGAAAACCTTCAAATCTCATTTTCATATCATGTGAAACTCAGCAGAAGCGAAGTTACAGATCTGGGTGATCTACAGTAGTACTCACTTGGATGGAGACTTTGCAGCATTGGTTGCCATGCGACCTCTCTTGATACACTCTCCATCACCACCTGACAATGAGCCAATGGAGGACAGCATGTAGTTTTGCTGTTTGCACCTCAAGGGGATAACTCTGAGTGTGGCACAATTTCTAGTGAGGGGCCAGTATAGGAGTGTCTGGCTAGTGTTGGGGCAGTGTTGGGACAATGTTGGGCGAGTGTTGGAGCAATGTTAGGATAGTATTGGGGACAGTGTTGAGATAGTGTGGGGCCAGTGTTAGGCCAGTGTGGGGACAGAGTGGGGCCAATATGGAGCCAGTGTGGGGATAGTGTTGAGCCAGTGCTGCGACAATGTGGGGCCAGTATGGAGCCAGTGTTTGGCCAGTGTGGGGCCAGTGAGAAGCCAGTGTGGGGTCAGTGTGGAGCCAGTGAAGGGCCAGTATGGGGCCAGTGAAGGGCCAGTATGGAGCCAGTGTAGGGCAAGTGAGGGGCCAGTGAGGGGCCAGTGTGGGGCCAGTATGGGGCAGTATGGAGCCAGTGTTGAGGCCAGTATGAGGTAAGCATGGTAACAGTGTTGGGCCAGTGTCGAGGCAGTTGGAAAACAAGACAGGGGCAGCAAATGGGGTGCTTCATTCTAAAGTGTGTGAGAGGGGAGGGGGTTGGCTGGATGTTACCCAGGAGACATAAATTATATCGAACCTTTAGATTAGCAAATCATTTGGGGTCAGTACAAAGTAGCAACGCGGTATTCACTCATTTCACTGTCCCTAGGTTTTGGTATCCCAACACCCACTGCTTGCCCCAAGGCGTTGCGACCTGCGATGATGCCTACCTGCAGTGGGCCAGTGGAGTCTGTCCCCCGCCGAGATGCACGCTGCCACGCCGTAGGGGTTGGGAACCAGACTGACCCTGATCCAAGACTCAAAAGTGCGACAGGTGAAGGCCAACGTGATCTGCGGAGAGGCAATCGCACCGTGAGAGTACAGACATCGTACGGAAAGAAGAAGGGGGGGATATAGGGTTTGTCAGTTTGAGAAAGGTCCTGCAAGGACGGGGTAGTAGAGGCACACACAAAAATGCAGATCGTTTGAATCCTAGACCAAGTGGTGCTCTGAACATGGTCCCATATGAGTCTTGCAATGTATGATGCTTTACAGACTAGGTCATGGATTGTGGATACCTCCACTGCGCTTCTCAAGTGCGATGGGGATGCAGGGGACAGTAGCCCTTACATTCAAGCACTTTTCATCGTGAATTTTGTTTTAAAAAAGAGAAAATTCCCCCCCCCCCCAAAAAAAATACTTTAGGGAATGACCGGAGCCTCCGCAAAGATTATTTTGGTTTCAGACTAGGACAACGTCAATCGAAAGAACTCCAAAGAAATGGACTAGGCCGGTCTTAATTGACCTCAAAAGAAAAACGAGTCGTGCAATTTCACCCAGGCTCTTTAGCGGCGTGATCAAAAGAACGGCGGCCCAAGTCGTCCCAATGGCAGTGTGAACTGCAGCCATCGGTGAGTGTGCTACCCACCTTGGAGTAGCCACTCTTCTGCTGTATCCCTTGCATCTTGGCCAGTTCATCCAGTGGCTTGAGAGTACTAAAAAAAAAAAACGGAAAAAGCAATTGGCGGTCAATCACGGGAAGCGAGTGAGCAAATGCGTGCTTAGGCATCGTATTCAGCCTTTTTTTTAAAAATGGTGAAGAAAACTTTACCGGGACTTGAACCGCTGACCTCTGGTTTTGTGTATCAGCATTCTTACCGTCTGAGCTATCCAGCAATTAGATGGTGGCCTTCCCAAATAGTCAACTAGTCTCTACCAGAGTGTGGGGGGGGGGCAGCAATCACAAGCATTCGACCAATAACTACCACATGTCACCTGGGATCAAACCCACAATTTCATTCAGACGCAAACAACCAAATTGTGATGAACCGGGCTAACAAACGACGGAATTTGCATTAAGAAAAACATTGGAATATTCAAAAAGTCAACTATTCGAATGACTAACCCCCCTCCCCTCCCCCTACTTACATGCCGTCTGCAGAGCCTTCCAGGATGAAGCTGATGGCTTTCACAGACTGGACAGACATCAGCACATCGGTGGCCGAGCCTGCGTAGGGATCTGTGGATAAGAATGGCCAGGGTTCCCGTCAACTTCCCAAACTGATCCTCGGCAAAAACCTCAGACGACACAAAGCCTACAACGCCTACCTTCAACTTGAATTCAAATGCTAGGTGCCCACCGTAGCTTAGAACACAAGAGGAACTTTAGCGGACAACCTGATTTTTCATGCTCAAGCAAATATTGGTGCTCAAGCAGCTCCATGCAATTGCTGGGTGCTTGCCATAGCTTAGGACTCAAGGGGAACTTTGGCGGACAACCTGATTTTTCATGCTCAAGCAAATATTTGTGCTTAACCACTTCGCGCCAGGACCTCCGAATCCGGAGGTCAATTGGATTGCCTTTGCAACGGGGCCCTCCGAATCCGGGCTCCACTATTGTCCACATTCTAAACAAAGACTCTTTTCAGCTTAGAACAAAGCAATATGAATCAGTACAAAGACCCTTTTTGACGCACGTTGCCACATGAATTGCAAGATTAGCAGCAGTAATTGTGCAATTGTGGGACTTTTACTGTGGAGGATCGAGGGATACCGCGCTGCAGCTGAAAGCACGCAGGGGACATTGTCTTTGCATGCCACACAGCCCAACGGTCGTCGGTATGGCATTGGAATTCCCCCCACATTCTTTACCGTAATCAGTACGCTCGTTTGTGGCCGACCAACTCGAAGATTTGACTGCCTGGAGTGGAGGCTGGAGTCTGCGGTCAGGGATTGTCAGCAGCGTACACGCACCCACACACACACGTCTGTTATGGTCCATTGACGACGCACAAAGGGCCCCTTTTCGAACGGATAATCTCTTGACAAAGGCCACAACGACGTCCGAATTGTGCCAGGTTTTACTCTCTTGTACCTATAGTATACCCTTATTGATTTATTTCACAGAAATATATTGTTCGGATTGTTTTAGCAAGATTTTAAAATGATGCATTGTTCAAAAACCCCCGTATGGCGGTCATCGGCGCTGAAAAACCCCCCGGCGCGAAGTGGTTAAGCAGCTCCATGCAACATGGCCCCTGGTCTGCAACAATTGGTTGTTTGCATCTTAATGAAAACAGGGGGGCATGAGTCCGCAGGATCTCTTGGTGTACATATACATGTATACGGCAGTTAATGGTAGAATGCCTCAGGCTTTTCCAGTCATTGTTTTTTCCTGAATATGTTTGATCTTATCTAATGTAATCTAATCTAATCTATACCTGCTTCAACAAGCAGTGACAGCATGTCGTTGAGATGGGTCTGCAGAAAGGCCATGTGATAGGTCTCGTCCAAACTCTGCGTCGAAAAACATAGGGAAAACGGAAAAATTATGACTCAAACAAGAACATTTGACTGGACCGGGACTTCAACCCCCAAACTCCGGTTTTGGGGTTTTATCCAACCCCTTAGACAATGGCAGCCTTCCCAAATTGTCAACTTATCATTGAAGGGGGTTGGGGGCAATGTCTCTAATAGTCTCTAATGTATCAGTGCGTTCCCTTGCTACTGTTGTGTGTTCTCTGTGGAGAGTTAATCTATTCAAGACTCATTTGTGACCCGGCACAGCATTATGAGGAATAACCCCCACTTTTGAGATTTTGAGATTTTCTAATGATGTGAAAGAGTATACCATTAGCTTTCAAATGATATAAAAATTATTTCCGTGTGAACTTTGTTGTAAATAGTACAAGGGGACTTCGCTCGTTCGTTTGGTACCAGACACAATATAGCAGCACCATTCTCCAACTCCTCGAAAGCGGCCATTCAAAAAGGCAGGAATTTTACATTTTCATGAACACAGTACACAAACACTCCCCCTAAATCCTCGTTTTAGAGACAGATTTTGGAAAAATCCTTTGGACATAATATCCTACAATACATGAACTTTCCGAAAATAAAAAAAATAAAAAAATTGTTTTTTTATTGAATTGAGAAGATACTTTGACTTCAGGCGTTGTTTACTCAAAAAGAGTTTTGGTGGGATATTCCTCATGTCGCTGTGCCGGGTCACATTTTAACAATAGACATTGTGATTTTCTTGTTGCACTTTGGCCCTGTGTCCTATCTCCCATCCATACGAAAGCACTTTCCATCTGTGACGGCGCCAGTCCGAAACGAAGAATCGTTAACCAGAACACTACATCCCATGGCCTGGTGAGAACCCTTTTAGGTAAGTCAGGGATGTACGTGACCGACAAAGTCATTTCCTGAAAATCACTGAAGGCCAATAAATTGTGCGACTGCGAGTGAGAGCTTAGGCGACCGAGAGATGCGACTGCGAGTGAGCGCTTGCGCGACCGAGAGATTCACAGCAGGGGTGCAGGCGCCCTTCAGTTTTTAGGGTTTTTACAGATGAAAATGAGCAGTTTGAGAAGCCTATTTGACATTAAAAAAAGAAAAAAAGATTAAATAAAAAAAATTACTGAAATCACGCCATTTCCGGAAATCCAGAAATTTCCGGAAGTCTTACATCCCTGGTAAGTGCTATGGGTTCGTTGCAGCGTGTGCACCTTGGAATTGACATTCCTAAGAACATCCTAAGAACATCCTAAGAACATCCTAAGAACATCCTTAAAACATTCCAAGAACATCCTAAGAACATCCTAAGAACATCCCGACTTTTCTATTTCCATTCATTTTGGCCAGGGGGTATCCCAGTCTTTAATTAGCTTTAATTAAACGACCGTTAACTTGACTGACCTCGTGCAGTGGTGGACGCAGGTTTAGAATGTCCCACACTACTGCCACACCCCTATAAAACACTCCTTCTCAGACGTTCCATTCAAATTTCCAGAAGTCTTACATCCCTGATAAGTGCTATGGGCTCGTTGCAACATGTGTACCTTGGAATTGACATTTCCTCCTCGGCTGTCAACATCTGGGGAGCGAGGACGCATCGGCCATCTGACGGCGACAGTTAAGGCTCTGACCTCAAAAAAATCATACAACTCAGAGACTAGTCAAAGGTAGTTTGCGTTGACATCGTGTGAAAAATATCACTCTTGTGAGTAAGTGTGGTTAGATAAGTATGGAAGGTTTGCACGGTGGAAATACAAGTGGGGGCTTGCGGTGACACCATGTAGCACTTCTCTTTCAAGAAGGAGTGCGGCTCTGACGAGTGTGTTTCTCATAAACAATCGGGACCAATAAATACCTGTGAAATCAATCAAGAAGATTACACTATAATGTACAAGCGAGTCAAACCTGGCACAATCAGATATCTGTGGGTTTTTTTTGTCATGCTACATATTGTTTTGTGGTAGGCCGAAAAAAGTCTTTGTTTAAAACTTGGATAATAGTGGTGCCCGGATTCAGAGGGCCCGGCGCATAGCAACACCACCGGCGCTTCGATTTCAGAGGTTGAGTTGGGCAAACCCTCATCGAATTGCGAAGTGATTAAGTAGCTTCAATTAATCAAAGAGACTGCCTCGGCTATCTTCGGCGGCGAGGCGCTGTCGTCAAGGATACTCTTCGCCGGCCACCAGGGAGGACCTGAGGGAGATCTTGTGCACCTGCTGCAGGAACAGGTAGATGAGGAACTCCAGGGTGTCCACCGATGCCTGGTTCTTGATGAACTCTGAGACAGACAACAGGGCAGACATTGGACGTGAGTTGCGGCTCTTCTGCTGCAACTGTGGACATCTTAAGAACATCCTAAGAACATCCTAAGAACATCCTAAGAACATCCTAAGAACATCCTAAGAACATCCTAAGAACATCCTAAGAACATCCTAAGAACATCCTAAGACCATCCTAAGAACATCCTAAGAACATCCTAAGGACATGCTAATAACATCCTAAGAACATCCTAAGAACATCCTAAGAACATGCTAAGAACATGCTAATAACATCCTAAGACCATCCTAAAACCATCCTAAGACCATCCTAAGACCATCCTAAGACCATCCTAAGACCAACCTAAGAACATCCTAATAACATCCTAAGAACATGCTAAGAACATCCTAAGAACATCCTAAGAACATCCTAAGAACATCCTACGAACATCCTAAGAACATCCTAAGAACATCCTACGAACATCCTAAGAACATCTTAAGAACATCCTAAGAACATCCTAAGAACATCCTAAGAACATCCTAAGAACATCTTAAGAACATCCTACGAACATCCTAAGGACATCCTAAGAACATCCTAAGAACATCCTACGAACATCCTAAGAACATCTTAAGAACATCCTAAGAACATGCTAAGAACATCCTAAGAACATCCTAAGAACATCCTACGAACATCCTAAGAACATGCTAAGAACATGCTAAGAACATCCTAAGAACATCCTACGAACATCCTAAGAACATCCTAAGAACATCCTACGAACATCCTAAGAACATGCTAAGAACATCCTAAGAACATCCTACGAACATCCTAAGAACATCCTACTAACATCCTAAGAACATCCTACGAACATCCTAAGAACATCCTAAGAACATGCTAAAAACATCCTAAGAACATGCTAAGAACATGCTAAGAACATCCCAAGAACATCCTACGAACATCCTAAGAACATCCTACTAACATCCTAAGAACATCCTACGAACATCCTACGAACATCCTAAGAACATCCTACGAACATGCTAAGAACATCTTAAAAACATCCTAAGAACATGCTAAGAACATCCTAAGATCATCCTAAGACCATCCTAAGAACATCCTAAGAACATCCTAAGAACATCCTAAGAATATCCTAAGAACATCCTAAGACCATCCTAAGAACATCCTAAGAACATTCTAAGGACATCCTAAGAACATCCTAAGAACATCCTAAGAACATCCTAAGAACATTCTAAGGACATCCTAAGAACATTCTAAGGACATCCTAAGAACATCCTAAGAACATTCTAAGGACATCCTAAGAACATCCTAAGAACATTCTAAGGACATCCTAAGAACATCCTAAGAACATCCAAAGAAGTAGAACATCCTAAGAACATCCTAAGAACATCCAAAGAAGTAGAACATCCTAAAAACATCCTAAGAACATCCTAAGAACATCCTAAGAACATCCTAAGGACACCCTAAGGACATCCCGACTTTTCTATTTCCATTCATTTTGGCCAGGGGGTATCCCAGTCTTTAATTAGCTTTAATTAAACGAGCGTTAACTTGACTGACCTCGTGCAGTGGTGGACGCAGGTTTAGAATGTCCCACACTACTGCCACACCCCTACAAAACACTCCCTCTCAGACGTTCCATTCAAATTAGTCCCAATTCTTATCGTGGCCAATCAAGGGTCAGGCTTGTGGGTACCGTTATATTTCCTGCTTTACTTCGTACAGCGGGAAAATAAACTTAATAGTGCTCACCCTTCTCCTGGGTCGTCTTACATCCCTGCAGCTTCTCAGCCAGCTTCAGTCTGGTCTCGGCCGGACAGTCGCACAGCAAATCATAGCCCTCAAAGAACCTGGCAAGGGATTGAAAAAATGGACAGCGTTCATGGTCACAGAGTCTACGCAAGCGTACGTGCTCGCCGCTCCTCTTCCAGGCTGTCCCCTTTTTCGGAACTTAATCGAGAGATGGAGTGTGGCTCTGTAAAGAGCCAGTAACTCAACGTTTTGGGCAGTGTGTACTCTGCGCGTTGTCAGGAAACGGTCTCCGGCTCTTTCCAGAGCAGCGCTCTGTCCTAAAAGAGCTGCTATACATGGTATCACGGCATACCTTCCACTCGTGTCTATAGGTAGAGTGTACATATACGCTTCTGTGGCAACAACCATTGCACCTGATGAAGTGTGTGCACGTCATCAGGAAACGGTCTTCGGCTCAATTCCAAACCACACTCTGTCTCAAAAGAGCTGCTCGACGTGGTGTCATGGCAAACCTTCCACTTGAGTTAGGGAGAGTGCATCTATAAGCTTCTGTGGCAACAACCATTGCACCTGATGAAGTGGATGTCGTGAGTGACATCCTTGGGTCGGTGTGACACACACCGGGTGCACGCACACCACTGGCCATACTCACATCCATGCTAGGTCCTCGGAAATGTTGAGCTTGTTGACGGCGATGTGCTTCCATACCAAGTAGCTGAGGTTGGGGAAGCCGGCCTTGCCTTTGGTCTTGGCGTACGATGCTATCTTCCGCAAATACTAGACACAAACACACATGGACATGACATCAATATTTCTAATTTCTGGTCATTTCTAAGTATGGTACGATATGTAGGCTGTGCATGTGCGAGGTTCAACAGCTGGAAACAGCGAAAATCGAAATAGGAGGGCCAAGATCAAAAGGCAGGATTTCTACAATAGACAGCAAGGCTTACATGCAATGACAGCTTGGGGTGTGGTGACACTTTCAGGGCTCCGATGTGGAAGGGATCAAACTTGAGCCAGATGGACACATTGGAGGCCATTCTTAACTTGCTGGTCACAATGACATGAGCATAACCATTCACATTATCTGTGGAAAGAAATGGAGTTTATTCATTTATGAACAACAAAATCTGATTTTTGGCAAAAATTCAGGGAAATAATCAATAAAATAAATGTTTGCAACATTTTTGTATATCAACATAAATGTTTATAATGTTTAAAAAGATGTTTAACTTACTTAGTGTAACTGTAATAAACCTTTTCAATGTTCGCAAAGCATCATGGGTATAGATGACAAATTTGACGTCTTTTTATTGCACAACTCTATGGTGAAGCATGTAGGTTTGTGATTTTTGTTTTAATTTTTTTTTCCACCCAAACCCAGATGGAGAACTTTCAGAAATGAGACTCACACAGAGTTTTCATCTAGATACCAGCAACAAAATAATTATATTTTTGGTAGGAACGTTGGGTTTGTAGTTTCGGAGAAATCAGTGGAGATTCCCTTGGCCTTGGTGACTGAATGAAAAACGCAGTGCGCGCATGCAGCTAGCGGTGCGTGGCAAGTAAGAAACAATCACAACGAGTGCACAGCGCGCCGCTAGCTGCATGCATGCGCTGGGAATCTCCACTGATTTCTCCGAAACAACCCACCCAACGTTCTGACAAAAAATATATTTTGTTACTGGTATCTAGACGAAAACTCTGAGTGAGTTTCATTTCTTAACTCCATCTGAGTTTAGAGGGAAAAAAATTAAAAATTCACAATTCAAGTTACGCGCTTCGTCATAGACTAGTTGTGCGATAAAAAGATGGCGAGTTTGTCATCTATACCCATGATGCTTTGTGAATGTTGAAAATGTAAGAATAGACTAGAGTAAAAATAGACTGTATAAAATTAAAAAGGATTAATTTGGGCTTCAGTAAAAAAATAGTTAACAACATCACACCCAGCACAGCTTAAGTTAAGATAAAAAAAAATACAAATAAACAATAAACATCAATTTATGAAATTTAATACGGAAAAGGGGGCGTGGTTAGTAAAATACAAATAATTTACAAAATCCGTGTGGGTCTATTGAAAAATTAAATGCATAGGTTGGAGAAACTTGTTTTTGTTTTGGAGGGTTTTTTTAGGGGATAAGGAAAGAGAAAGCAATCTCATTTTGGGAAGACCGTTACTTTCGTTACTCGTTGCGTTAGTGCATTGGCATTGGAGCCACAGGTACAGCACATGTCCGAAAACTGGAGATATAAAACCAAACCAACATATGAAGACTGACCAGAACACCGACCAGCCGCATGTTTTTCCTTACCCGTCGCTGGTTCCCGCCCTTGGCGCGGTAAAAACTAAGGTACCGTTGGTTGGGAACCAGCTTACTTGGTTGACAGCCAATCACAGCTCTGACTTGCTAGTCTTCTTCACAAGTCTCTGCAAAGGGTTTTTTACGCTCATAGAAAATGGGCGGAGATTAGGCCGTAATGGCCCTAATGAATAAACATTAAAACCCGGCTTGATGTCGGAGGAATTTTCTATTCCCTGATGAAATGTTGCTTGTAATATACATGTACAGTGCACATGTACATGTACATGTAGTGATGTACATGTAGTGTCTTTGTGAATATCCACATTCTGTTAAATTCACGTTATATTCTATGAATCATTCCCTGAAAGTGATAAAAGTATCCAAATATGAATGTGTTCGTGTTCGGTGTGCACAAAGTTAACGGAGAGTCGGCGAAATCCAAGATGGCGGCGCCCATGGTACGATAAAAACACGAAAGTAACACGAAAGTGAGCCATGTTTCAGCAACGTGTAAAGGCCCCGCCAGCGTCAATGTGAGTGCGATCAGACTTTTGCACGGCAGTGCACATGTACATGTACATTGTACATGTACATGACTTTGCGTACAACTACATGTACGTTGCAATTGATTAAACTAAACTTTGCTTTTGTGTACCAGAACTACCACTGCCCTGGCACTGGCACTAGGCACTACTCGGGTACTCCCACTACTGCACTAGGCACTACTGAGTACTGTACTGACGAGGCACTAGCCTGCTAGGCACTACCACAGTACCAGTATTACTACAACAGTACTACGTACCAGGGCCGTTCGGTCATTGGTGATAAAGAAGAAAAGAATCGAAAAAAGAGGGCAAAGTATGCACAGGATTGGTATCAGTTCAACCTATACGGACCTGTAGATTTAATGAAGAAATTCAATGTGACTTTTTTAAGGTGCCACAAATGCGAAGGAAGCGCCGATCCACTAGGCACTACTTCCACCCCTTCTACTCCATATAACTGCTACCTCTACCAGTGCTACTACTGTACCGACACTGCTACAGCTACAACTACAAGTACAACTTTAAGTTTAAGTAGTAGAAGTAGTACTACTACTTTACTGGTACTAGTACTACTAGTGTAGTACTACTAGTAGTAGTACTAGTAGAACTAGTAGTAGTAGTAATACAACTACAAGTACAAGTGCTAGTACTACTACTACTAGTACTAGTAGTAGTAATAGTAATACAGTACAACTACAAGTGCTAGTAGTAGTAGTAATACTAGCTGACCAAGCAGTTCTATACCTATGCCATGGTAACTGAAAGCATTTTAGTTATTTTACATTGTCTTTAATTATCTTAAGTCTTATATTTTGATTGTCGTTAACTTTAAAGAGCTACAAATTTACCTAAGCTAAATATAAAATTAACAGTATGCCTATGAATTTCCCTGTTATATTACAGCTTCACCTTCAGCAGATACTACTGCTGGTACTGCTACAAGCACTACATCGTCCACCTACTTCACCGATTGCCCGGATCACATCACTGATGATGCTCCTGCTGCTAGTTTGAGTAACTTGGACCCAACAAGTCACCCTTTTTTTTATCAAATTTTGAAATTTTGAGAGACGGGTGACTGTAGGGTCCAAGGATCGTGGCTATGCATTGTGGAAATGTCATCTTTGAAAAATACCCCCAACCGAAATCCCCAGATTTACCCCCCAAAACACCTGTGAAACCGTCCCACGTGCCCATTGAGGATTCAGTGAGATTTACAGATTCCAATATTGCTCATTTTGTTTTACTCACGTTTGGGAAAAGGGAGAACTTTCCCCTCAGTTGACTAAGAACGGGTAGACGAGCCGAGTTGGGGTGGCCATCTTGGATTTGAAAACTGCATGACATCACGATGTGCAGGCAGGTCCGGATGGGGAGTGGTCTGCGGAAGTGTGTGCGCACGCTTGCACGCGTTGAGCCCTAAGAATCCAAGATGGCCACCCCAACTCGGCTCGTCTACCCGTTCTCAGTCAACTGAGGGGAAATTTCTCCTTTTTCCCAAACGTGAGTAAAACAATATGACCAGTATTGGAATCTGTAATTCTCACTAAATCCTCAATGGGCGCGTGGGACTGTTTCACGGGTGTTTTGGGGGGTAAATCTGGGGATTTCGGTTGGGGGTATTTTTCAAAGATGACATTTCCACAATGCATAGCCACGATCCTTGGACCCTACAGTCACCGTCCCTTAAAACTTCAAAATTCGATAAAAAGTGACTTGTTGGGTCCAACTTACTCGGACTATCCTGCTGCCGATCTTGGAACAGGTAAAATATGTACGTGTATCTGGCTCTGTGGCTGATTAAAAAAACTAGCTGAGATGTGTTTGATTAATTAAGACAAGTTGAATGTGCCTCTTGATCAAATTGATCCGAAGATTATGACGCATCTCAAGTTCTCGACATGAGACAGTCACTCTTTCCATGATACCCATCTTAGTTCTCTTAGTCTTATACTATAGTTATATTTATAATGGGTAACTTACTCGTCCCATGTCAATCTGCTTCCTACTCCTAGCATCGATTTCACCATGATTTCACCTACCAAGAGACTGAAACTAAAGTGGTATACAAAAAGGTTGCAAACTGCTTACTGACTAAAATTACCAGAATGCAAATCTCAAAAATTTAGTGGGCCTAATGTTTCGATCCAAGCAGGACCTTCTCAAAGACCTTTCCCATTGGATTGTGGCTGGTCGGTGTTTCATACATATGAAGCCTGTGGCTGGTTGGTCTTTCCCATTGGATTGTGTGGCTGGTCGGTGTTTCATACGTATGAAGCCTGTGGCTGGTTGGTCTTTCCCATTAGATTGTGTGGCTGGTCGGTGTTTCATACGTATGAAGCCTGTGGCTGGTTGGTCTTTCCCATTGGATTGTGTGGCTGGTCGGTGTTTCATACGTATGAAGCCTGTGGCTGGTTGGTCTTTCCCATTGGATTGTGTGGCTGGTCGGTGTTTCATACGTATGAAGCCTGTGGCTGGTTGTTCTTTCCCATTGGATTGTGTGGCTGGTCGGTGTTTCATACGTATGAAGCCTGTGGCTGGTTGGTCTTTCCCATTGGATTGTGTGGCTGGTCGGTGTTTCATACGTATGAAGCCTGTGGCTGGTTGGTCTTTCCCATTAGATTGTGTGCCTGGTCGGTGTTTCATACGTATGAAGCCTGTGGCTGGTTGGTCTTTCCCATTAGATTGTGTGGCTGGTCGGTGTTTCATACGTATGAAGCCTGTGGCTGGTTGGTCTTTCCCATTGGATTGTGTGGCTGGTCGGTGTTTCATACGTATGAAGCCTGTGGCTGGTTGGTCTTTCCCATTAGATTGTGTGCCTGGTCGGTGTTTCATACGTATGAAGCCTGTGGCTGGTTGGTCTTTCCCATTGGATTGTGTGGCTGGTCGGTGTTTCATACGTATGAAGCCTGTGGCTGGTTGGTCTTTCCCATTGGATTGTGTGGCTGGTCGATGTTTCATACGTATGAAGCCTGTGGCTGGTTGGTCTTTCCCATTGGATTGTGTGGCTGGTCGGTGTTTCATACGTATGAAGCCTGTGGCTGGTTGGTCTTTCCCATTAGATTGTGTGCCTGGTCGGTGTTTCATACGTATGAAGCCTGTGGCTGGTTGGTCTTTCCCATTGGATTGTGTGGCTGGTCGATGTTTCATACGTATGAAGCCTGTGGCTGGTTGGTCTTTCCCATTGGATTGTGTGGCTGGTCGGTGTTTCATACGTATGAAGCCTGTGGCTGGTTGGTCTTTCCCATTAGATTGTGTGCCTGGTCGGTGTTTCATACGTATGAAGCCTGTGGCTGGTTGGTCTTTCCCATTGGATTGTGTGGCTGGTCGGTGTTTCATACGTATGAAGCCTGTGGCTGGTTGGTCTTTCCCATTGGATTGTGTGGCTGGTCGATGTTTCATACGTATGAAGCCTGTGGCTGGTTGGTCTTTCCCATTGGATTGTGTTGCTGGTCGGTGTTTCATACGTATGAAGCCTGTGGCTGGTTGGTCTTTCCCATTAGATTGTGTGGCTGGTCAGTGTTTCATACGTATGAAGCCTGTGGCTGGTTGGTCTTTCCCATTGGATTGTGTGGCTGGTCGGTGTTTCATACGTATGAAGCCTGTGGCTGGTTGGTCTTTCCATGGAGGTGTTCATACAGAGTTATTTTATCATTAATTTGGCAAATTTTAAACTAGTGGGCCTGACATTTCGATCCTAGCAGGACTTTTCTCTCTGCGCTAGTGCTAGTGCTACAGTTGCTACCACTACTACTACTACTAGTACTACTACTACTAGTACTACTACTACTAGTACTACTAGTACTAGTACTATAACTATAGGACTAGTACTAGTACTAGTACTAGTAGTACTTAGTTGTTGATTGAAATTATACCTTTGTGCATTGTCCCAAAATATCTTGGGGGTCTACAGATATAAGATGTATTCTAATGAATTGTTAATCTTTTTCTTTGCACTCCATTTCAAAATTTATTATTAAACATAGAATGTCCAATATAAAAAATTGGAAGGCCTGATGTTTCAAACTTTGCAGTAGCAGAACATACCTTTCTCAAAGGCAGACAGAGAAAGGTCCTGCTAGGAGCATCATCAGGCCCTCCAAATTTGGATATTTGCCGTTTAGTCATTTTAGTCATTTTAGTCTTTGCATATTACTTTTAAAATGTCCAATTTATTTTACAAAATTGAAAAAACTCTCTGACTTAAGTTAAGACGTCCAACTTAATTGTTTTTTCAGGTTTGCTTGCTTCCTCTTTTGTTTGATTTCTCGCTTGTTTGTTGATTGTGTTTTTGTTGGATGGTTAATTTGGGTTTTTTTATGTTCGCAGTGTTGAAATTTTGTCTTTTATTGTTTTGTTCTCCATAGCATGTGCGCTCATTCCATCAGTTTAACAGACGAAAGTGGAGTAAAATACAGAAAGTGGTATTTATCCTTTTTTGTTGCTCTAAATTTGAATATGATGTGTTGCATAAATCTATGCATAAATCTGGTTTTATCAGAGGTAGTGCTTTAGTGAGACTTAAATTTGTTGCAGACTAAGTTCATAAATGTACAAATCGGTTTCACCAATACTTCAATACTGTACAAATACTTCAATACTGTACTGTACAAGTCTTGGTCCAGTCAAAATTTTCTTTGCCAATTTGTTCCCAGTCAGTTTTTCCTCTTCTTTTTTTATTTGCAGGTTTACCATCAAGGGCCAGAAGGGAAAAGAAACAGCCTGTTGTCATGGAGGGAGTATGGCCACCCTTAGACGTTTGGTCACAGCTGCCTGCAACAGCAAAGGTTTGTCAAGAGATGTTCCTCCTAGTTTTTGCAGGAACTAGATTAATTATGCTATATACATTCAATCAATCCTTTATCAGAATTAAAACTTTAAAAGTACCGTAATATGATTGTCGATTGAGGTTTTAATAATTTCAACACATAAACGTTCTTGATTTTTTATTTCTTTTTTATTTCTTTTCTGTGTTTAAGTATTTTTATCTTTTATGTATGTTTTCACAACATTTTAGTTACCTGTTATCAGTATTCTTCATGATGATATCATGGTGTTGCTTTTTACACATATGCGTGCAGCTAAACTCTGCATTACATTCAAAATACATTACACTTTTTAAACCCTGCCTTTGGGAAAGGTCCTGCTAGGATCCAAACATCAGGCACTCCTAATGTTTGATGTTTGCATTTCTGTCATTTGAGTCAGTAAGCAGTTTCCACTAGTTTCCACTATTTGTGGATATTGCTGTAAATTATTTAAATAAACGTATGAAGTAAATACAAAAAAACTGTTACAAACTGTTAAGTGCTAAGCTCAATGACTGAAGTGACCTGCAATGCATAAATCTCAAAAGTTAGAGGGTCTGACGTTTCGATCTTAGCAGGACCTTTCGCAAAGGCAAAGCCTGTGCCTTTGCCTTTGAGAAAGGTGCTATGACTGAAGCGTCAGACCCTCTAACTTTATAGATTTATATATTTAAAAAGTCATTAATTTCCAAGTTTGCTTGATAACTATGATGCAAGAATTGACATCAATCACATTTGTCAATGTTGGTGACACTTTATCTGTACAAGCAGATAAAATGTTATTTTTCTAATGGGGTTTGACACAGCATCACAATTGAAATGACCAGTTAATATTTCTTTTTTTGTTAACAGCTGTCTATGGGTTTTGGCAGGACATCAATAACAAGCCATGCTGGTGGCCAGACCA
Source organism: Luidia sarsii (assembly GCA_949987565.1). Classification (NCBI taxonomy): domain Eukaryota; kingdom Metazoa; phylum Echinodermata; class Asteroidea; order Paxillosida; family Luidiidae; genus Luidia; species Luidia sarsii. Next base: position 24,412,133 of record OX465105.1, on the reverse strand, counting down.
TGTTCCCTTCCAGTCACCAAACAGGATGTTGGAAGGTGTGTTTCAATAGATGTATAAACAGTTGCTGTTTTTTAGAATAGTTAGATATATAGATTGATATAATTTATCAAAATTCAAACATGCATAACTATTCATCATCATCATTTGGCTACGGAGCAGGCGACTACAAACTCCCTCCAACTGCTACGGTCTTGGGCCAGAGAAGCAATGTGCGTGGCCGTCCCGGTTTTTCCTCTTGTATTTGAACAAAAAGAGCATAACTATTACAGTGACGTAATAGCTGATGATCACAATTTTAAAAACAGATCTCCGTTGCCATAAATCATGGTGAAACTGTGAATTTGAAATTCAATAAATATGTGCCTAATGTGTTCCAAAATCATTGTCTATAACACATAAAATGAGTTATTAAAAACATTGAGTGATTTCCTTTTATAACTTGCATTTCCCAGGCTCCGAACAAATGTCTTAACCACTTCGCGCCGGGACCTCCGAATCCGGAGGTCAATTGGATTGCCTTTGCAACGGGGCCCTCCGAATCCGGGCACCACTATTGTCCACATTCTAAACAAAGACTCTTTTCAGCTTAGAACAAAGCAATACGAATCAGTACAAAGACCCTTTTTGACGCAAGTTGCCACATGAATTGCAAGATTAGCAGCAGTAATTGTGCAATTGTGGGTCTTTTACTGTGGGGGATCGAGGGATACCGCGCTGCAGCTGAAAGCACGCGGGGGACATTGTCTTTGCATGCCACACAGCCCAACGATCGTCGGTCTGGCATTGGAATTCCCCCCACATTCTTTACCGTAATCTGTACGCTCGTTTGTGGCCGACCAACTCAAAGATTTGACTGCCTGGAGTGGAGGCTGGAGTCTGCAGTCAGGGATTGTCAGCAGCGTACACGCACACACACACACACTTGTCCGTTACAGTCCATTGACGATGCACAAAGGGCCATTTTTCGAATAGATAATCTCTTGACAAAAGCCACAACGACGTCCGAATTGTGCCAGATTTTACTCTCTTGTACCCATAGTATACTCTTATCGATTTATTTCACATAAATATATTGTTCCGATTGTTTTAGCGAGATTTGAAAATGATGCATTGTTCAAAAACCCCCGTATGGCGGTCATCGGCGCTGAAAAAAAACCCGGCGCGAAGTGGTTAATGATAGCCCTGAAAGTAATTTCAATTTGTTTTGTTATATTTTTTTTCATCCTGCACAATTTTTATAACAATTTAACTATGAAATCTGTGAAACTTCATTATTCAATTGTTTTTCAGGGTCATCACATAGACTTAGTGTGCCCCAACTGGCGGCCATCTATGATAGTTTTGTCAGTTTCAACTGAAAACTGCACAGACAGCCCTCGGGAGCCAGATGGCCCTTGTGTGCCTGATGACCCTCATGTGCCTGATGACCCTTGTGTGCCTGACGACCCGTGTGTGCCTGAAGGACAATTGCATTTTGTTTTCACAAAACTAAACGTCTTGAAGAGTACCGGTATAACAAATGGTAGGTCCCCTGTCTCATATGGACTGAGTTTTGAATTTTATAAAAATAAAAATTAAAAAAATATAGAAAAATCATGTTTTTTTACTATGGCCCCTCAATTGTGGGTATAAAATGGGTCAACTTTCTGTTACTCAGCAGTACGGTATTATTACTTTGTTGCATAGAGGGGATAAATTGTTTTAACTGGAAACCGATCTCACTATTAATTCCTCATACAAATCATATTTTCATGATATAAAGCAGAGAGACTTTGAGAAAACATTTGTTTTTACAGTGGAAAGACAGCTTCAGTGTTAGTAAATGTATTTTTATCTGAATCCTTTAAAATAGGGTGTGGATGTCGACAAGGTGATGGTCTGAGGCCTTATTGGTTATTTTTGTTCGCCAAAATTATGTGCATGATGTTTCTTACTGGTAACGTTTAAGGGGAATCCAGGTATAGATGGCAGAGAATAATTATAGACTTTCCCAGTAGGCCTATCCTGATGATACAGTATTATCTTTGGACACTTTAAACAGTTTATTTGATAAAGCTTTAAAACATTTGGGGGATTTTGCGAGCATGGTCGCTTCAAGTCAAGAAATGCTTGAGCATTTGTGTGGATTGTTGGCAGTAAGGGTCGACAGAAAGGTCTAAATGACTATATTAATGTGAATTGGGTTGGTCTACAAGATTACTTTACGGCTCTTTGAATTGATTTTTTCACCAACTTTGATAATATGACGATAATATGTCTAATTGATCAGTGATCTAGAAGAAATGTAATCGTTCTTGGCCATGTTACCATTGTGAAGTCGCTTATCTTATCCAAATTTACTTTTATTATTTTGCAGTCTCTCCCAGACCCACCTTTATATTTAATTAAATGTTCGTTTGAACCAGTACAGTACGACATTTCATCACGAACCACATACTGATAATATGCAACCCCTTCTCCCACCCTGGTCGCCCTGGTGGTGGTCTCAAAGATACCTATGAATGGAATAAATGTTACCTGAATTGCAAGTGGAAACCTGAAAGTTTTCTTTGACAATTATTTTGTTTCCCAATGTTGTAAGACTTGGACACACTTACACTGTGATGCACTGTTTGTGGACCGTACTCATGATAATTAGAATGATGGGAAAGGTGCTTGAACATTGAAAGGGGAATCCATTTTCTAGTTATTTGTTTGACTAAATTTACCTCCTTCCAGACACGTACAACAGCCAATTATATTATTTGGTCCACATGCACACTCCTTTTTCTGTTAAGCTTATTTTGTGGTGACAGACAGCTAGAGATGACAACAGCTAGGAATGGGGGTAATTGCACCAAAAAACCCAAAACACAGATCTAGAAATTGATTTCAAGGCGGCTGAAAAGGGCCAGTTTGAAAAAAAAATGCTTGGTAAATACAAAAGCAGCTGTAATTAAATTTCAGTAACATTGAGATGTTGCAATATCTTGATTACCCTTATGTGTAAAGGAAATTCATTAGAAAAAAAAGGACCTATGGAGTATCACAGCATAAAGTATAAAGCCTCCTACGTACTTCCATATCAGTCTTCCGAAGACTTATGTCTGACCCTGTTCAGCCCGAGTCAGTTTATAGGTCCATGCAGTTTTGAGTTTAATTAATCATTAATTGTTTTCAATACATTCATCCATACAATTTCAATACACGATAGTAATACATTTAGTTTTAAAATAATTATTATATAATTACACGTAATACGAACATGTACAGGTACATGTACATGTACACATGGGCATTACATCTGTATGACCTTACATGTCATGTATAATTTTATGTACATTACATGTAAGGCCATACAGATGTAATGTCCATCTTCATTGAACAGCGCCCTCTATAGTGAGAGTTAATGGGTGGAAACATGAACAAACTTTATTGAACCATAATAGAACATTGTTACTGGGAGCTGGGACATAGTTATCATTTTGTTATAAATAACCGATAAAGGCGTGGGTATGAATACTGGAATTAATCAATATGTGTGAAAGAAATTTGTCTTATTCTTAAACTTCCTTGTAACTAGTCTACGGGACAGGAGCCACATTAAGCGTAATATTCATACAATAAATATGTCGGTTAAATCTGTCCTGCTCCGGTTGTTGTCTCGGTCCCCGGCGGGAACTATTATTAATTCTGCAGGACATGCTAATTTCTTCATGGGAAGAGCTTAAAAAATAATTTAAAAAAAAAATAACAAAAACGCGGGCATTCCTTCTAAGGGCTATCAAAGTCCTATAATCATGATTCATTATCCATTGCTATTTGGAATCACGCAGCGACAGAAATGATAATAATTATTATTCACACGATGCCAGCGCAAATCACCTTTACGAATAATGGATTCCGGCTATAGGGGCTGGGGCAGCGGCGACGATGAGTGAGGGATTGCTAAATACATGAACATGTATTCATACAGGATAGTTTACTTCCTATAAGTTCCCAACAAGTCGAATGTATGGTAAAAATAATTGATGTGCCACACTTAATATCAAAACAAGCTAGGATAGTGGGCCCTACTCAACTATTTTATGATGCTTTTGGAGATGGGAGAAAGACTGGGCACTACAATGTGCAGGTTTTGCGGACATACACAAAAGTTGCTGTCACATACATGTTTATTTTTAGTAGCTTTTATTACACTACAAAAAGTATAATGTGACTGTAATAGCTTTGCAAAAAACTTAGGTAGTCGTAGTTAGAGTTTGAGTGCCTTTGCAATATCAATCCGAGCAGGATTACAAATCTCAAGGAACCTTACACTTTATAGAAAATTCAAGCTTAGATATAAGTAAAAACATCAAGCCGTACTACATGAGATTCAGCGATAAATTAAATATGTTTGCAAACAAAACAAACAATGACTGGGGACTACTAATATTATTTTTTTCACAATGTGGCAAACTTTGACCTGAAATGGAACCCGAGACTTCTGGATTAATGTACTGGCACTCTTACCATCTGAGCTATCCAGGCCTTAGATGGTGGCCTTCCCAAATATAAACTAAATAGTCTTTCTTGGGATGGGTGTGCCGGTCCGAAGCATCTGACCGTTAACTGTCGTATGGCATCACCGCGGCACCAGGGACCACGCCCCCGTATTCATTCAGAGGCAAACAACATAATTTGTCTGTTCCAGGAAAGGTCATGGGTGTGGATAATAACGGCAGAGACTCCTTACATGATTCTTTGTTTTTCTGGCTAGCTTCTTCAGTTCAAGTTCCAATGCTCATCAACATGGTCATTAATTATTTTGTTGTTTCTTTAAGCATCACGGTGCCATTCACGCGCTGATTCTCAGAGTATTTCATGATAATTAACAAAATAAAGATGAAAAACGGATGTATAAACGAAACAAAAACATTAAATGTAAAGGCATTGACATTTTACCGGTAATGACAGGAAATGCAATCATTCTATTTCCATCTCAGGGCATACTCATCTTAAAGATCACAATGATTATGCAAAGCATCCGGTGAAATCATGTCATTCGAAAATCACCTGCTGGTGAAATATCCTATCATAATGGCAGTATGTTGAGAAATTTCCCAAAGGTCTCTTACTATTGTAATGTCCTTTTGACGATTTTGCTGATAAATCTGCACAAGCTGATTACATCCAAAGTAGGACTAAAATGGTAATGCGACAACAAATGAAATCAGGAGCTAAAGAAGGAATCAGATAAAAACGTTTTAATTGTGCACAGACAAAATCACATTTTATTAAGGTCACTGACAACTTTTAAAAATTAAGTGATAGCACATGTTCCATAAAATAAAAGTACAGTACATTTCAACACCAACATTGAAATCCAGCAATAAAGCTGTGTTCTTTGTCTTGTTCTTTCTTGTAACGATATCAACTAAAAGTTCTCTGGACCATGCCAATGCTGATCAATTGTTGTCCCTGCAGAGCCCATTATTGACATTTCGCAAGGGAAATTAAATCAACAATTGGATTTGGTCCGGCAATAAATGTACATGTACATGTTTATTTTTGGGGGTTTATTATGCACACAAATCTAGCTCATAACCGAAGTGGAGTGAAAAATGTTGTTAGTATTGTATTAGATGTTTCTGAAAAAAAAGGCAATGTTTCAATTCAAAAGGGAGCAAGTTGTTTGCCGGGACATGACATTAATCAGACACCGCATAATTAAAAGGAACAAGAAATTGACACTTTTTATCATAAAAACCCTTAAACAAAGCTTTCTGATTGTGAATGCAATATGTCAGTATCAACTCATGGGTTATACTTGTTGAAAATCAAGTGGTCAAACACCCCAAATTAAAAATTTATTTTGTATTATTTCTATTTCTCTTCTTTTATTTTCTCTGTAATCTTTAAGAGATAAAGAATGTGACTTTGGTGGTATTTCTTTTTTAATTTGGGGAGTATGGTTGTCAACACCATTACTGTTAGTTTTTTTCTAGTCACAAATAAATGTGGAGTAGATAAACATATTACAACTGCATACTAATACATTTTGGAATTTCCACTTGTATAATATACTCCAAAGTGAAAAATGAAAACGTCATACCATGCATTTATCTATGCATTTATTTATTTACAATAATTATTTGCACGTAACTCTTGTATTTTAAAACTGTTATTGTTTCAACTTGCAAAATCAATGAAAGAAAATTAAAAGAAATGCAACATTATCTTATTAAATTGTACGCCATCTGTTCATTTACTCTTTTGTGTTTGTTTTAACACTTTTTTTTATTGCTTTCCACCCTTTCCTATTCAAATCCACCAGCCATCCGTGAGAGCAGATTGAGAATATCAGCATCAGGATGAACAAAGCCACACACAGGGGAAACTGATGACAGAGCCCTCAATAAATGCTTGTATGTGGCTGGTGGTGTGGCTGTCTCTCCCCTTTCAAAGAAGCTTGTCAAGCAATGACATAAAACTTCCTTGATGCACCCTTGAGCCATCTCTTAACAGAGTGAAATCTTGAGGAGAGAACGGGTGGTCAGGAGTACATTTGCTGTACTTCTCTAGTAGCTTTCTAGTGTTGATGTTGGGAATGAAGACAGTTTCCCTGTAAACATTACTACCAGGAAAGAAGAATTAAAAAACAAATTAATCAAGGTTGTATTTCGGTCAGTAACAGAATGTTTATCATTTTATATCAACTATAATATGAATATGGATATGGATTGCTTGAATATATGGCTTGAAGTTAAAAGATTTCATGGTATTCTTTAAAATATGTAGGAAGCAATGTTTGTCAACTTTATAATGTTATTGGTGTTTCAAGCCAATTGCCACTCTATGTATAGGCTATGAGAAGATGAGAAAATATGAATTGAGATAACTTTAAAAAAAGGGATAGATTAAAGGTTGATGGAAAACATGAAGCAGATATGTAAAAAAATATTTACAATAGATATTGCTTAACATATCATGTGACAGCAAATGGACAATCTGGTCTCATGCACAAACACACCGTTAAGGGGGACAACTGTCATACAGACTGCCATGACATATCCATAGAACTACCTGTTGTCTGGGGAGTGTCTGGACAGCTGTGCACAGCACCATTTCATTTTAACTCACAAAATTTTAGATTCACAAAATAAGAATTATTAGATTCCAACAACATGTCCAGAATTATTACAATAATAACAACAAAAGAGAAGGGCCTGACAAAGTGATGCAAGCAGTGCCTTTCTCAAAGGTAGGAAGAATTTATAAAAATGGCAAAAATAATTTTAACTGGACCTGGACTTGATCTCCAGAGCTCTGGTTTTGTGTGAACACTGGTAAGCAAGACCAAAGGTCTCATGTTCAAGTCCAGGCCCCCACAAAATTTGTTGAAGGTTCAGTCACCTTTTGAATTAATTTGTTTGACAATTGTGAAGACTTATTTTGTTGATGACTTCTTTGTACATTTCTTCATCATCTGCATGGTTTCCCTCCATGTCGACAGGTCTTTTCTGATGAAAAGGTTTGTGGCGTCACAGATCACCACCTCAGGATTGCTGCCACATGTAGCTTGAGGACAAATGAAACTGTCCTGGTAGCGTATGTCAAGGAGATGAAGGAAACCATACCATCCCCACACAAACTTATTGTAATTGATCTAATCTAGATTTCTTACCTTCCATACAGGAACAGATACATGCACTGCCTCATGACAGCATGGTCAATGAGGTAGGTGCCCATATTCAACATAGTGATGCTCACTGATGCACTGCTCATTGGAACACTTCCTGTAGAAAACCAATAAAACAAAAAAGCTTGGATAAGAATGAGAGAATAAACACTTCTTTTAGGCCAACAGCACCTCCAATCCCAATGTGTTGTTTTTTTAACTGAATAAGTTGGGTTGTGATTGGTTGCGTCAGTCCTTTTTTTTCTTTAACTTGTATTTTTCATTTTTTACTTCAAATAAATTAGGTTGCAAGGTTTTTTATCAGCCAAAATGTGACCCGGCACAGCATAATGAGAAATAACCCCACTTTTGAGATTTTGAGATTTTCTAATGATGTGAAAGAGTATACCATTAGCTTTCAAATGATATCAAAATATCCTCTAATACTTAAAATTTCCGAAAATAAAAAAGAAAAAGAAAATTGATTTGTAATTGAATTGTGAAGATACTTTAACTTCAGGCGTTGTTTACTCAAAAAGTGTTTAGGTGGGATATCACTCATGTCGTTGTGCCGGGTCACATATATAATACATGTACATGTAGTGTAAAATTGATTTTTTCCAGAATAACCAGCGTCTTCTTCTCCGATCGCTGGATGTTTTTTTTTTTTAAGAGATTGTTTGCTATAATGCTAGTTTTCCCCACACTGTGTTGATTTTCTGGGTTACACATGGCAATAATTACACAAACTTCCAACAATTCATAACTGGGAGTTTGTGCAAATAAAGTGTGCATGAAATTTTGATATGACTTTCCAAAAAAAATACATGTATTGCAGGAATGTTTGTGGTCCACCCAAACAACAACTTGCTACTCTCAGGAATTATGTAAAGGCCCATCAAGTGGGTTTCCTGTTCAACAAGGCTAATAAGAACACACTTGGGGATATAGAGATGAACTAAGGTCAAATTACAAGAATTAGCCAGGCTGTGGGATTATACCATGGAGATTATACCATCGCCCAACCACTTTCCTTCCTCCATGGCCCAACCTACTCTGTACAGCCATGAAGGAAGTCATACACGTGAAGGCATGGATTTGTACAATTAAGCACACATGTAAAAAGGCAGATTACAATAAATATTCAATAAATGACAACCTTCTTAAATGATTAAAAACATCCTCTCTGCCTTTGAGAAAGGTCCTGCTAGGATCGAAACGTCAGGTCCACTAAATTTTAAGAAAAACATCCAGTATTATATACATAATTTATGTTACAGAAAAAACATTACCTTCATCTATCCAAATCAAAATCTGTTAGCACAAACTTTGTGTGCCGGTACTCATGATGGCATGGTGAAATACCATCCATTTCAGCTAGCCTAAACAGCTGCTGCATACATGCATGTATATGTTTCTCTTGTGTCAGGCACTTGTACATCATGTTTGATGTATTCTGAAGCGGGGAAACAAAAACAACAGACCATTAAACAACGACCAGGCACACAATCCAATGGGAAGACCAACCAGCCACAGGCTTCATACGTATGAAACACCGACCAGGCACACAATCCAATGGGAAAGAACAACCAGCCACAGGCTTCATACGTATGAAACACCGACCAGCCACACAATCCAATGGGAAAGAACAACCAGCCACAGGCTTCATACGTATGAAACACCGACCAGGCACACAATCCAATGGGAAAGAACAACCAGCCACAGGCTTCATACGTATGAAACACCGACCAGGCACACAATCCAATGGGAAAGAACAACCAGCCACAGGCTTCATACGTATGAAACACCGACCAGCCACACAATCCAATGGGAAAGAACAACCAGCTACAGGCTTCACACGTATGAAACAACACCGACCAGGCACACAATCCAATGGGAAAGACCAACCAGCCACAGGCTTCATATGTATGAAACACCGACCAGCCACACAATCCAATGGGAAAGAACAACCAGCTACAGGCTTCACACGTATGAAACAACACCGACCAGGCACACAATCCAATGGGAAAGACCAACCAGCCACAGGCTTCACACGTATGAAACACCGGCCAGGCACACAATCCAATGGGAAAGAACAACCAGCCACAGGCTTCATACGTATGAAACACCGACCAGGCACACAATCCAATGGGAAAGAACAACCAGCTACAGGCTTCACACGTATGAAACAACACCGACCAGGCACACAAACCAATGGGAAAGACCAACCAGCCACAGGCTTCATACGTATGAAACACCGACCAGGCACACAATCCAATGGGAAAGAACAACCAGCCACAGGCTTCATACGTATGAAACACCGACCAGCCACACAATCCAATGGGAAAGAACAACCAGCTACAGGCTTCACACGTATGAAACAACACCGACCAGGCACACAATCCAATGGGAAAGACCAACCAGCCACAGGCTTCACACGTATGAAACACCGACCAGGCACACAATCCAATGGGAAAGAACAACCAGCCACAGGCTTCATACGTATGAAACACCGACCAGCCACACAATCCAATGGGAAAGACCAACCAGCCACAGGCTTCATACGTATGAAACACCGACCAGGCACACAATCCAATGGGAAAGAACAACCAGCCACAGGCTTCATACAAATGAAACACCGACCAGGCACACAATCCAATGGGAAAGACCAACAAGCCACAGGTTCCATACGTATATATTAAAAACCAAGTGTGTAATTTAAATAAAATAATGAATATTCATGATCAACAACTATACGCGCACATGTACATGTACTGTACACATGTAAAGTACATGTACATGTACATGTATTGCATGTAATGTACAACACACACACACACACATGTACAGTGTACATGTACATGTACATTTGCAAGACACAACACTATCTTTTACAGGACCCTAACGACTGAATAGAGACTAACACAGTTCTACTCCTTTCTGCGCATGCGCAAACAGGTACCCCAAAACACTGACCAGGCTGGTAGGTCTTCATATGTGTGAGCCCGTTTATGGCTCAAAACTGGGCATACATTTTCAGAAGTACCTTTCGTTTTATTAATGGAAGGAGAAGACTATTTACATTACAGAGGTATCACAGCAGTAAATAAAAACATTTCCTTACTTCGAATTTAGAAAATATCTTTTTCCTTTACCCAACAAACCTGATATTTTAACACAAGCGGCGGTCGAACGATAAGTGCACTTTCCGTTGTCACAAGGCCGCCGCCATCTTGAAGTCTCAAATCACGCCCTCTGCGAGATTTCAATTTCGGCCCGAGCTCGTTCCCAGGAGTTCTCTGGTGATCCCTCGTGAACTAAGCGTACATCCGAAACGAGGTTGATTGCACGCGTGGAACTTTTTTTTTTTTTTTCGCCGTCGCGAGATTTCCCCGAGACAAGAGTACGACAATCCGCAGTCACACACACAGATCTCAGCGTGAACAAGTCACAAAATCACTGATAACCATTCGACGTCATGAGATAAAACGCGGCACAGATGAAAGTATGTGTTTTGCCACGCCTGGTTGTAGATCGCAGATTTGTGATGATTCATGATTTTCGGGGGAAATAACGGGCCGGTTGGGGTTTTTCTTTGGGACCTTTTCGCCGCCTGTGAATTCTTTTGATATGGGCGGGGTTGGTACAGTTGTTTACATTTGAAGAGGGACGTGACAAGATTTTATTCAGGTACACTCCATGCTCGTGCTCCTTCAAGATGTATCTAGTTTTTAAAGCTTTTCAAACAGATTTTCGATTGATTGTTGAGCAGGGTGGTACAATTTGAAGTACATGATTTACTTCCAAATCCAACTTACATTAACTTGCAACTTAGTATAGTCATGGAGTGCAAGACTAACAATATAACATGTATGGTCATCATGATTCATGGTCCCACTTACTGGGCCGCTAGTAGCTCCCCTTAAACGAGTTTTGAGATTATCTGTCGCGCTAGTGCGACAGATAATCTCAAAACTCGTTTAAGGGTTGCTCCTAGCGGCCCAGTAAGTGGGACTAGGTCATCATGTATGTAACTTAAATTACAACTTAGCTTACAACTATACTGAAATAGTAATATTACTATTAGTATTACAACAAGTATTACATTAGGCCCAAGTAATATAGTCATATCTTGCTCTAACATTAACAGTTAACTAGTAGTAGTACTAGTGCAGTTTAAATATTCCACTCATGACCAATTGACCTAGTTGCGGTAACTGGAGACCCTCAGAAGGAACATGGATGGGGAGGATTGACCTTTTTTTTCCGCAGTGGCTGTTGTTACGGCAGTCGTCCATGTGGTTCCCTGACTTCACAGTATTTGTCAGGATGTTAAGCTCTTGGAACCAGACTATCAGCTAATAGACTGGTTCAACCAGCCTGCAATGCTGACGAAATACAATCAAGTCAGGGAACCACACGGACGACTGCAGTAACAACAGCCACTGCGTTTTCTTTCAGATCCAATACATGATAATTTATACAGTATTTTGATTTTGGAAGCATGACAGCTTCAGACAGACCAGTGCAGCTTTTTCAAAGCCTCAACTCTGCTGATACACCACCAGATCATCATATTAGTTCATTATTTTTACCAATCGCACTGCAGAAAGTTGATGCGAGTGAGGCTAAACAATGCCAGGTTTTGTTTCTTTTAAGTCAATGTCCACACAGATTTCACTTTATTTTGAATGTGAAACTGTGGAAAAATACATGTTTTTATGCACTGCATGCTAATCTCTATTGATTTTTCCTCAGGTGGTAAGAGCGCTGGTACGTTAAACCAGTGGTCTCGGTTTCGGTCAAAGTTGCTTTGCCATTTGTTAAGATTTGTCCTCTATCTATCCAACCCAGTTTGCAGCTGGCCTCCCAAGGTTGGCCTCGTTAACGCCTCATGGATGATCTCAATGGATGAGTCGGGACTGTCTGGATACCAGAGACGAGTGAAGCGCACACCAACGCCGACGAGACCGCGACCGCAAGACGCCCCGTCCGGATCCTTTGACGTCCTGGTTGCCTACGACTCGGACATACAGCGGCAGGGATCACCGCCGGTGTGCAGGCCCAACCGAGGCTCGGAGACCCTGCGGGAACTCGCCGGACTTGCGGAGATCGGCTCAGCCTCCGACCCGCTGCGACCCGATTACGAGGAAGTGCCGCTACTGCCGCCGCCGCCGGGCAGAGTCGCCGTCCCCGACATCCACGAGGTGCCCGTCAGGGACGTCAGCAGCGGCGGCGCCGTTACTCAGCGGAGACCGCCCGCCGAGAGCCGCCAGCGGTTTGACTTGTTCTCGTCGGCCTCCCTTCCGTCGTCCCCGGACCGCTCCGGCGAGCCCATTGCCCGCGGAGACCGCAACTCGGCCCGCTACCTGCGGATCCTGGTCCCTCAGCAGGACACCGGCGCCCGGGCTGTGCCGCCCGCCGACGACGTCAGCCCCGCCGGGCAGCCGGGCTTCGCCGTCAGCCGGAGCACGTCCCTGAACCACAGCGAGGGCGAGCTCTTTGAGAGCCTGCCCAGCACCGCCGAGAACCTCCTCTTGGAGAGCCCCACCGACTCCCCGGCCCGCTTCAGCCAGCTCCGGCTGACGCTGAACAGCGTCGAATCGGAGGGGGACACGCTCACATCGCTCGAGGAGAGCCTCGCTGGCGAGCCTCACCTGAGCAGCTTTCTGCGGCAGCAGTCCAAGCCGCAGCCGCCACAACAGCAGCAGCAGCAGCAGCAGCAGAGTCGGCCGCTGAAGGTCGCCGGACGGGGCCCAGGCAGCGAGAAGGATAGATCGCCGTTCCTGCTGCCGCCAGAGACCGACCTCGAGAAGGAGCTGAAGAGACTGGTGGTGGAGATCTACTCGGAGAAGGCCACCGAGTTTGTGCCCATTGCCGGCCTATTCGGCAGCCACCCCGCCAAGCCTGTAACGCAGCAAGGTGAACACAAGTGCACATCTCCTCGGTGTAATACAAACATGAATACAAATCTTACGATGTTTGAGAAAGGTTAAAATTTAGTGGGCCTGACGTTCGATCCTAGCAGGACCTTTCTCAAAGGCAGATGTTTGATAAAGGATTGATTCAGATTTGTTAATCCTATCGGTGTGGGTATTTTTTTGTTTTCTCAATCCAGGCCTGCAGTGTGCCAGCATGGGGGACAGCCACCCTATGTTCGTTCAGTATGAGGGCATCACCTCACCGGCGGTCGCCTACGATTCCCCCGACGTCACCGCGACAGGAATCGGAGACGCAGAAGGTGTGCCGAGTTCTCTCTGTCTCCTGGTGGTTAGCCATCACAGCCCATTTTCATAGAGCCATTTATAAACCACTCTGCGCCGGGACCTCCCAATTCGGAGCACCGCTGATGTTGCCGGGCGCGAAGTCCTCTGAATCAGGGCACCGCTATTGTCCAAGTTTCAAACAAAGACACTTTTCAGCCTACCACAAAACAATATGAAGCATGACAAAGACCTGTTTTGACCCAAGTTGCCACTTGAACTGCCAGATTTTTCCCTTATTTTTTCCCCCAAATTTCACAAAGTAAAAACGAAAAACTGTTGTTAACTGCTCACTGACTAAAATGACCTGCAATACACGAAGCTCAAAAGTTAGAGGGCCTGACATTTCGATCCTAGTACGTGTAGGACCTTTCGTTTGAGATTCAAACTAAAAAAACAAACAAAAACAACGGGTGATATGAGGTATTCTTGACTCGCTACCTAGACCTTGAGTCGCCTGAAAACTTCTCCCCCCCATCTCCTCCCTTGGTTCCCAAATTCTAGATCAGTCTTGTTTGACCAATAATGGGTCCGTCTTTCTCGCCGCACAGGCAACAAGGCCGACCTAGCCGGGCCCAGCTACAACGCTCTCTCCAACCTGACGTCGACAGCCGACGCTCTGGCCCTGCAACGCTCTGTCATCGGTGAGTTGATCTCTCGCAGTTTGAAGGCATCGATGTTGTCTCGGAGATAGACGGCAGTTTATGGTTGCTGACACCCCTCCCCCCTACCCTGGTCAAAGGCTAGTTGACTATTTGGGAGTTCCACCACCGAGCCCAAGACATTCTCCTGATGACGGCCAGAGCATACTGGGCGAAACGTTGAGTTACCACTCAGGTTCTTTTCAGAACCAAACCTCTTCCTTTAAGAGACCTGATACATGGTGTCACCGCAAACCTTCCTATATTGATTCACCCACCATGCAAAGCCTTAAGTCTTTTTTATTTGGAAAGGCCACCCTCTGAGGGCTGGATAGCTCAGTTGGAGAGAGCGCTGGTTAGAGCAAAACCAGAAGTCTCAGGTTCAAGTCCCGGTCCAGTAAATGTTTTCTTTTCAAAATGTTCAAAGAGTTCCTAGTCAGTTTTTTCCTTTCTCTGCCTTTGGGAAAGGTCCCGCTAGGATCAAAATGTCAGGGCCTCTAAATAAAAAGATTTTAAAAAAATCAGTAAGCAGATCCTAATTCTTTTGCTTTACTTTTTCATTTGTAAATCCACCTTCGATTGAGCGCGACCATAGATCCATTGCACCTTTCAAAGGAGAGGCGTCTGGTAGGAATGGAACCCACTAATTTTTGTGCTTCTCCTTGTCCCAGGTTCGAGTCCCACCAAGCCGGCCTCCATGGAGGAGATATCGGCAGCAATTGCAGCGGCGGAGAAACAGTATCGACAGCGACTGCAGCACTGCAAGCAACAGCAGCAGCCGCAGCAGTCGGCCAGCCAAGCCGCCGAACACATACCCAACGGCAGTCCGGGATTCGCTCTGGTGAGGGAGAGGCATGCCATTCCTCATGCATACATCTGATCCCGATTTCCTTGTAGCATGCCATTAGACCACTTTGCGCCGGGACCTCAGAAATTGGAGCTTTGCTCCACCAGCTCATCCACTGGTGTATAGTGGTGCTTTCCAAATCCGGGCACCACTATTGTCCAAGTTTTAAAGTTTTTATTGTTAACATTTCAAAAAATGGCAAAGAATGCTTGGACTGGACCGGGACTTGTTAACACAAGACCTCTGGTTTTGTGTACCAGCGCTCTTCCCATCTGAGCTATCCAGCCCTTAGATGGTGGCCTTCCCAAAATAGTCAACTACTCTTTGCCGGGACGGGGGGCACCAATCAGGACCATTCAACCATGTTTGACTGGTATTTATTGTTCCCAATTGTTAAGCAATTTGAATTTGATGGTTTTTTTCTAATCTTATCTCGTAGGATAACCTGGATGAGAGGCCTACCCGCCTGCCAGCATCCCCACCGCAACTCTCCGCCGATAACGACGACGAGAAGATCCAACCGGAAGCCAGTCTACCCGCCGCACCTTCTGCCGCAGATGCCGGCCCAGACGTCACCGCCGCGAGGACCAAGTCGCCAGCGCCACCGCCACCGGCGTCATCGTCTACTCCGAGGGTGCGGCCTGGATCCCTGGTGGTGCAGAACACGGGGCTGGCCATCAGCAGCGCCGTCGGGTCAAGGTTCGGCGCTTCGCCGGCCAACGCCGACTTCCCCCCTCCCGGCGGATCGGAGACAGCCGCAGCCGCAGGGGCGGGGGGCGGCAAGGAGCGTGTGCTGTATCGCAGCCCCGTCCAGGCCATCACCACGTCGCGCGGCGGCCGGACGGTGGCCGTCCACACGCCCGACACGCCCCAGCGGCCCGACGGCCAGGGCCCCGGCGGCCCGGCACCCGCCAAGAGAGCCGACCAGCGAGTCTACGCCTCGCCGGCCGCGATCAAGGCCTCCATTGCCTCCCAGGCGTCGTCGTCGGCGGTGGACCGGAAGCCGGCCGCCGGCAAGGCCCCGCAGAGCTTTGTGGCCGTCACGGCCGCCGAGGACCACTTCCAAGTGCGGGAGGTTGGCCTGGGCCCGGACACGGACGTCATCGTGACCCGCGATCCCCAGAACGCTGGGCCCGGCTCGCACTTGATCGGCGAAGAACCCTCTACTAGCGGCAGGCCGGCAGATGCGCAGGCGCAGGTTGCCGGCGGCGCACCGGCTCCGGGGATGAACACGGACGACAAGCCGAAACCCTCGTTCTTGGGATCGTTTTTCCAGTGGGGCAAGAAGCCGGACGCCGAGCCTCAGCCGGCCGGGGTCTCAACCCCGGACCCTTCCTCGCCCGTCGCCATAGCGCCCACCAGTCTCGGCCAGCAGTCAGTGGCCGAGAGCCAGGACTCTGGGATCGACCTCGTCCCTGCCGGCGGTGGCGCCGGCGTGGCCGAGGCGTTCCATGCCGACTTTGAGCCGGTCCACGCCGACTTTGAGCCGGTGCACGCCTCCACGCCGCTCAAGGGCAGACGGGGGAGGGATGACCCGGACGGCCGACGGGAACCGAGAGCGCCGGACACCGCCGACGGCAGATACCTGGAGTCCCACGCCGATCCCGCACAATCGGTGGACAACACGGACGCCCGGATCCAGGAAGATCCACCAAGAGCCTCCACCAGAGAGGCCTCACACCAGCATCAGCAGGAGCAGCAGCAGCAGCAGCAGCAGCAGCCGGTGGCCAGAATCAACGCCCACAGAGCCGGTAAACAGCACGCCGTCAGAGCCAATCACGTCGGCACCGGCCCGCCGGCCCTGGCCAGCGTCCGACGGCGCGACATGCACAAGATGCCCTCCACGTCGCTCACATCCGTCTACGGATCTCTCAAGGCCGCGGCCACCCCTCGCTACGGCGCTTCGGCGACACCGACGAGCACCTCTGGCGAGCCGGCCGACTTGGAGAGCGCCCTGCGCGAGAAGGCCAACCTGGAGGGCCGGCTGGAGACGCTGGCAGTGGAGACGGAGGCCGCCCTGCAGCAGCGGGCCGAGATGCAGACCCAGGTGGCCGGCCTGCAGGCCCAGCTGAAGGCGCACGGCTCGGCGGCGGAGGCCGCTCAGCAGCGGGCAGAGGCGGCGGCCGCCGACCTGGCCCTGGCCCAGCAGAGCCACGGCCAGCTGGAGGCGGCGGTGGCCGCGCTGCAGGCCGGCCTGGAACGCAAGGAGGAGGACGCGGGGAGGCTGCGGCGGGAACTCCAGTCGGCCGAGGCCGGCAGCCAGCGGCTCCGCGACAAGGTCGAGGAGGGCCGGGCGGCGGCGGCCTCTCGAGAGGCCGGCGCGGCCGCGCTGAGGGACAGGCTGGCCGGCGTGCAACAGGAAGCGGAGGCGGCCCACCAGGAGCGGACCCAGCTCCTGGCCGAGCTGGCCGCCCTCCGGGGAGACGTGGAGTCGCTGGGCGAGGCCAAGGAGTGGTTCCAGGACCAGCTCCGGTCCGCCCAGGAGGCGCGGGGCAGGCTCCAGCGGGAGCTGACGGAGACGCAGGCGCTGGCCACGCGGCACGGGGCCGCCGCCGAGGGCCTGCGGGCGGACCGGGCCCAGCTGCAGCACCAGCTGGCCGAGACGCGGCAGCAGGCGCTGCAGGAGAAGGAGCTGATCGCCAAGCACCTGGAGACCATCGAGGCCGACTTCCTGGCCCGGGAGGCCGCCTTCCAGGACCTGCAGAAGGAGAAGGCGGCCGTTCAGGAGGCGGTGGCCTCCCGCATGGACCAGATGAACCAGGAGCGGTCCAAGCTCTCGGACCTGATCGCCAGCTGCGTGGAGCTGGAGAGGCAGCTGGACAGGACGCAGAAGGAGCTGGCCGATAAGCAGGCAGACGTCGCCAGTCTCTATGCCGAAAAGAAGGACCTTGTCAAGAGGCTTGCCCTAGCTGAGGTGAGTGCTTAAAGGGATAACGCGACATTGGTCGTGGTCAAAGAATAGCGTCTATACATTGTCTGATTCAATAATATGCATGAAATAGCACACAGTCTGTGAAATTTTCAGCTCAATCTACCAACCAAGTCCCGAGAAAATAGTGAAAAGCCGCTTAATTTTTTGTGTGAAAATGAAGCATTCAACGAATTATTAAAAAAAATCGTTTAGATCAAGGGGTGAGACGTAAACTATTTCTTTACTCTATTCTCGTAAAATACAGCATTTTAGACAGGTTTTTACTATAACCATCTTCACTATATACTGAAGTTTCTTGTAGATCTGTGAACATTTCTGTTTCTTATCAATGTTGTGTAGGGACTACTTTCCAATCATTGGAAGGAATATTCTGTGAGTGATATGTGAGTTGTTTTCATTTTTATCTTTTTTTGGCCAGGAGTCACTCGTGGCCCGAGACAAGGAGCTAGAGGCCTTGCAGGAGAAGTGCACGGAGGCCGGCGCCAAGGTCAGGGAGCTGGAGAGCGAAGCGGCGGAGCAGACGGGGGAGCTGCAGAGCCAGCGGGCCGAGAAGTCCTCGCTGGAGGCGGCCCTGGCCACGGCCAATGGGGAGAAGCGGGCCTTCGACGAGGCCCTGCAGAGCCTGCGGCAGGACATGGGCAAGGTGGAGGCCGGCTTCCAGCAGATGAAGCGGGAGCTGGGCCAGCGGGACGACCGGCTGGGCGAGCTCCAGGCCGAGCGGGAGGAGCTGCGGGGCCGGCTGGTCGGAGCCGAGGCGGAGCTGGCCGAGCACCGGCAGAGCGTGGAGGGACTCCGGGACGGCCTGAGCGGCCAGGAGGGCCTGGTGGCCGAGCTGACGCGGGTGCGGGCCGGCCTGGAGGCGGAGGTGGCCGGCCTGGGCCGGGAGCTGGAGGAGGCGCGGCGGGCGGGGCGACGGGCCGAGACGGCCGGCGAGGCGCTGCGGCGGGAGCTGGCCGCCAGCCGCCAGGCGGCCGGCGAGCTGGAGGGACGGCTTGAGGAGGCGCTGACGGAGAGCGCCCACCTGGAAGGCCAGCTGGAGATGATGGCCGACGAGCAGCAGCGCTTCGCCGGCCTCCTGGAGGCCAACGCATCCTTGAAGCAGCGGCTGGCCGAGGCCCAGAGCGCCGCCCACCGTGAGCTGGCCGACCAGCGGGCCACGGCCCTCCGGCTGGGCTCGGACCTGGCCACCGCCCAGCGGCAGCTGCGAGAGGGGCAGCGCTCCCAGGAGGCGGCCGCCGCGGCCCTGGCCAAGAGACTGAAGGAGGCCACGGCCGCCAGGCAGGCGGCCGAGGCCGAGGTGGAGGCCCTGCGGCAGAGCCAGCTGGCCAGCAACAAGGAGATCCAGGGCCAGCTGGCCCGGCAGCTGGATGCCGCCAAGAAGGAGCTGGACGCGGCCAATAGGGACAGGGAGGACTTGGAGAGACAGCTGGAGGCGCTCAAGCGCAGGATTGAACAGGAGACTGCCGAGTACAAGGACAGACTGGCCGAGTTAGAAGATCAACTCCAGGTATGCGGTGGATGCTTTAAAATCGTAACCAAAAAATCCTGTCACCAAAAAAAACACCCCAAAAACCACACAGGGGCAGATGTTTCATCCATGGCTGGACGTTTCTCAAAGGCAGAAAGACCTTTGTCAAGGGAGGGTACACCATTTGCAAAGTGCCGGATTTCCGGGATGCTCCAAATTTCGAGAAAGTGCTCACTCATCGGGAAGATTGTAATGGTATCGGACATTCCGCGAAATGTTTGTCACCGAAAATCTGCCATTTCTGAGGAGAGATGAAATTTGTTTTCTTAGGGCCTTTTGCACACTGCATCAAATCCCCTGTGAAATTTACGGGAACTAGGAACGCTTTCACAGACAAAGCCTTCACAATTGCTGGCTCGAAAGTTTGGAAAATGTTCCAAACTTTCGGGCCAGCAATTGTTTGGTATAGTGATACCCACCAACATCAGATTGCTAGACACCATTTTGTCGTTTAAAAAGTGCTTGAAAGCTTTATACTTGTATCCTGTTTCCATTTGATACATGTCTATGCTTCTAATTATCTTGTGTTGCTTAGCGGCATGATCTAGATGGAATGGCGTTGTACAAATCTAATTATTAAATTAAAGGCCCCATACAACATTGGTAAAGGTCAAAAGATTGCCACAGTTTGTGTGTTAAACTAAACATCCCCAAAAAGCAACCCTGCAAAGGTTTTAGCTCAAATGGTGATCTGAGAAAGTAGAAAAAGGTAAAAAACAAGTCAAGGTTTTTGCACCGTTCTTTAGTGTACGAAATAGTTTATTACTTGCGAGTAATAAACTATTTGTCCGTGTTTCAGTGAAGCTTTCTAGGGAAGTACATCATCCCAGACCGTAAGATTTAAACGTGATTCTATCATGACCATCTACAAACTGTGTAAAATAGAAGGAAATCTGTGGACATTGATGTTTTCCGATCTTCCCAATGTTGTATTGGGCCTTTAACTTGAATCAACTGAGCCGGACCTACTCGCACGACAGTCGCTTAACCCAGCAATCGCCCCTTCTTCACCCCACCCCTCAATTTAGTTTAAGTGGTGAGGTTACTTGACAGTGTTCTACCTTTATTCCGTCCCGGCGTTTGTCCCCAGAACTTGAAGGAGGTTTGTGAGCAGCAGCAGAGGAACGAGGAGGCCAGCCGCAGACTTGCCCTGGATCTGGAGAGGGAGAGAGGACGATTGGCAGGTGAGATTCAGGACCATTAATTTTTCTTTCTTTTTTTTCCCCCTTTTTTAGTTGCTGTGCGTACATGATGTTTTTTTCACAAAATTTAGTGGGCCTGACGTTTCGATCCTAGCAGGACCTTTCTCAAAGGCGGAGTGGTCACTCCGCCTTTGAGAAAAGTCCTGCTTGGATCGAAACGTCGGGCCCACTAAATTTGGAGATTTGCATTTTGGTAATTTTAGTCAGTAAGCAGTTTGCAATATTTTTGTATGTCACTTTATGTTTTGGTGTGTTTACATGGCGGCATTTTGAGAGCTGCTGGATTCTTATTTACGTCACATTTTTGACTTAATTTTTTATTGTGATTTGTTGGCATTAAAAATGTAATTCAGTGACCTTTATTGCAGTATCGCATGCTGAAACAAAAATACAGGCAGCTCGGGCGTGAAGTAGGGCATAATATGATGTATTGATTAAAGGAGTTTGTAATTCAATGAGGGTTTTGCCACACTTGACGTAATAATCACTGTGTACTCAGTGCATTGCCCAACTGGATGTGCAGAGTTTGATGAGAATAAATACAGTGAAATTGGCCACACAATAGCAGCAACAGCAACACCAGCAACAGCAATAGCAGCAGCTGCAGTAGACTGCCACAACCGCAAAACCAACATTGAAATCAACAGCAACAGCATCTTTGGCTATTTACAAAACAAAGACTTAGGCTCGGGCTTAGGCTTCGGTCATATTCATCTTCCTCGTTATAATATCACAGACATCTAAAAAAACAAGCGTTTAGCCCCAGTTTCTTGGGGAATACCCTGTGCCTATCAAGCCAACAAACCTTCAAATTCGGAAACAAACCACAACCTGGATTTTCAGGTTTTGTCAGACGGAGACAAAGCCCGAGCCCGAGCCTAAGCCTTCATTTCGTAAACAGCCTAAGTCTCAGATAGTTGGCCTCAGATAGTTGGCCTCAGACAGTTGGCCTCAGATAGTTGGCCTCAGACAGTTGGCCTCAGATAGTTGGCCTCAGATAGTTGGCCTCAGATAGTTGGCCTCAGATAGTTGGCCTCAGATAGTTGGCCTCAGATAGTTGGCCTCAGATAGTTGGCCTCAGATAGTTGGCCTCAGATAGTTGGCCTCAGATAGTTGGCCTCAGATAGTTGGCCTCAGATAGTTGGCCTCAGATAGTTGGCCTCAGATACTTGGCCTCAGATACTTGGCCTCAGATAGTTGGCCTCAGGTAGTTGGCCTCAGATAGTTGGCCTCAGATAGTTGGCCTCAGATAGTTGGCCTCAGATAGTTGGCCTCAGATAGTTGGCCTCAGATACTTGGCCTCAGATAGTTGGCCTCAGATAGTTGGCCTCAGATAGTTGGCCTCAGATAGTTGGCCTCAGACAGTTGGCCTCAGATAGTTGGCCTCAGATAGTTGGCCTCAGATAGTTGGCCTCAGATAGTTGGCCTCAGATAGTTGGCCTCAGATAGATGGCCTCAGATAGTTGGCGGATTCTCGGCGAGTTTATGTCAGTGAGGGGGGGGGGATTTTTGATTGGCGGGAGACGGTTAACTGTCCACCCACGGTCGGTTTTTCCCTCAATGCAGGCGTCCAGCAGAGCCACTCGGCCCTGAAGCAGCACGCCAGTCTGCTAGAGGCGGCCCTGGGCAGGCGGGAGACCGCCCTGGCCGAGGTCTCGGCCCAGATGGCGGCCAGCGAGCAGGAGCACGCCGCCGCCGACGACCAGCTCCGGGCCAAGCTGCGGGAGGAGAGCCAGGCCCACAAGAAGCTCAAGGAGAGCCACGGCTCGCTGCTGAGGAAGGTAGGGGCAGAGACGCTGGGAGCTCCTTTCCTCCTTTCCCTCCCTCCCTCTCTCCCTCCACATCACCTCAGAAATCACTTTTCTGTGCCCCTGACCACTGCACAGTTTTGGGTTTTTTTTTACAGGCCTCTCATCCTGGTTATCCTTCAAGATTCAGAATAGGGCATCTCTTGAATTTACCCCAAAGAACCTAGCCACATGGGGGTTTTGGAGTCATGTGCAATTTTCAAAACTCAATCTAGATCACAGGTCCCTCCACAAAATGTCATAGAGCTAGCCTTGCTCTCCGAGAGGTAGATAACTCTCTGAGAGCCAGCTTGCTTTCTATAGGTCTAGCTTGCTCTCCAAGAGCTAGCTTGCTCTCCAAGAGCTAGCTTGCTCTCCAAGAGCTAGCTTGCTTTCTAAAGATCTAGCTTGCTTTCTGAAGAGCTAGCTTGCTTTCTAGAGAGCTAGCTTGCTTTCTAGAGAGCTAGCTTGCTTTCTAGAGAGCTAGCTTGCTCTCCGAGAGCTAGCTTGCTTTCTAAAGATCTAGCTTGCTTTCTAGAGAGCTAGCTTGCTTTCTAGAGAGCTAGCTTGCTTTCTAAAGATCTAGCTTGCTTTCTGAAGAGCTAGCTTGCTTTCTAGAGAGCTAGCTTGCTTTCTGAAGAGCTAGCTTGCTTTCTAGAGAGCTAGCTTGCTTTCTAGAGAGCTAGCTTGCTTTATGAAGAGCTAGCTTGCTTTCTAGAGAGCTAGCTTGCTTTCTGAAGAGCTAGCTTGCTTTCTAGAGAGCTAGCTTGCTTTATGAAGAGCTAGCTTGCTTTCTAGAGAGCTAGCTTGCTTTCTAGAGAGCTAGCTTGCTTTCTGAAGAGCTAGCTTGCTTTCAAGAGAGCTAGCTTGCTTTCTGAAGAGCTAGCCTGCTCTCCGAGAGCTAGCGTACTTTCTGAAGAGCTAGCTTGCTTTCAAGAGAGCTAGCTTGCTTTCTGAAGAGCTAGCTTGCTTTCTGAAGGGCTAGCTTGCTTTCTAAAGATCTAGCGTGCTTTCTGAAGAGCTAGCTTGCTCTCTGGAGAGCTAGCTTGCTCCCCGAGAGCTAGCTTGCTTTCTAAAGATCTAGCTTGCTTTCTGAAGAGCTGGCTTGCTCTCCGAGAGCTAGATAACTCTCTAAAGAGCTAGCAGTCAAGTGAATAATTTGACCCCCCCCCCCCCAGCTGTTGATGCTGTGGTTGACCCAGTGTAGTTCTGGTAGGCTCCTGGTAATGTAGTTGTCAGAAACCAGCCGCATGTCGGCGCCAATTCATCCGTTCAAACGCCCCAACCCTCCACTCCTCCTCCTCTCTCCAGATGGCAGCCGGCAAGGCTGAGATTGGCCGGCTTCAGCGGGACCTCCAGGAGCAAGGGTCCGTGCTGGAGGATGCCAGGTCCCTGCAGGACAGACGGGCGGAGGAGACGAGGGCGCTGCAGCAGGAACTGGACAGAGCCATGCAGGTGGGTCGGGGCAGACTTGGGGAGTGGGCTGGGAACGGACGGGAAGAAACCCACAGACAGGGTGCAGTGATGTTCATGTTCGAATGATCTCCCGTGTTGTGTGTTTTGTAACGGTTCTGGAGTAAATACTGTCGCAAACTGCTCACTGACTAAAATGAGCTGCACTACATCAATCTGGAAAGTTAGAGGGCCTGACGTTTCGATCCTAGCAGGACCTTTCTGAAAGACGATGTGATGGTCCTGAGAGGAACCGTCTTGCTGTCTTCACACGGAGAGAGATTTATGCACACATTCATGCACCCTCAAAAACTTAATCCCTGATTCACCAACCTCACCGCGGCTAGCCCGAGACTTGGGATCCACTCTCCCCCGAATCTCAACCAGATGCTATTCATCACCTTTTAGGTTTTGGGTTTCGCAGACGCAGTTGCGAGATGGCATCGTCAGGCATCGTCCATTGACTCTTTTTTTTTTTTGCTCTTTTTTTTTTTTTTTTTTTTTTCGCTTTTTGCCGCAGAGTGGAGAGGAGCAGAAGGGAAAGACGCAGGAGGTCGCAGGTCAACTGGAGGAGGTCAAAGGTCAGCTGGGTCAACTGAGACGACAGCTCCAGGAGAAGCATTCCAGGGATCCGGTGGTGGCGGAGCAGATCAAGGCAAGAGAAGAAAAAAAAAAATTCAAAATTGTTCACAAACTGCTGACTGAGCTGAATAGCTAATGCAAAATAGTAAGGTCCTGTGTTTAGATGGAAACTTTAAGGGCTGGATGCCACAAAGCTGTACGGAGGATAACCCTTTGTAAGTTGTGATAGGCCGTAGTGTTTCTGTGCATCACTGATTGCCTTGCGATTGATCTTAAGCAACGATGAGTTTGATGAAATCGACAGCAGGCCCTTCAAATTTATTTTGAAAAAATTTACAAATGAATAGATTGCAGCGCGCCTGACATTTCAATCAAGGAAGAAGCCTTATGTAGGATCGAAATGTCAGGCCTTTTCATTTGCAAGATCTGCGGAATTGAAGGGATTCAAATTGGGGTTTTTTTTGGTTTTTTTTCTTGGCAGGCTTTGGAATGGGAGAGTGAACAGCGGACTCTTGAGGCAGATGCTTTGAAAGAACAACTGGAACTTGCTGAACACAGGCAGAAGATTGAGATGGACAACGCCCAGGCTACCATACAGGTATTGCACGCTACTTGGGAGTGGGAACTAGGAAAATAGTTTGCCTGAATAGGGCAGCTTGAACTTGCTGAACACAGGCAGAAGATTGAGATGGACAACGCCCAGGCTACCATACAGGTATTGCACGCTACTTGGGAGTGGGAACTAGGAAAATAGTTAGCCTGGATAGGGCAGCTCGAACTTGCTGAACACAGGCAGAAGATTGAGATGGACAATGCCCAGGCTACCATACAGGTATTGAACGCTACTTGGAGTGGGAACTAGGAAAATAGTTAGCCTGGATAGGGCAGCTCGAACTGGCTGAACACAGGCAGAAGATTGAGATGGACAACGCCCAGGCTACCATACAGGTATTGCACGCTACCTGGGAGTGGGAACTAGGAAAATAGTTAGCCTGGATAGGGCAGCTCAAACTTGCTGATCACAGGCAGAAGATTGAGATGGACAACGCCCAGGCTATCATTGCCGGTGATAAGGTCGCCAGTCAGAAGCATTCAACTGTTGTATATCTCCAGGGATTACACCCCCACTTTTACGCAGGTGCAAAAATCAGCTACCTCTGCCGGGGATAAGGGGTCACCCTTCCAAAACATTCAACCATCAACTGCCGTACATCTCAACGTCTCTGAGAAGAGGCGGTAACTCTTGTTGAGTTACCGGCTCTTTTCAGAGCCGCAGTCCTTCACCCAAGAGAATGTGTTACACGGTATCACCGCAAACCCTCCCACTCGGTGCTCCCACCATGCAGACCTTGTCTTTACTCACCCTCTCCCTCACCCCTCTTTTACCCCGCGCCTCTTCCGTGCGGTAGATGGGACGCAGGGAGCTGGAGTCGCTCAAGGCTGAGCTGGCGGCCACCCGGAAGGAGAAGTTTGCCTACCAGGGCAAGCTGAGCCAGTTCAAGTCGGCACTCAAGGCCACGCTGCAGCAGAACAAGGTAGGAAGGGCCGGCTTCCATTCCCGTCGTTTTTCTAAACAAAAAATAGAAATTTAAAAAAAAAAATGGAAAAGAAAACTTTTGACTGGACCAGGTTTTGACATGGTTGTGAGAACTCAGCTTTTTAGCTGATTTCAGCTCTTTTTTTTCTTCTAGATTTTTACTCTGAATTTCAACTTTTTTGTGTACCTGCTCCGTGTAATAGGAACTTTTAAGTGGAAAGGGTGATCAAAGTCACGCGATGTGTCGTTGCTTGTGGCGACGTTTCGGTTGCTAACTGTGAACCTTCATCAGGCAACTGAAAAATGCGCGCTGCGGCGTCTGTTTATGTCTGCTTCGCCGGTTCCTGTGTACCGGTTTGCGGACGTCGTAGTGGTGATCGTGCGGTTTGGCGCGCGATTCTGGCGTCCACTAGAGGCCCCGTCCGTGGTGGGTCGGCGGTCGTGGCGTCTGATGGTGGGGAGCCAGAAACCGGGGATGTCAATGCTGCTGTCTTGATTGATGTTGTTTCGGCGAAGTCGGATGTGGATGGCCTCCTTGACACGGAACTTTTAAGTTTCAGTTTTTTCTGCTGGCTGATTTCAGCTTTTTGGGTGTGTGGCTACTCACAACCCTGATTTGAACCTGAGATCTCTGAGTTTGCATACAGATGATTATAACTTTTACTGTGTGAGCTATCCGGCTCTTAGGTAGTGGCCTTCCCAAATAGTCAACTAGTCTTTGCCGGGGTGGAGGCGCCAGCCAGAAGCATTTTACCATTAACTGCCGTATACTGTATCTCTGAGGGTCACGCCTCCACTTTCCTCTGCAAACAGCCAATTGTTGTCAACCTGGCTACAGGACTTTGGTCCACAAACAATTTTAACAATTTTGCAAAAAATTATTTGTGTAACAGAAGATTCTACCTTAGATAATGAAAATTTTGTTTGTAATTTGAATATTTCACGATGTTCAAGCGAAGGGATTTGATGATTTCGGGAGGGTGATCAACACTAATTTTTTTTTGCAAACCCAAGCTTCTGAAAGCCAAGCTGAGATCCAAGCAGAAAGAGCGAACCGCCCCGTCCAACTCCAAGATGGCCGCCGGCGGCGGCGTGGTTGCCAGCGGCGACGTTGCCGTGGTGCCTGACGACATCATCGTGCCCGAGATCAGTGTGGATGTGGAGACCTTGCTGAACAGCGATGACAAGGCCGGAATAACCGAGTCAAGCAGCAAGTGAGAGAATTTTTTTATTATTTGTTTAAAATTTCAAATGTTCAATTACTTCTCTTTGAGATCTTTGACAAAGGACATTGATATTATATGGTGTTTTGTGTCCAGGATAATGGAATTCAATGAGGGTTTTACCCTACTTGACATAATAGGCACCGAGTGCTCAGTGCTTTTCCCGATTGCCTGCTGAAAGTCATTGAGTTAGCTCGGGTAAAAGCACTCGGTGCTTGTTGCATCAAGCAGGGCAAACCCCCATTGAATGGCCACACGAGTTTGAATTCATTTGAAATGAACAATTTGGAATGGTGCCGTGAATGAGGTTTGAAATCATGAGGTACATGTAGCATTATCAGGGATGAGATTCTTCAGACTTTTGGCTGAATTCCAACATTGAACTTTGACATTCCGACTTTATAATTTCAGTTCCGACTTTAGCCGATCCATGGTCCGAAAACAAAAAAAATGGTAAAAAAAAAGAGAAAAAAAGAGAAGGGATTCAAAGTTTCCCGTTATAGTCTTAAAATAAAATGCTACCAACAGTAGTAACACATCATATGATAAATGTCAGGCAATTTCCAATACCGTGCAATTTCCAATACCTTTGACACTGATTAAACGACTGAAAACTCAAAAATGATTTTCAAATGATGATGTTTTGCTTTATAAAAAGATGGTTTAAGTGGTCAGAAATGGGCTCAGATTGCACCACAAAGCATCTATAATCTAAATGTTTTCGGGTCCTAAGGTGGGCCCTGAACCCAACGTCTTAAGGGCTTCGCGCTTTGCGCTTGCTTACCAGGACGGAAAATTTCAGACATATTCATTTTGGGAGAATCTCATCCCTGCATTATTGGCCGTTGTAAGATTTGGTCGACGATGTCTGTGTGTCTTCCTGCCGTTCCCAGGCCACTGACGGCGCTACGGGGCTGCCTTCAGTCCGTCCGGGATCAGATGGGTGGGCTGCAGCAGCAGATGGACGAACACACGTCGGCCGTCAACTCCTCCTCCAAAGCCTGGAAGTAAGGAAGACTAGGGCCCCTGTCCAAAACCCGGCTCAGGCTTCGGCTCCGGCTTCGTCTCTGTTATCCAAAAGCTGAAAACACAGGTTGGAGTCCATCGTTGAAGTTGAAGCTTTGGATTCTTTTTTCAAAACGCAGTGTAACATTCAGAAATGAAGCCAAAGGCCTTCCATGTTCATGCCTTGTATTTTAAAATGAACGAAAGAAATAGAGGCAAAGCCGGAGCCTGAGCCTAAGCCGGGTTTTGGAAAAGGGCAATGACTCCCTCACCCCCCCCCTCCACACAAACACACACCACACACCAAACCCCAATCCATCACCAGACCGTCACAGGCATCTCGACTTGGACTGTCTCACGCTGTGAGCATCGTGTCGTGTCCCCCCCCCTCTCTCGTATTGTGCTCAAAGAGTCACACAGCAATGTCGCTGGCTGCTTGCTGACCGACGTGACCTGAAACATGGGAAATATTCTATTCGAGGGCCCGACATTTCGGCCCCGGGCAAGCCAGCAAATGTTTGACACTGCTCTCTGACCTTGGACGAGATCCGGCCGGGATCAAAAAATGTCAGCTCCTTCTCCGAAATCGTTCGGGGAAACAAACAAGTCTGGACTTTCATTTTCAGTAATAATGTCAACAATGATGTCCCGACCCAGACCCAGCACGCCCGCAAAACAGAAAATGAGTACAAACTGTGACTGGCCAAGTGTCTTCACCTAACCAGGCTGGCAGTCCGTCAGCCCGAACATTCCACCGCTCATCTTATCTTGTAATAATGTCGTTATCGATAAGAATAATTTGTCCGGGGCTTTGATACATAACACGTAATGCACCAATGACCAAGCACAAGTGATCCTTGAGAAGATTTTTAATTTCGAAGTCGAATTAAACTCTGTGTTGTCTTTTTCCGCGCAGGGATGTGGAGTTCAAGGTGCGCGACCTGCGCCAATCCTGCATGACCCCGCTGGAGGGGTCAACGACCCCACCAGAAAGTGCAGCGACCTCCTCGGCGGCAGATGGCGGCATCGCCCCGCCGACGTCCCGACGATCCCTGCCCACCTCTCCGCCGGCCTCCGGCCAATCTCCCCGGACCACCCCCGCCTCCATGGCCTTTGCCAGTCTGCCCAAAGTCTACGATATTTGAAACTCTGACTCCCACCCCCCTCCTTTGACCCTCAGGCAAGTCGTAAATAAAGTCACTTGACAAGATGGAAGTTCATCGCCCTGGGCTCGGGCTCGGGGTCGGGCCTAGGTCTGGGTCTGGGTCTGGGCCTGGGTCTGGGCCTGAGCCTTAGCCCGAGCCTGAGCCTGAGCCTGGGCCTGAGCCTGGGCCTGGGCCTGAGCCTGGGCCTGGGCCCGGGCCTGGGCCTGAGCCTGGGCCTGGGCCTGGGCCTGAGCCTGGGCCTGAGCCTGAGCCTGAGCCTGGGCCTGGGCCTGGGCCTGGGCCTGAGCCTGGGCCTGGGCCTGAGCCTGAGCCTGAGCCTGAGCCTGGGCCTGAGACTGAGCCTGAGCCTGGGCCTGGGCCTGGGCCTGGGCCTGGGCCCGAGCCTGGGCCTGGGCCTGTGCCTGGGCCTGGGCCTGGGCCTGGGCCTGAGCCTGGGCCTGAGCCTGGGCCTGGGCCTGAGCCTGAGCCTGAGCCTGGGCCTGGGCCTGAGCCTGAGCCTGAGCCTGGGCCTGGGCCTGTGCCTGTGCCTGGGCCTGGGCCTGGGCCTGAGCCTGAGCCTGAGCCTGAGCCTGAGTCTGAGTCTGTGCCTGTGCCTGTGCCTGGGCCTGAGCCTGAGCCTGAGCCTGAGCCTGGGCCTGAGCCTGAGCCTGGGCCTGAGCCTGAGCCTGAGCCTGAGCCTGAGCCTGGGCCTGTGTCTGGGCCTGGGCCTGAGCCTGAGCCTGAGCCTGGGCCTGTGCCTGGGCCTGGGTTCGGGCCTGTGCCTGGGCCTGAGCCTGAGCTTGGGCCTGACCTTAGGGTTGACTTCTTCTTCTTCTTTTTGGGGTTGGTAAACTCCCATTTTAGCCTCTCTGCTTTTTTTTTTATCTCAATCAGGGGATAGTTTCTGCAGAGAAAATCCGTGGTGTAGTCTTCACTTGCCATTTTTGACTTATTTTGGGGCGTTTTAGGGTTGGATAGAGGGCTGAAATCTTACCACAATCTGGTTTAACAGTAAGGAATGATACATCGTTAGTCGTTACTAGTGTGATGAAATGAAGTTCTCAGTTTTTAGGGGGGTTTTTTTAGGGAGAGAGAGGTGCCAAAGACTGCATGTAAATATAAAGATGTTATCAGACCCAATGTCTCCATGAAATATGTCCGTCTGAATTTTCTGAAATGTTGCCATTTTGAACGGGGCCTTGGTCGTGACCTTCAGAACACACCCCTGACCTCTAACGCCAGTTTCTACAAACTTCTCTCCCTCTCTTTTTATTTTTTTTCAATTTAATCCAATTGTATATTGAACCTTTCGAATATGTACACAAACTCATAGTTTATTTGTTACTCATTTTATTGTCTTCTCGCTAATATATTTACGTAGAACTCCTGCATTTAATTTTCCTATATATATCTGTATTTTTTTTTTGTGTTGCAGAAATGTTGTCAGCTGTTGTAAACCAAAAAAAAACCAGAACTAATTTTCAATTAGTGGACAGGATTTAGAAAATTAAGATTTGTTTAATCTCCGCAATTTAGTAGTAGACTAAAACTGGTGCTAGCAACTAACTCCATAGAGGCGATATGTGTCAATTCTTTTTAATGATTCCTCATGTACTTTTTTTAATGTCTTTCCACCTCCACCCCCCCCAAAAAAAGAATCTCTGTCCCTGTTAGTCTTTAGAACGGTCTCATGAACGACTCGAACTCGCTCGCCTTGTACAAGCTGAAATGATCTCAGTGAACCTCTCTCCCGTTGTATCAAATACAAGGGTTGTAAATAATCGTTGGAGAAAGAAAGCTGTCCGCCTTTTGTAGTTTTTGCCGTAAAGTGCTCGTCTTGAAAGCGGGCGACCTGTTTCCTCGTCCACATGGCCTTGAAATGATTAATGACGATTTATTGCCATGGTTACAGATACACTTGCATGCGTTTGATTCTTAAATTGTAATGGCGCACAGTTTTCCCTCTTGGGTCATTTTCTCACTTGGGTCATTTTTTTAGAAGACCTGTGGTCAGTTTCATCAAAGTCATCGTAACTTGCAATCAATCGCAAGATAATGAGCGATTGACAGAAACCATAAGAACTATCAAAACTTACGAAGGGTTGCCCACCGTAAGTTGAGTTACGATGGATCGTAAGGCTTTGTGAAATCCACCTTTGGTGACATCAAAAAAGTGGCCAGAATTGGAAGCATTTCATAGATAAATACTCAGCTGTATGTCTCGTCTGGTTAAATGGTAATCCTTCACAATGGTGTCGCCAAAAAGAAAAGTGACGGTGAAGTTTTGGGATTTGATTTGGGGGGTTTTTGGCACCGCCCCCAAATAGTGAACTAACGTCTTCCAGATTCTTACGATTGTACACAAAAAAAATGGTGACGGAAAGTGGTGAACTAGTTGTGTGTAATCTCTGTAGGAATATGCCTTGGAGAAAGGTCCTGCTAGGATCGAAACGTTAGGCTCTCCTCCTTTTTTTGTTTATCTCTAGTATTAGTTTTACAAAGAAAACTAAATAGAACAAAAAAACGGACTAGCAAAATGGATTTAAAGAGCAGAGAAATATTTCCTGGACCGGAATTTGACGCTGAGACCGCTGCTTCTGGAGAGGTGGAGAACTTGTGGGTCTTGCCGGAGGTCTCAGGATCAAACTCAGTCCAGTCACATTTCTGTTTGCTCTTATTTTTTTTTCATTTAGAATTAATTTTCAACCACACTCGGAATAGCCGATTCCTAAGTTATTCAAACTGAATTAGCCTTTTTTTATGTAAGTACGGCTGCAATAAAGAATTATCAGCAATTATGGTGCATGTTTTAAAGAGGGGTTTAATTAAAAGTGGGATTAATTTATCATTTTAATCAAATATCGGAGTTATTTATGATCTATATATTTAGTAGCGGAGGTGTAATGACAATGTTTGGTCTGTTTGCAATGCATGGCGTTTTATGGTGGACCAGGATAGGATAGGAGATTTAGTTTTTTATGGAGCAGGAAAGGGATTTTGGTGGAATGTCAACGGCTGGCAATGTTTCCGATCAATAAGTGTCGTAGCCAGAACAGATTGAACAGCTTTGGCTATGGTGGTTGCCGCGGCAACTGCACATCCGTCTGCACATTGAAATGCTGCTAGCCCTAGCTGCTGATTCTGTGGTGGTTTGAAGCCGCATGCCCACAGTCACTTTGCAAAGTAATGCACGAGGCTATGGGAGCAGCTCCTGTATAAAGGAATGTGTGTGATTCACAGCCGTAGATGAATGACTTTGGACAATGCTTGTCTCGTGGCTGTTTGTCTTAAGGTGGGCTCCGAACAGCGCCCTCACGGGGGCCAAAAACTGTCAAGACATGTAATGGACTGAACATTGATAGGTTTATTATTATAACAGGGTATTATGTGCTTAATAGTCAGTGGCCTTGCAATATCAGGACAAGTGGTGTGTGTAAGGTTTCGGGTTACAAGGGTTTTGGGTCAGTTAGGATGAGGGAGAAAGGCAAGAGTGCTTGATATATTTAGGAAGTGAGAATCGGAATCTTTCTCTATCAATGCCAAATATCCACTGGATAGGTGAAAGTCCAGGCATCCTTGTATACCAGCCTGTAACCACCTAGGTCACTGAATGCATTAGTTGCAATAATCGGTATTGGGTCCTAATTCAAACCATACTGGTTCAGAGCAGATAGACTAACTGATGCAGATCAAAGGGTTAAGATAAGTTGAGAATTATTTTAGAATGATTAACGAGCCTTAAATTAATAATGATACAAGGAGATTAGATGAAATGTGATCTTTTGAAATCAATTTCAGTGAACGGTATCAATGTCTCACATCTCACACAGAAAAAAATAATAATAATCGGAGAAAATTATATACTGTCTACTGCATGTTTTTTTTATAATACTTAAATTTTAGAGTTTAGCGACACAGTTTTTTACTTTCCATTCGAAGTCTTGAGGGCAGGCCATTCTGCCCGTCTTTCCGCTCTCTGTATAAATTATCTGTATCCTTCTTACAATGTGCTGCATCGTTATTCTTCTTTTGCCAAGACTCGTCAACTCTATACGAGTTCTTCATCAGCAGGGTATGTGAGCGGTGTCAAAACTGCATGGACACCGCTGCCCTGGGCTCTCCTAAATTATGGCGCGGTAATTAGAAATTGTTTTTGGAGTTTTGTCTTGATCTGGGCCAGACTTGGGTAGGGTGTGTGTGTATTTCTGACCCCCCCAAAAAAATCCTTTTCCTGGTCGTTGTGTTTTGGGTGATTGGATAGATCCCGCTCACCAGCAGTGATCGGACGGTGGTAGAATTGACCGGTTGCGCCCTGTAGTGGGTATCAGAAAATCAGCAAACATGGCGGCACCCATGTCAAGATGCCGCTGTTGTACAGTTACAATGATGATTGTTGCACTCAAGGCTTTTCTTTCTCGGAATCTATGACGTCAAACAAACAAAGGAAATATCTATGAAGAACATTCCGGAGTTTGAACCCGAGACCTTTACCGGAATACCCGCTATAAGTCACGTGCTGACATCGCACAGTCGCACACACGGTCTATTCTTCTTCTCCGGGATGCAATTCCCTGCGATTTCATAACCGTGTGAATTCACGACGCGAGTGACAGCCCCAGCGCTTGTAGCAAGTGCAGTAGAAAAAATGCATGCCGGGATTCTAACCAGTAACCACTGGATTGCAGTACCAGGGTCCCTTTCCTCTTTGTCCGATGACCAATTTCTCTTCAAGTAAATAAGTCTTAAGGCTTTGCGTGGTGGGTGAAACAATATTATAGGAGGGTTTGCGGTGACACCATGTATAATATAAGGTCTCTTAAAGAAGACGTATGGTTCTGAAAAGAACCCAAGTGATAACTCAACTTTCGGGCCAGAAATGCTCTGGCCGTCATCACCTGGTGTCACCGCAAACCCTCCTATATTCTCATCAAGTCTTTATTCTAACTGATTATCTAATCATTTGTTCCATTTCTCTTACCGACTGATCCGCCGACTTTGGGTTGAAATCTTGTCAAATTTTGGATGGTTTTACACTTCAGTGTTTTCAGACTAAATTTACTCAGCATGCCAAGTTTGTTGATGATTCCAATAAAAACAAATTGCATAATATTGATACCTTTGCAATAAAATATCTTGTCAACTCGAGTCAGGTTACTTCCCTGGGGTAGCCAACCTCCTGGTCATGATTACAGTCTGTGTGCGTGTAGCTGTGACTGACATCAAGTCCATCCCCACAGTGACCATACAAATGCATCTGGAGACAATTAGGCACTTTGCACTTGCCATTGCCATGGTCAGAAGGGACTTCAGTATCAGAAATCCTTAGTGGAGTTGTATACACAATGTTGCGATCAACATTATGTGCCGAGTTACGGGATTTCCCATCTAGAGGATGCAGAACTACACCGAACTACGTGAAATTACGTGGTCTATTTTTAGGTTTGTGAAAATGATGTTATCCCATTCACTGTTCTGTCGATATGGTTTATGATATTTTAGATTTGTTGTTATCAAAATGAAGTAAATTTCCTACTCTTTCCACTGGCATATAGTTTGTTTGGGTTTGATTTTTTTTAAAGCTGTCATTGACAATTTTCTCTTGTAACGAACAGGTTTTTTTTTAATGACTAACACCATGCAGCTTTCTGATAATCCTTCTTTTGTGTTCACTTCTTCACACTTCTCTCTTTGATCTTTCCCCCTCTTCTCACTAATCCCTACCCTACTCCTTGCCCTTCCCTTTGATCTCACCCTACTAGCTTTACTCTTTGTCCTTTGTTTCTCATCCTTGTCCTATTCTCTCTCTTCCCCCTTCCTTCGTGTACATGTATCTGTGTTGTCCTTGTCACTCTGCCTTTGAGAAAGGTCCTGCTAGGATCGAAACGTCAGGGCCACTAAATTTTAATGGTTTTTTTTAAACAAACAAAGGTGCCTCAGCAGGAACACTGTTTATTTGATGTGACCAGTCAGGCGGATATGGGTTAAAAATAAATGGCAGGATCGAGACTTCTATTTCAAAGCACAAGACATGAAAACAGGAGGTCATTGGATTCAGTTTTTAATGTAACACTGCGTTTTGAAATAGAATCCGAAGCTTCAACTTCAGCAACGAACGCCAAACAGGTGTTTTCGGATCTTGGATAACAGAGACTAAGCCGATGCAAAAGCCTAAGCCTGTAAGCCGGGTTCTCAAACGGGGCCCCATTTGTATTCCAGCACCGACAGGTTCTGTAAAAGATGGCTTCAGATATTCTGTTACAATATCGATCGCTTACCTTGTATTCAGTAACAACTCATGCACGACTTCACTTCAATAGATCCCCATCAGTTGTTCCGCAATGCCTCAATTCCTGCATTTTGATTTGGGGAAATTGGCATATGGCGACAGTTTACTTTATAAACTCGAATTAATTATTTTTTTTTTTATTTTTTTTTTGGGGGGGGGCTACTTTGCACCATTTGATATTTCAGTTCATCCAAATAGCAAAGAAACTTGGGCTGGAATGGGTTGTTTGCATCTGAATGAAACCAGGGTATGATCCCTGTAGGTATACAGCAGTTAATGGTTGAATGTTTCTAACTGCATAACTGATATGCAAGACCTAAGGTATCAGGTTCAAATCCCGGGTCCAGTCAAAGTTTCCTTTGCCATTTTTCCAAATCATTTGTTACTATTTCATAAACTCAAAACGAACACAGAAACAGGACAACATAAAGAAAGTACAATGTGACCAGATTCAGAAGTGCATTGAAGCAAACTTTAATGGAATCCTCCCAATCCAATATTGATACTTCAAAGGAGTGTTTCATACATTTGATATTTCTTGTTAATATTCATATATAAAAATGCAATAAATAAACTAATCTTTCTGTAGGACAGCCCCATAAATGTTTTCAAAACTCAGTTTCTGTTCACTACAATCACTTTAAGACTTAATAATGTTCATGAAGGGATACCTATGTCGATTCGAGTCTCAAGAGGCTAAATATTAGCCAAATATCGCATCGACCATTAGTAATTACTTTGATTTTTATAATCCACTGTCTCTACCACCACCACAAGCAGCTTGGCCCAACTTTTAGGGAAATCTTAATGGGAATCCATTTCTTGGATTGTGACATTGCTCACTTTTTACAGCTCATCAGTAAAACAAAAGCAAAAAACTGACTGAAAAAGAAATGTTAAATACGGAGAGCTGACACATCAGACTAGAGGTCTCATGTTGAAGTCCCGGTCTAGTCAAATTTTCTGTAACATTATTATTTTATTTTTTTTAATGGAAATTAAGTGCACATAGTATTATGCCTTTAGAATCACTACGTCATTAAGATGTTTCCAGTAAATTTCCTTCTCTTTGTATTTTTTTTAATTGGATAAAAAATTGGGCCACTCTGAGTAACATACATCAGAATACAATACAACAGTCTCACTACACTTTTTCCAGCACTAATGTCCTTTTTCATCTTGAAATACAGGTAGAAAATCAAAAAAAAATTAACTTAAATTTTTGAAAATTACCTTTCAGCCATTTTTAGGACTTCCATTTCGATATAATTTCTTCTATTTACTTACAAAAACATGAGGGTTTTTCATCATTTTGCTGTCTTTTAATTTTCTTAATATGTAACAATTCCATCTCAATATTCGTCCCAAGCACAAAGAAATGGTTATAGGTCAGAACGGTCAGAAAGTTGACTAGATTGACACACAAATAAAATTATGCAAACTGCATACTGACTAAAATTTATACCAAAATGCAAATTCTCAAAAAATAGGAGGACCTGACGTTTCCATCCTAGCAGGACCTTTCCCCAATTCCCCAGGTCCTGGCCCTCTTAATTTTTGAGAAAACCAAAGTTGGACAGCTTTTTTGGAGCAAGAATCTTTTGCCAGCTGAATCTTTTCGGTACCTGTATAAAGTTTGTGCTGTTTACAGAAAGTTAACAAATTCATCAAGGTAAAGTAAGTGTTGTAGCTATCAGAATGTGGATTACAAAACTTCATTGTATCTATATAAGTGAATCTTTGTAAATTTACGAGATTATTTGAGATTGGCCAAAATAAACATATATTTTTAGTCGTGGCATATTCTCATGTTTTATTTCCACAACAATATCAATTCCACAACAATACAAAGACGATGGAAAATTGACGTGAAGAGCTCAAATTACGGGGGAAATTCTTTAAAAAAACAAACACATTCATCTCTTGCCACTTCCTTTTACAGACCAGCATTCTTATATTAAAGATATGTATAAGATTAAAAGTGAAAACAAAGACAAATGTGAACATTTGGGTGATTTCCAAACATCGATAACGAGGTGTGACTTGGGCACCATCTGTTTCTGGGCATTAACCACAGCGGTTCAAATGGCACCCATTCACCGGTCTTGTTCCCGACACTCCCCACACTGAGTGCAATGAGTGTCTGGTACAGGAACCTGACTATAGACTGCCCATTTCCTTTATTTATAAACACTGCATAACAAGGTGAAAACAAGAATGGAGGTCACGTCAACAATTTTCTTTTTTCTCAGCCTAAAACGTCACTGCATGAAGCTCCAAATCAACAGCGATGAAGATTTGATACAGGAAAAAACTATACGCACAAGGTGATTGGAAATGATGCACCAGAAAGGACACCCCCCCCAAAAAAAAAAAAAAAAAAAAAAATCATCCTAAATTGAACCCATTCCAAAATGAGTCAGTGGAGTGTGGATGGTGTAAAATTTCACAAAACGTGCATACAATTCTGTCCAATGGTGAAGTTATTTCAAACAATACACACTCGGCACCAAACTTCATCCAAAACAATAACAAAGACAAACTAAATCAAATCTACAAATGAAAAACTAGAAAGAAAAGCCATATGATATATATGTGAAGTGGTTGAATTGCTTGTCTCCAAAATGAATTAAAAGTCCTCTCTTTTTTTCTATAATCTTTCCAATATACATCTTTTAATCTAAATTTTCTTCATTAAAACATAACATATTTTCATTTCTGCTGTCAGTTTCTCCCTTGAAAATCTAAAAGTAGAACTACATGTGTTTCACAGGGTTGACCTTAGAGTTAGTCGAGTTTACCACCATACACACATCAGGAATCAGGACTTAAGTTTACGTGTGGTTCTGAAAAGAACTGGAGGAACTTGACATTTCGAACAGTATACTCTGTTCGTTATCAGGAGACGAACAGAGTATACTGTTTAAAATGCCGAGTTCCTCAAGTTCTTTTCAGAACCACACATACCTACTCACAAAAGATAATTTTGCATGGGGTCACTGCAAACCTACCTGGTACTCCTACTGTTCTCACCATGTAAACCTTCAAATCTCATTTGAATTAGGACTTGCTTTGAGACAAACAAAATAATATGAAACTGACAAAAGTCAATATTAGAGTGAAAATAATTCCCCTAGTTATCCCTGTGTTGAGGAACTTATGATGCTTATAAAACGGGGGAAAAAATACGTAAGTACATGTTGCATTCTGGGACTTCCATCTTGCAAGATGTCTTTCATCTTGAAAGAAGCATCTTCAGATCAAATCTTCTGGCAAATGTCTTCCGACAACCGCATTGCCCGTGTGGTTGTAACCACAACCCCTAGTTACAGACTGGGCTCAAGATTACTTTAAACTCCAATGATCGACTACACTGATGATTTGAGAGAATCACAATTCCTCAGGCAAAACTAGTCTCAGTTTGTGTGGTACTGAGAACGATTATGTTTTTGGTGATCGTTTCCTTTCCCCACAAGACCACGCTAACATTTATCTTATTGTGCTGTACCGTGTTCTATTTGTGCATTGTGCCATCGCAAACCAATTTGTGGCCCGCTATTTCACTGTGTACAGCCCAAAATCGCATAACAACTATAATTCCATCAACACAAATAGTTCCTCCCCATTAAACCCAATATACAAACACAATGCTATTTTGTGCGTATCGATGTGTACATGGTCAACTTCAACCCAAATCATTCATGCTGATATCAGACAGAACATGCAAGTTCTAAAAAAAAACAGATACCATTCTTGAATGAAGAAATATTTGACGCATTCTCCACAGGAGAAATCAATTACAAGCGTCACGGTTCTTCTCATTACGACTTCCCTGAGTGGGAGGAACGCATTCTAATATAAACGGTTATCGGCCCTTTTCCAAAACCCGGCTTAGGCTCAGGCTCTGGCTTTGTCTTTCTTTCTTTCTTTCATCCATTTTAAAGTACAAGCAAGGCATGAAAACGGGAGGTCTTTTGGCTTCGTTTTTTTAAAGTTACACTGCATTTGGAAGAAGAATCCAAAGCTTCAACTTCAAAAAGGAACTCCAACCTGCGATTTCAGCTCTTGGATAGCAGAGACGAAGAACTTGGAGCTGAAGGCTGAGCCGGTGTTTGGAGAAGGGCCCTGTTTTGTTATCTTGCTGGATTGAAAAGTTCTGCGGATCACACACACACAGCACCGCTACCATACCATGCAATGCACACGAGTATACAAAAAATCACTTCGCCACGGCAACACTGGCAAAGGGAGAGAGTGTCATCGATTTTTTTTTTTTTTTTCCACACGAGGCCGAGACTTCCGCACGCAGACGACGTCGTGTAAGAATCTATAGCCCTCATCACACTATATGCAGCTTATTTACAAATTTCCTTTCACGAAAATTTCCGGAAAAAAATTCCCTTTACAAACCCTCTACCGACAAGTACCACTACACCCATTTTCCCGCTCCCGTTGAAAGCAATTTCACTGGAATCATTGCTTGCCGACTTCCTGCGCAGGCCCGTGAGCCGCTCGGGGAAAAAAACCAAAACGGCGGCCCAGAAGTTGTGACCTGAAAGTCGTGACCCGGAAGCAGAAGCCAGAGGTCAAAGCCCGGTCAACTTACCGGTGATGTCACTTCCGGATCAATGGCGCCCTCTAGAGAATCTAGTCCACCCCAGGAACCCAATGATAGTTCAATCCAAGTGAACAACCAATTTTCTCCCAAATAACCCTGACTTTGAAGCGACTGGATAAATATGATTATTGGACAATTTTTAAAAAAAGGAACCAAAAAGTTGAAACTGTATGAAGGGGGAGGGTGGTTGATACATTTTTGTCTTTTTTGTTTTAGAGCAAGTATACAACAACAGCCGGTGTAACAATGATGTATGAATGATTACACTTTAGTGGATACTACATGTAACCATTTTTATGTGGTTTGGTCTACTTACACCATTTGTAGATACTCCAATTTGCATCCATAATGCCTGCACAATGCTTCAATGTTTCCAAATGACATGATATCAATGACACATGTGCAAACACTACAGTATCAAACACTATCATAGTCTGGTACCTGTGTGACATTCAATACTACTGTGTTTTGAAGTCTAGTACCTCAACTCTTGTCATCTAGTACACTGGGGATTCCCATGTTAATGGCACTGTGCACTCTTGGTAGGGGGCGCTATTTTCTGACTCCATGACTGAAGGGTACATGAATTGTGAGCTTTGTGCCATAGAGATGATATGCAGTGAAAAAAATGCAGTCAGAGATAAATTAATTTGAGAGAATCATGGCTAAAAACGCCAACACAGCCCATGGTGTGCTCCATGATATTTAAACAGAGTCTAGGAACTAGACTGCTCTCATTCAAACATGCACTGTGTGAACCATGTGCAGAATGGTTGGGTACCTTGTCAACAAACACGAAAAAACTTAAGCCCCCCCTCAAAAAAAAAAAAAAAAAAAAAAAAAAAAGGAATCACACACACATTGTGCTAGCTCTGAGAAACTAACAAAAATCCGACTTTTTTGAAATATTGTTTCAGTCCTACACTCCACATCTAATAT
This sequence comes from Luidia sarsii, assembly GCA_949987565.1. Taxonomy (NCBI): domain Eukaryota; kingdom Metazoa; phylum Echinodermata; class Asteroidea; order Paxillosida; family Luidiidae; genus Luidia; species Luidia sarsii. Next base: position 24,370,504 of record OX465105.1, on the reverse strand, counting down.
TCATTAATGTTCAGCAAAAAGCATCAAAACAAAGACTTCCGGCTGAAGTTTTCCCAATAGATATTCCATTTTAAATACAGAGAAATGCTTTTCTTCCAATAGACCATCCACATAGATTTTTGAAAGCCTGACATATGTCATTGCAAAATAACCTATTCAGTCTTTAAAGTATCAACACATACATATGCTGTGCATCTTGCCCCAAAGAAAGGAATTGGTTATATTGCTTGGGATGTGACGAAGGTCTCTCACCACAGGGAGCACACCATGAAATGCATCTAGAGGTGGAATATCATATCGCTATTGTATAACACCGTGACTGGGTATCTACAAAGGAGAGATGTCATTCCAGAGAGCAAGTCCTCTCCCAAAGTTCACACAGACAACCTCATAATGTGTCTCTCTCCGCCATTCCTAAAACATCCTGGAAATGTTCGGAGACAAGTTTGAACTGCCTACAGCCGGCATTACTGTATCTTCCTATGTGATAGACATCTATTTCTTAGCGAGAGAAGGGACTAGTCTCCGGTACAAGGCTCATCTGGGCAAATGCTGGTTGAGACGAAGACCATCTGACCTGAGCTGCTAGTGCTAGGACCCTTGACCTTTCATAGCTGTTGTCTCCAAAGGCAAGCCTAGTCTCGCTGTGGAGGTTTAAGGCAACATTCTACTTCTGGAGGGGGAGACTAGCAGATCTTTACCCACTTGTGCTATGACCTTTAACCTTTCACCGGGCAGGCCTCCTATCATATTGGGAGCACATGACAACAATCTACAACTGGTCGGGGAGACTAGTTGACCTTTATCCCCTTTGTGCTATGACCTTTAACAATTTCACCGGGCAGACCTCCCCATCAACATTACAGGAATCTACAACTGGAGAGGGAGACTAGTTGACCTCCCATAGGCCGTGTGTTATGATTCCTCGTCCTGTGCATAGCAGACAGTGGAGAGTAGTACAGTGATGTCATCTGGCTTACCACCTGGGGAGGATGGGGAGAAATAAAGAAAAAAGCAGGGTTTGTTAACCATCGATTTGGCACCAAAGAAATTCCAATCAGATGAGATACAAAAATACCAACCTGGCAAAGATAAGTTGACTAAATGGGAAGGCTGCCATCTATTAGGGCTTAACAGCTCAGGTGGTTAGAGTGTTGGTACATTAAGAGAGTGGTCTCGGGTTCAAGTCCCGTTTCAATTTTCTTTGCCACATTGCCAAAAAGATACCAAAAATTTGCCAATTGCTCACAGACTTAAACGCTCGAAATCGCAAATCTCAACAAAATCTTGACGGTCTTCAACTTTGTGAATCTACATTATGTAAGACTTGAAGGTTTGCATGATGGAAATACTGAGCGGAAGGTTTGCGGTGCCACTGTAGCACCTCTCTTTCGAGAAGGAGTGTGGGTCTGAACTCAAGAGTTACCGGCTCTTTTCATTCGTTATGAATGGAATGGATGTTAGAATAAGCTGAACTGCGTGGAAGGTCTGCCTGTTGGGCAGAGTACACACTACCTGAAACGTTGAGTTACCGGCTCCTTTCAGAGCCCCACTACTTGAAAGAGAAGAGCTACATGGTGTCACCGCAAACCTTCCACTGTGTATTTCCACCATGCAAACCTTCATGTCTTATCTAAGCTGAACTGAGGCTCGCACTTGATGCTTTAAAAAAAGCCCTATGACTATTACTTTGTGGGATATATTTAGATCCTCGGGGGCTGGTCAGAGAACGGGATTGGGCTGTGACAAAATGAGTAGTTTCTTTTTTTTCTTCTTCGTCTTTCCCCCCCCCTTCCTCCGAACGGAAGTGATTGACGAGCACCGGACCGTCCCTCATTATCATGTGACTACGCCAAGGAATCGTTGAGCAACCCCGATGAGCAATGGCCGATGCAAATTCATCGGCGATGAGTCTCGGTATCCTGTCTGACTTTCAACCGCAGGGACGCCAGCTACCCTGGGATTCCGGGTGCCGGACCTGTTCCATCCGCGAGGACGGGGGAAGGGGCACGGACAGCCGTTGCGAGTCAATCGGTTAAAAGCGTTCCTTCCAGGATAATTGAAGCCGAGATGTCTGCCGCGTGGTGGGTTCATCTCATTACAAGGGAGAGGGGCAATCAATTTTAGAGTCAATTAGCTCTGTTTTGTGTAGCACGGCGGCTAATTGGCCTAGTTTTCAAAACTTGAAAGTCGCGTGGATCAGCTGCGAATTGTGCGGTTCTAGCCCGGCTATGGGGGCTCAGCGGCACGACACTCGATCACAAGTTGCCTCCCTCCACCGCGGGAGTAAAAGGGCTTACCGTACCTGTGGAGTTAGAAATAGCTTTGTGCGCTCGGTGAAAAGCCGTGCGATGCACATGTCACGAGCATCAGACCCTCTGCAAATGGCAATGCACAGACTGGATCAGAGCTGAAGGTTTGCAAGACGGCAGTACGTTCCGAGTGAGAGTCGGGCCGCCCCACAGTCTATTAATAGGCAGGGAAAACCCCGGTCTGAGGCCTACCTAGGAATTCCATTCCATTGTCTCTGGCGTGCTCTGCAAAGGGTGACATGTAGTTGGGGTCGTAGGCGAATTCCCTGGCCCGTTGTGCGATGGCGTCGACGGCACATTGTATACTGGTTAACGTCTGGTCCTGAAGGAGGTGGGTGGGGGGGGGGGGAAGGTGAACCAAAACAGGATACCAGTTATTAGGACTCCAATTAGATCACAACCGTGCTAAAAGAAAAAGGGAACCAGGTTTAGAAAACAGCCCGCACCCCGGGGTTTGGGGAAAATAACAAGATGTGAGAGGACATGTGCCCTCCGACATCTTACCAAACTAATCCGGGGTCAACGTCTCAAGAATTGAGCACAAAATCTTGCTGAAAGGTGGGGTACACCATTTGCAAGGGTCAGAGAATTGCTTCCATAATTTGTCAATCCAAACATATACATACAACAACATAACTGCATAAGTTTCGGCTCAATCTGATGTTTCCATCCTAGCAGGACCTTTCTCAAAAGGCAGGGCCATTCTCAAAGGTAGGGCCATTCTCAAAGGCAGGACCTTTCTCAAAGGCAGAACCTTTCTCAAAAAGGCAGGACCTTTCTCAAAAAGGCAGGACCTTTCTCAAAGGCAGGACCTATCTCAAAGGCAGGACCTTTCTCAAAGGCGGAACCTTTCTCAAAAGGCAGGACCTCTCTCAAAAAGGCAGTCCGACCTTTCTCAAAAAGGCAGGACCTTTCTCAAAGGCAGGACCTTTCTCAAAGGCAGGACCTTTCTCAAAAGGCAGGACCTCTCTCTGCCTTTGAGAAAGTTTCTGCCAGGATCAAAATGTCAGGCCACCCTAATTTAATTTTTTTTTTTTAAATTCCAGGGCCTGAAGTTTCGATCCTGGCAAGACTATTTTTTTTTGAGAGAGAGAGAGAGATCCTGCTAGGATCTAAGTGTCAGCCCCCTCTTAACCACTTGAGAGTATGCCTACCTTGATTTTTCCTATCTCTTTCAGGATGAGACTTTCTGGCATGTTGTCAAACAGGCCGTCTGTGGCAATCAAGATGATGTCGCCAACTTTGACGGGGACGCTGGAACTCGAAGCTGACTCGGGACTGAAAGAAAGAATGAACCATGAGATGAGCTCATCATTACCGCACGTGGGCAATAAGCACACTGCGACGTAATACGTTGTACATGTGCAGTGCGGGGCACATTATAGCTTGCTGTTGGTGTGATTTAAAAAAAAAAAATTGTTATTAATTTTTTTCAATTTTTGAAAAATAGCCAAGAAATGTTGACTGGACCAGGACGTGAACCTGTGACCAATTCATTTATTTTCTCCCACTTATTTTGCCATGGTACGATTGGCTCCCCATCACAATCAAAGATAGCTGACCACAGTATTTGGGAAAGCTGTCATCTAAGGGCTGGTTAGCTCAGATGGTGAGAGCTGGTAAGTTAAACCAGAGGTCTCGCTAGGTCCAGTCAAATTTTCTTTGCCTTTTCTTTTTTTCACAGAATTTTGCTGTGGGTGAACGTGCGGCAAAACAAAATTGTTTCACTTTTATTTTTTGGATAATGATTCACTGAAACACGACTATTGAGAGCATGCATGGAAGCTTTTTCAAAGATTTTAGATTCACAGGTTTCACAAGTACTGCACTAGTGCACTTTAATACAGGTTATGACCTTAATGTGGTGTGATTGGAATTTGGCCATCGGACAAGTTTGATGTTTGAAGTCCTGCAGCCCCGGACCCTTTTGAAGACTTAGCTACACACAGTATAGCACACAGATTCATGCGCACAACAGCACAGATGCATGCACACAACTCCTTGACAACCAACTGAAGCTTCACAGCTCTTTCTCCAAACGCAGTGGCTGTTGTTACGGCAGTTGTCCGTGTGGTTCCCTGACTTAACAGTATTTGTCAGGATGTTTAGCTCTTGGAACCAGACTATCAGCCAATAGACTGGTTCAACCAGCCTGCAATGCTGACGAAATACAATCAAGTCAGGGAACCACACGGACGAATGCCGTAACAACAGCCACTGCGTTCTCCAAAAGGCACGCCTTGCTGTTTAGTGTAGTCTGACCGGCAACTTGGCCACCGGACCAGCGATTCACGTTCGGAACCCCGCAAGTCCGGGGGGGATAACCCTTCCGAGGGTCGTTGCCTACCTGTCACTGAGAATCATGTTCCTGAGAATCGTGTTAGTGTAGTTTGATCCACAACTTGGCCACCGGACCAGCGATTCGCGTACGGAAACCCGCAAGTCCGGGGGGGAAAACCCTTCTGAGGGTCGTGGCCTACCTATCACTGAGAATCTTGTTCCTGAGAAACGTATTAGTGTAGCTTGACCCACAACTTGGCCACCGGACCAGTGATTCGCGTACGGAACCCCGCAAGTCCGGGGGGGGGGGGGGGGGGGGGGGAACCCTTCCGAGGGTCGTGCCCTACCTGTCACTGAGAATCGTGTTCAGGCCGGGGGGCGGGATGGAGAGCTGGAAGGGCGTGTTGAAGTAGTGCTGCTGGTCCTCGGAGCGGTGCACCACCCTGCCGCCCCGCACCACCAGGAAGCCGGAGTCGCCCAGGTTGGCCGAGTGCAGCCGCTTGTTCTCGTTGTCAATGATGATAATGCACGCCGTGCTGCTGCCTAATGAAGTCAGGGGCCACACCCAAAAACAAACATGACGACGTCAAGATGGCCAATTGGACACAATTAGAGTAGACAGATGCAGGAGATAGGCAGTTTTCGAAACGAAGGCTTAGGCTCGGGCTTAGGCCTCGGTCATATCTATCTTACTCGTTATAATATCACAGGCATCTGAAAAACAAGCATTTGGCCCCAGTTTCTTGGTGCTTATCCTGTACCTATCGAGCCGACAAACCACAACCTGGATTTTTTCAGGTTTTGTCAGTCAGAAGGGGACGAAGCCTGAGCCCGAGCCTAAGCCACCATTTTGAAAATAGCCATAGACAGGCTTTTGAAATGTTTAAATCCAAGAATGCCATTGAGTTTCTGTACATCGGAATCTGGAGAGAAACTTCAATTCTTAAATGCGTACATGAGCAGTGTGCATGTACATGTACATTGTTTTGTACATGTACTGTACATGTACATGTACATGTACATGTACAGTGTACAATGTACATGTACATTACATGAATGTGAATGATATGTACCCATATCCTAAGAGTTAATGTACAGAGTATATGTACAATGTACATGTATGCATAACCATGTGCGATGCACATGTACATTATGAGATTTCAGGGTGTTGGTGGTGGAGATACCGTAGCGAGTTGAGGGTTAGTTTGCGGTGACAGACACCATGTGAAAATACCTCTTTCGTCAGTATGTGTGCACATACCGGTACGGTATGGTAGTTATGCACAGAACCAATGAGCTCAACATACATGTATCAGAACATTAAGGTCAATCTGTTCAAGATGGCGTCACCATAAACTACCCTTTACTTATATGTACACGTGTTAAGTACCGGTACATGTACCCTTGCAATCAGATCAAATTACATGTAGCCTATTGGATATGTGCACATGTACATGTACCTAAATGCATGTACATGTATGCATTATTTGGCAGAATTAAGTGTCCATGACTAGCTGAAGTCCACAAATGCAAATGGAAGTTGATTTGTTACATTAGCATTGGTAAATCACAGCTAATTTTGATCAAATGCAATTGTAAATCAAGGTTACTGCTCAATAGTTGCATAAATTCATTGAAATTTATTAGCCGGGTTTAAATGCAGCTGGTTGTTTTCCTTGTCTCCAAAGAAAAATTGGAATGTGATCCATGGAGATGCGAGTTAATGGATATCAAAATGCTTCAGACTCTGCACCCTCAGTAGATTAAAACCGGAGCCTTAAATCTAATCTCAGTCAAATACTCGCTGGTTTTCATAACCTGTGAAAGTTTATTTCCTTTCCGTTCGTTTGAAAACGACTTTAAACAGAGTAAAACCAAAAATAAAATTACAGACCGCTTATTGACTAAAATTTACATTTACGTGTACAAGACCCCCCCCCCTTTCAATAAATATAAATTTACTGTATTCTGGTATAAAGTGACTGGTAGTGGTGGGTGAGCTTAACAATTGAAAACGACTTTAAACAGAGTAAAACCAAATTACTACAGACTGCTTATTGACTGAAATTTACATTTACGTGTACAAGACCACCCCCCCCCCCCCCCCGTCAATAAATATAAATTTACTGTATACTGGTATAAAGTGACTGGTAGTGGTGGGTGAGCTAAACACTTGAATTAAAAATACCGGTACTCACTCATGCAAGGCAAAAAGCCAATGCACTTTAGACTTTAAGTCATCTACACATACATGTAACTACAGTATCTTTATCAGTAAATGTCAAAAAGTATACATTATATGTATATTGGCGAGTTCAGGAATGAAGGTCAACTGTATTGACTGATTTACCAGCTGGCCTTTGTGCGCCGGACTCGGTATACAGTAACCTTCATATTCTATGGTCTCATGGGATGTGTGCATCAGTGCTGTGCATTATTTGCAAAGGGTTCACAACGATAGACGCGTGCACTGCGTAACCTTAGCAGTGGGGATCGGGTGTGCAGTGCGGAGTGTGCGTTCGCGTGGCACTTCATCCGAATGTCATATATTGTTAGCTCAAGGGCAGTGGGGGGTGGTGTTACTGGTGTGTGTATCATACAACTCATCCTGTCTCAAATTCCTCCTTGTCATGGGTTACCTCCCATTGGGGCTACTTAGCCACGCAGCTGCTTCCTATACTCACAGACATCAGCCCCTTGACACAATTATTCCCTCCCCCCCTCCCCCCACTCAGCAGGCAAACACAGTTGAGGCCCCAAAGGGCAGAGTACCAGTGACACGCCATACACTTTGAATGCCACTTTGAACGGAAATCCATGTTTTTGCTTGCTCAGCTTGTTTTGGTTTTGTGCTAAGCACCTCTGTGGAACTGGCCCAGTTTCCAAGACAGACGCAGTTCAGATGAAAATCACACAAATTTCTGCTTCATAAAGGTGCATGCCAACCACACGCATGATTCAACTTGACATTTTTGGAACAAGGACAAAAATAAACTGGCCTGGTTGAATCTGGAAAGCTTGCATAACTGAAATATGCATGATTATTATCAAACAAATAAAGGAAAAACTGACTGGGAACTTTTGTACCCATTTGAAAAATGGCACTGAAAACTTTGAATGGACCAGGACATGAACCTCAGACCTCTGGTTTTGCGTAGCAGCGCTCTTACCATCTGAGCTATCCAGCCCTCAGACGGTGTGGCCTTTCTTTATACAACTAGTCTTTACCAGGGTGGGGGCGTGTTCCCAGTTCAGTTTTTCCAGATTTTTTTTGACTGAAATAAAAAAAAAAAAGGCTCCATCAGCTTTGTGTGATCCCCAAACTGCTGTACATGTAGTTTTCAACAATTGGTTTGTGGTTTGCAGCTGAATGAAAATTGGGGAGGGGGGGGGGCGCTGATCCCTGAAGACGTATACGACGATTAATGGTTAAATGCTTCTCACTGCCATCCCCGACTGAACCAAGACTAGTTGATTTATTAGGACGGCCGCCACCTGGTGTAGTATGTACTCTGAAAGTCGTCAGACTGAGCAGTCTCCCGACGACTGGGCAGAGTACGCACTGTCCCAATAATGTTGAGTTACTGACTGTTCTCAGAGCCATACTCCCATCTGAGTGCACCTGAGCAGTTTACGACGAACGCAGCTCTACCAATAACTCACAATCTGGTAACGATTCTCTCTCGACTCGTTGTGACACGTTAAGTGGCAGCCAACTCATCCCCGGATCGAATGCAGTCCACCTCCGCGCTCCCTCAGCGTCAGTTTGCATTTAACGGGCGATCGCGGTGATTAGCAAACGGCTCACTTGTCGGCGCTGATGTAGAAGCCTGTGTCTGGCTGGCTAATTGTGATACATCCCCCTGAACCGGAGTAACGCGCGGCTGCCAAAGAAAACGTCCGTTGGCAACACGGCTTAAAGCCTCAAATTTAGCGCTAGTGCGGTGATCTCAGCGTTCGCTGGGTGAACTTTCTTAAAAAAACAGACAACACCAGTGGTCCGGCGTTCTTCAGTTGTATAAAACTAATACTCGCATGGCATCTTCTGGGGCACATTAGTTCCATCGATGGGGCTCATCTTTTCCTGCATATTTGTTGTGGAAATGGCTCCTTTCTCTCAAACAAACTCGTATTTTGAATAATTTTGAATTATGCAATCCATTAGGAGCAATCCAGTGGCATCTACTTGTACATTTGGAACCAATATGAAGTTTGCTTATCACGTTAGCCTAAGGCATTGGTTTTAGAGTGCTAGGCTTATTTTTTATTAAAATCAACACGCAACACACGCACTTTATTTTGGTTCCAACTATACATGTACCTGTACCTAAAACTTGGTTTTATGTAATTTTGGAGATTGAGAAAGAAGGCCAAAATTATCAAATGCCCTGTTCAGCGACCTGATGTCTATGTGGAATTCGCTGTCAATCTTATCTGTACGGTTCATCATAGGGGGTTTCAGGTCAACTCGGTCCGTAACCAACTCGGTCCCTATGGGATTTTTGTGTGCACATTTTTCCCACAGCACGTTTGCGACCAAGTTGGTCACGGGCCGAGTTGACTGACACTCTCATAGGGCGATGCACAGCAGCACTATACGACGAGTCCCAACTTCAACGGCTTATCCAGAGTGGGTAATATCATGATGGATGGTTACGGCACCGTGTAATGGACCACCAGGCAGGGTGTCTGTGCACTAATTTGCCTGGGCAGACTCACTAATGGAAAGGCCTCGCTGGAAGCACTGAAAGCCAACAGCTCGCTGTAATGCCATCGCCTGAGAGGGTTTGTGCTGGTGGGATGTCACATGTGAAACCGGTTATAAAAGCAAACTCTAGCTGAAGAGAAAAAGGTTTCAGGGATTATATGACAGGGATGGGAATGGTGCGGTCTGAGTACCATTGGTGCATTCTGTAATACTGTGCATTAATTGCACACTGATACTACATGTACATATGTATACATGTACAGTACTGGTACAAGTATGTACCGGTAGCTAGTTAAGCTTGTTACTGTAGCTTGCTTGCTTGCCCTCATGCTTGCTTGCTTGCTTGCTTGCTTGCTTGCTTGCTTGTTAGCTTGCTTGCTTGCCCTCTTGTTTGCTTGCTTGCTTGCTTGCTCGCTTGCTTGTTAGCTTGCTTGCTTGCCCTCTTGCTTGCTTGCTTGCCTGCCTGCCTGCTTGCATGCTTGTCTGCTTGCTTGCTTGCCCTCTTGCATGCTTGATTGATTGCTTGCTTGCTACATGTACATGTGTACATGTAGCTTAGCTTGCTTGGTTGCTTGTTTGTTTGCTTGCTATACAGTGCAGACTGCAGAACAAGGCATTGAAATTGAGTCTTGGTACACGTACACGTATATGAAAAGCAAAACACTATAGGCCCACGTCCTCACATGTACACCATGTAATAGTGTGTGCATCTACAGCGCTGTGCATTCATTATCAATTCCCACAAGTATATTTATGGGCTGAATGGCGCAACTGAACCGGCATAAATGACTGTGTTGTAAGACCAGTGGGCACACAGCTACTGTATACACATTACACACAGTGCACCGCAGTATACATGTGCACAACTCCATGACAACCAACTACAGCTTCACAGCTCTTTTCCAAAGGGTCGCTCTGCTGTTGATACAGGTTATGACCTCAGTGTGGATGAATTCAATAAAAGTCAGCCATAAGTCTCCATTTTTATTGATGTCAGTATGTCAGAACATTTGAGGTCACAACAGTGGTGGTGATGGGAATATGCTTGGCTGTGTACAGAGATCATGGTGATCATGTGGGCTGCCATCTCATAGCGTACAACTGCAGATGCCATATTCAAAATGATGTAAATATATAAATATACAACAATTAGCTGTTTGCATCTGAATGAAAGCGGGGTGTGATCCCTAGAGATACATGTATACAGCAGTTAGTGGTTAAATACTTCTGACTGGCACCCCCAACCCGGCAAAGACTAGTTGACTATTTGGGAGGCCGCCATCTAATGGCTGGATAGCTCAGATGGATGAGCATTGGTACGTTTATCCAGAGGTCTCGGGTTCAAGTCCCGGTCCAGTCAAAGTTTTCTTTGCCAAATTTGCAATTTTTCAATTCGTCCGAAAGTTCCCAGTCAGTTTTTCCTTGGTTTGTTTATCTAAAAGGATTTTTGTTTTAAATCTCAAAGCTTCAATAGAAGGAAGCCTGACATTTTTTGATCCTCACCTTCTCAAATATTCTGCCTTTGACGTTCCGATCTAAGCAGGACCTTCCTCGATTGCCTCCGAGGAAGGTCCTGCTAGGATTGGATCAAAACATCTGGCCTTCTTCTCTTTGTGGAGATTTCCATTTGCGTCTGATATTAGTCAGTGAGCAATCTGCAACCTTTTTGTATAAAATTAAGTGCCACACAGGGCCGCATGAGATCTTTTTTATATAACAATAATGGACCAAGGCATGGGGTTATTTCTCATTGGTATTAGTTTCTCATCCAAACTGTTTGAAAAAAGGAGGATGTGGGCACTTTTTTGTTTGCCTTTTGGTTGCCTTTTGCAAAGCCATTGTTGTCCCCTAAAGATGGGTAGTCTAATTTCCAGTCATTTTTAAGCACGGTACGATATGTAGGCTGTGCGTGTGCGAGGTTCAACGGCTGGAAACAGCGCAAAATCAATCGAAATTCTGTCTTTTTAACGTTTCATATTAAAAAATCAATACAAATTGATGTGGCGGGGGAAAAAAAGATGCGGGCGGGATCGAGAAATTAATTTTACTTTTGCGTAGGTTTTTTTGTTCCAGCATAAAAATGGGGGAAGGGCTTGTGCATGTTCTGTATCACACTACTTTATCTTGCCTTGAGTTTCGTACTGAGATAATTTGATGACATGTTTTCAATCAGTCTACACATGTAGTTCCTCATCTTCAATCACGCCTGGGGCAACTTCAACTTCCTGCCATAGTATCCTGGGGATTCATATCTTAATTAGATCTGTCTGTGTGCAGTGTGCAATATGCAGGGGTGGGCATTACATGTGTTCAAGGTGCATGTATGTTCATTAGGGATGTTATTCAGAGCCACAGATTAACATACACATGCTGTAGTCAAAGTGCTGCGTATAGCATAGCCCTAATCATTGGTCTCCAAACACGCCAAGAAATGCGTGCTACAATAAGGGCATGCATTCATCTCTCTATCATCTGTCTGTCCATCTGTTTGTCTGTCAATCCCCTCTTTCTGTCTGCCTGCTTGTCAATTATCTTTTGTCAGCCTACCTGTCTGCGTCTGACTGTCCTTTCATATCTGTCTGTTATATTCTGTCTAGCTGTTTGTGTTCATTCATCCTTCCACCAATCTCTGTCCATCTGTCTGTCTGTCAATCCGTTTGTATATAACTGTATGTCTGTGCGTCCATCTGTGTTGCCAGTCTGTATGTATAGCAGTAATAAGTCAGTCAATTGGTATTTCTCTATCTCTCTGTGTATGCCTGTCTGTCTATCTTCTGTTGGTCAATCTGTTTGTTGGGGTGTTTGTTTATTTGAGGGTTTGTTTGTTTGTTTGTTTGTTGGGGTGTCTGTTTGTCTGTTTGCTCTTAACGTCTTTCTGTTTATTTACACTCCACTGTATAAATAAGTCTTGATGGAAACCAAAATCCAATTAGCAGATCTCAAATCGTTCTCTGTTCATCGGAGTCAGTACGACCCTGCTACGCTACGGCCCTGCTGCCAATTTCAAGAAACTTGAAACAAAATGCTGCATTAGTTGCGTTAACTTACGCAACATTTTACTGCCTTTGCTGAAAAGAGTCATCGTGGCGCAAGACTTGTGCAACGTTTGCAAGTTGCGCGACTTGCGCAACTTTTCTTGAAATCGCTTGCTGCCGCGCGACGGCCCTGCCCCTGGGAAGGACTAGGCTCCTCCTACCTATGGATGGGGACTTGCTCTCAAGGAGCTCCTTGTAGCTGGTGGCTATGATGGCCACCGGTGACTGGGCGTTGAAGTGGCCAAGTCTGACGAGTCTCTCGCACGTCTTCATCAGTTGGCTGGGGAAGAGCGAGGGATCGATGCCGTAATCTCTCCACCCGCCCACGCCGTCAGCGACACCTGCACAGCCGCAGAAACAAAAGATGGGAACACATTGGATACGTGAGGAGCATCAGGGGAAGATTTCACTAACACTTTTGCGATCATCGCAAATGAAAAAAAAACCGATCACTACGTCTGAAATCCATCGCAACTTACATTAGGGATCGGTGAACCGCAAAGTTGCGATCGATTTATGTGTTTGCGATGAACGCAAAGCGTTCGTGAAGTCGGCCCCAGGTACAGCACATGTACGTGTGGCACCTTCGCAGCCAACAAAACGGGGAATGCAGGAACAATTTGTCACCATTTGTGAAAAGAACCAGGAAGCCATAGACATTATGTGTACGTGTGCATAGATGCTGAACCATGCAGGGGTCAAATTCTGAGAAAAAAAAGTACTGGCTTAGCCACTTAAACTTAAAGGATCTGTCTAGACTTGAACATTTGGCCCTCCCAAATAGTCAAGTTGCCTTTGCCAGGGTGGGGGCGCCAGTCAAGAGGCATTCCACCATTACCTGACAGTATACATTATCTCTAGGGATCACGATCATCACGACCCCGCTTTCATTCAGATGCAAACAACCACTTGTTGTAAACCTGGCTACAGCAGCTCGGGTATAACAAAGTGGATGCATCAATTGAAGTCAAGCAAAAAAGGAAAAAATTACTGACTTTTATTTACTTCAACTACACTGTACATGTATGATAAGATACAATGTACATCGGTCGTCCCAATGGACTTTCTGCACTTTATACACTGCTAATGTACATGTACATATGTACACGACACGTGTACATGTACACGTGTATAAATGCCAAATGTACAATTATGTTTTTCCCCAATGGCCCCTAGACTGTAATAATAATGAATGGTACAATGTACATGTACCTTGGGGGCACCACAGAAAATATAAAAGAAAGGGATCCCTGAAATATTACAGATTATGAGCGCTGATGATGCTGGTCTGTTGTCTGCAATAACAAATCCAATGATGTTCACGTTGCAATACCGCGGAGTGCAGCCAGCCATGGCTAATGGAAGCAATGTTTGCAATATCAATATCCTCTGGATATTGTCTGGATACTGCTTACCGGTACCTTAAAATCCCGTGTATAATGCGCACTTTTTTTTAACCACGGTAGAAATCAAAAGTTGGGGGAGCGCATTATACACAGGTACAACGATGTCCTGCCAGTATGAGTTTCAGTCATCAAACAGAAGCCGACCTTACATTGTATAACATTTTAACAATGGGGCTGTCAATCATTGTCCCCATTGCAAACTCTCCAGGGTTTTTTTCCCAACAAGGTAACTTGGGCTCAAATTGATTTTCTTTTTATTTGGAGGGCGATCCTCCCGTGGTCATCCTTCCCATTTTCTTTTTTAAAACAAAACATACCGTATCTTGGGCAGCTACAGTACGTGTACATGTAGCCTAGCCATGGAAGTCATATCAGGTAGCCAAGAGGCTCCAGTGGCCAAGAAAGTACAGACATAGGCTGCGAATCGTACACTCTTCAAGAAATGAAGCATCAAGTTTCCACCGTCAGAGTGACTGAACTTTGAAGGTTTACGGTGAGTCGGCGACACCATGTAACACATCTCTTATGAGTTAAGGAGTATAGAGCTCTGAAAAGAACCAGTACCGGTAGTTAAAATACAGTATTTTTCGGACTCGGTTAACAATTGTCTCGGCGAGTTTAACCGAAATAAATCCAGCGGAAATGCAGCATCAGGCTATGGCTGTGGAGAGAGAAAAAAAATCTATGGGGACTGCCAGTAGCTGATCAGGCTATGGCTTACAGTACATGTACATAGATACGTACACTGTAGACTCGGGTGTAAAGTGAAGTCATAGCCGTTGCGTTTGGACAAAGCCTCAGTACATCGGCTCTGAATCATCAAGGACATTACGCTCAATCTGAACATCTGCTCAACATGACAAAGCATGACAGAGCTGCAGGTACAGTGTAAACAAAATGAAATACTGCCACAGGATGCTGATTGCCTATGACATGTACAGTACATGAACATACTGTACTGTACTGTACAAAGTAAATGTGTATGTATACACAGTGTACTGTTCATGTACATGCACCCTCAGGGAAGTACAGTACATGTACATGCCGACATGTATAAGTGACTGACAAAGTCATATCCTGAAAATCACTGAAGTGAAGGTCATTAAATTGTGTGCGACTGTGACTGAGCGCTTACACGACCAAGAGAGATATGCAACTGTGGGTGAGAGCTTAAGCAACCAAGAGATGCGACTGTGAGTAAGCGCTTACACGACCGGGAGATTCACGGCAGGGGTGCAGGCACTCTTCAGTTCTTAGGGTTTTAACAGATAAAAATGATTTAAGGTGATATACAAAAATGTTGCAAACTGCTTACTGACCAAAATTACCAAAATGTAAATCTTAAAATTTAGTGGGCCTGACTTTTTAATGAGCAATTTGAGATACCTGTTTGACATTATATAAAAAGAAATAAAAATAATTTTTAAAATTTCTAAAAAGAAGGAAAAAATATTAAAATTAATCACGCCATTTCCGGAAATCCAAACATTTCTGGAAGTCTTACAGTACATCCCTGCACAGTGTATCTGGCTACGTCATTCTTACGGCCAACGCCATTCTGCCGGTCCCTTAGTCTGATTGGCCAATTGTCATGACATCATGTTTATTATGCACTTTCATGTATGCTCTATACTCTGACGCTGGCCAATCAGAGTGAAGAGTGTTCATGAATATGCATAACATCAGCCGGAACGACCTCCAGGAAGAATGCCGCTGCCGGGTGAATAGACACTTCCTGAAATTAATATTCGGGTTGGGGCAGCCAGATTTCATAAACCAAGGCCTGCATGCTCTATCGTTATCCTTCAGTCAATTTGGGTGCTTTAAAGGGGTAGTAAAACGGAAATTGAAAACATCAAAACGAGGATCGAGCCTTTTGATGACACACCAAGGATTATCAAAATGATAAAACTTATCTTTTTTCACGTCAGGGTACGCTGATATTGACGATTAAAAATTGAGATTTTAGCGGAAAATTACGTATTCATGAAAAACCTAACTACAATTTGAACGTGGCGGGCGCTGTTCACTGGTATCCTGTGCCCTACATATGGCTGTGCGCAACGCTAGTATACAAGTACACCACGCGAACTGTGCCGAAAACCAGTGAAAGTTATGACGTCAACAGTAGTAAACAGTATCGTGTACATAGTATTGTCAGGACGTGATTGTGTATGTGTACATGCTCAGTATTATTGTTTACGCTGACAACAATCATTATCTAGTTAAAACATGCCTACAAATTGTGTTGTTGGCGGTTGCACTCGAACGGATGACAAATATCCCGATGTAAAATTTTTCGTGTTCCCCAAAAATGGAAATTTACGTCGACAATGGGTGCGATTCGTGCAGACAACGCGGTCCGACTTCAAGCTCAGCCAAGTAACGGATGTTTCGAAGATTTGCAGTGCGCATTTCGATGGCGACTACCAGGACCAGACATCCAGAATGATGATGGAAATGGGCTTCAAGGCGGTCTTCCGGCTGAAGGCAGGAGTGGTGCCGTCTCTGAAATCGCCGAGTGGCGGCAGCGGGAAGCCATCGACGTCAGCTGGACCGGCCCGTCCAAGCAAACGCAGTCAGGCTTTCGCGAATCGGGAACGTCAAAGGGTAGACCTATGCCATTATTGCATTAATTATGCCATTATGAATATGTCAAAAATGTGTGCACAGTATGTTACTTATACTAATACTAGTAAAGTAGTATGAATGATGTTCATGTAATATGTACTACTACTAGTTATAGTAGTACTACTACTAGTTATAGTAGTACTACTACTAAAAAGTACTAGTCTAGTACTAGTTAAAGTACTAGAAGTACATGTGTAGTACTAGAACTAGAAGTAGAAGTACCACTACTACTAAGTACTAGTACTACTAGTACTAGTACTAGTACTAGTAGTAGTAGTACTACTACCTCTACTACTAGTACTAGTACTACTACTACAGTACTAGTACTAGTAGTAGTACTAGTACAGTAGTACTAGTAGTACTACTTACTAGTACTAGTACTACTAGTACTACTACTGACATACTGTACTAGTACTTCTCCATGCTAGTACAGTAGTCCGAGTAACTTGGACCCGACAAGTCGCCCTTTTTGTTATCGAATTTTGAAATTTTGAGATTCGGGTGTCTACAGTCACCCGAAACTCAAAATTTCAAAATTCGATAAAAAAAAGGTGACTTGTCGGGTCCAAGTTACTCGGACTGCTAGTACAGTACTAGCACTAGTACTACTACTAATTTACTATACTAGTACAGTACCACTATAGTATTACTACTACTACTGAGTAGTTCTAAAGATTACTGCCACTACTGGGCCAAGTCATGTGTTGTCCGAAATGCAGCCGGCACTCGGCAGACTTACTTCAATTCAATACTTGTCCTTTACTTATGGCATTAGTTCTAGTTAGTAATACTATTAATACAATAATAGTAGTTGTTCACATAATTCTGGGCAAATATGCTAAAAATACAGAGTCTTCTGTTCCCACTGAAAAGTGAAAATAGTGTTGTCCTCCATGTTGCAACGTTTTCTAGCCGGCTGTCAAATAACCTTTTGAAATTTGATTTAAAAAAGGGTGACTTGTCAGGTCTAAGTTACTCGGACTAGCCGGCTATAATTAATTTTTGCTGAACTTTTTTCTACTGAATTGTCTGGAATACATAGCCCTTAATATGATGTTTTTTTTTTTTAGGTACTTGCTGAAGCAATCGCAGATTACGATCAGAAAGTCCAAGGAACTTCCGGTACAGACAATGCCACAGACTCAAGCTCTGCAGAGGTTAGTCCTGTGCAAGATGAAGCGCAGATATGTCTTCTCGAGCTCCATCAGAATTCACATTACACTTACAGTTTATTATAAAAAGGAGATTTTTTTTTGTCATGATTCATGTTGAATGACAAGATTTGAAATTTTCGCCGTATTCATTGGTAGGTACATGTATCTCAAGGAACTCTGGAGTCTACAGAAGCATCTGAAGGAACTCTGGAGTCTACAGAAGTATCTCATGATACCTGTAGTGAAAGCATCAAAGACTCAAGTCCCCAAGAGCCTCAAGAGGTTAGATTTGATGCGCGAGCCGCTACCAAGACTTGTTTTTCAGTTGTACTTGAATAATGATATATACAAAAATGTTGCAACTGCTTGAATATTACATTACAACAATATTACATACTACGGTTGAAGACAGTTTTGCTTTGAACTTTTGAAGAGTATCTAACATGACTTTAAATCTGGGCTTATATCTATCCCCCTTCTGTAAATGGGGGTGGGCCGGGGGTAGTTATGGTAGTAACCCTCATCCAGTAATTTTTACACTGCAAATCATGTTGATATTTGTTTCAGGTAAAGGACCAAGCAACACAAACCATAGCTCGATGGAGATGCACAATCGTAAGGAGTGTCATTAAGCATAACATCTATGGGGCCTTATCTCGACCTCCACACAGATCAAAGAAAACCCAGACCCGCAAACCAAAACAAGGGTTCCATCCACTGAAAAAAGGTACAAAGCTTAAGATATATGTTACAACTTATGTCAAATTATAAATAAAAGGGGAATTTGATTGGCACACAAATGAAAATGTATTGGGATGTATCACTCTTTCATTGTTTTAAGTGTTAAAAAATTAACTGTTTTATTTTTGGTGGACCAGGCATCCGATCTGATCAGCACACTGATTGTGAGCTAGTGAAAGGCTCATCCTTGGGTCTTCTGCCGTCAGACCGTCTTGATGAAACCTGCCAGCCTATCTCTGACATCCGACAGGGGCAGGTTTGTCAATCTGTCCAACCAAAACAGCCGAGTGAAACTAGCCCGCCAACTGATCCCAGTGATGCAATCAGCCAGTCGAAATCACCGAGCAAAGTCATTCAAGACCGCCTTGACACCACATCCAGCAAACTCAGCCCTGTCAAGCAACTCGGTCTACCCAGCTCTAACCGAAGTCCTTCACCGCATCATATTGAAAGTGAAGGTGAAAGTGACTACATTCCATCTGATTATGACAGCTCAGACACCTACTCTCAGTCAAGGTAACATTTATTTATTGATCAGCAATCAGAATCTCAAACATCAATGAAAAATAATCATGTTTTTCAGTTGCGTTCTGCAGTGTCGCCTTTGTAACATTGATTTCATGTAAAATTAATTTTATGTAAATTTTGAGTTTTCAGTGGCCCTTTGGTGTACTGGTATCTTTGAAAACGGGTCTTATCACCAAAAATTTTCTTCTTTTTGCTGCACCCATAGCGATCCAGATGCCAGCAAGCAAGATGTGGTTGATGATCCGAAGTACATTGTATTTCATTCAAACCTGCTTCAGCTATTTCAGAATTGTATTAAGTGCATGAGTGCAACAAAGTCACGTTTGCAGCGCCCCAATGGTGGGACTATGGTCCAAGTGGTGCAGATTTGTAGGAGACGTGGATGTTGTCACATCCGGGTATGGCGGAGCCAACCAATGGTTGGTAATGTTTCTGCTGGCAACATCATGTTATCAGCAGCCATCCTGACGTCAGGTGCTTCTCCAAAGAAGTTCATTGGTGCCCTAGCATCAATGAATGTTGCTGTGTATTCATCTGCAACATTTTTCAACCATCAGAAATGGTAATTACATGTAAACTGTATTTATCATTGAGCAAACAAAAAATTGTTGTGATTCATTTTATGTGTGATCTTAAAATAGGGTAGATTGGATTTTTTGGGGGGAGGGCACTTTATTTATGCTGAGTTTTTCACTTGCTAAGTAAACACTCGAGCAAAAAACATTTAGGGTCGTGCATTCAATTTAGTGTTGGCAGGGGAAACAGGAACTACATTATTTTTTGGGGGGGACATGGTGAATTTATGTGGTAAAGCTTCCATTGTTTAAATTAAATTTTGTAGGTACCTGCAGCCAGCTATCAGCCATGTATGGAAGCAAAGCCAAAATGAGGTTGCTTTTGAAATCTCTAACCGTGGAGGCAAGGCATTCCTTGGCATGGATATGAGGGCAGATAGTATGGGTCATTCTGCCAAGTTTGGATGCTACAGCACTTTGGAGTTGAACCAGAATAAAGTTCTGCATATCGAGCTTGTTCAGGTAATAATCTCTTGTTATATACAAAAGTTTATTTATCATATCCTGCAGGCATTTATTTTTAAGTTTTCTCCAATTAATTGCTATGTGAGGTCATGTTTTATACATTTTTGATCCTAGAAAAATGAATGCAGCAACAAGTCGAATCTGATGGAGAAGGAAGGGCTTGTGCGAACTTTAACCTGGATGGAACAAAACAGGATTTCATTGGGCACTATCGTCACCGACAGACATCGTCAAATTGCCAAATATATCCGTGACAACTTGTCACCTGTGGGGGTAAAACACTACTTCGATGTATGGCATGTTGCAAAGGGTACGTACATTTTTTTGTTATGTGTAGTTTTGTATGCATCCCATTCTAAACAGATGAAATAGCACATGCCTCCTAGTGAATTATTTTTGAACACCTGAGTAACAATACACCCACTATCTAAAAAATGTATCTAAATTTCAGTATCTATTATCTAAATAAACTTATAAGTATAAACATAAATATAAATATGTTTATAAGTATAAACAAATCTAACAAAATGAACACATGGTTTTTGTCTTTGAATTAAGGATTGAAGAAGAAACTATTCAAAGTTTCAAAACTCTCTGGATGTGATGATGTCATGGGGTGGGTCCACAGCATAACCAACCACTTGTACTGGGTTGCTGCATCAACCCCTGACGGTGACGGAGAACTGATGTTGGCCAAGTTTGACAGCATCATCAATCATATAATGGATGTACACATTCATGACTCTCCCCTCTTCCCTGAATGTGCCCATGCGCCACTTCTGGAGCCACGGGGATGGATTAAGCCAAGTAAGTGACAAAAACATGCATGTTCGTTGCCAGTACAGTTCCCTAATTTTAGACCAAGTTCTTTGTTGTCGTGGAGAATTGTTCAGACATAAGATTTTCCAGACTTCTCTGAAATCAGGTCTTCCAAATTTCTGAATGTTTGTTATATTAAAAAACCAAGAGTGAAACAAAGCTTGCATTTAAGATGCATTAATGTAAGCATTGGTTTGGTCAGACTCGGGTATGCTCTTATGACCAAAAATACACATACAAGCGGAATTGTACAATGAATGTCTGCAGCACGTTGTGTTTGTCCATTACTTATGTTCTGTTCTCTTTTACTTGAAGGTACAAAGTCTGCCCAGGAAGTGGACAGAATCCTGAGTGCAGTTTGGTTGAGGAAAGATGTGAAAATGTTGTCACCCTCAATGCAGACATCTTCTGTGGAAGCATTTCATGCAGTTATAAATTACTTTGCACCAAAGATGTATGTTTTCTCATACGGAGCCATGCTATGCAGGTTTGTGTCAGTTGTTTTCATGTTGCAAGAAAAATACAATGTAGTGTATTTGGGAAATCATGAAACAGTTACAATTGGTTCAAAGGTGAACATTTTTGTTCCAAACAGTTTTTTGGCACTGCTGTGGTAAGGGCGATTAAATTGTTCATTTGGACAAGTCATGTGTAGAATTGTTTATTTATGGTTTGAACATGCAATACTAAGACTTTTCCATACAGGTATACTTTAAAGTTTAAATATCTTTAGTATCGGTACATTTACTTTAACAATTTCGTTCTGGTAATGTTCCCATTTTTTTCAGGATTGTTTTAGCTGCTCTCCATTATAATGAGAATGCGGGCAGAGCACAGGCAAGGAATGCCAAAGACGAACCTGTGCACAGCCTGGTATTCCCCAAATCCAAGCAAGATAGTGGAGGATACACAGTCAGGAAAGTACTTGTCAAGTGCACCTACAGTGAGTACCATATGTATTCATGTGTATTTGTGTAAGCCTGCACATTGGTTCTTGAAGACCCAATACAATTTTCATGAATCCGTTCAATCCTTGTAAAGGGCATCTCCATTATAAGATCTTTAACAAGGAACATTTCAAAGTGTTATGCAAGAATTGAAAGAGTATTAGTGTGGACATTTTTTTAGGTGTGCAGCTTGCTGGGAATTTTTGATTTTGCATAGATCTTTTTCTCCAATTTGCATGATTAATTGTTGTGCGTTAAGAAAACAAAATGAGAAGTCATTCTGTTTTTGGAGAAGCTTGTAATTTTAGGTATTAATTTGTGTCGTCCCATATTCTTTATCTGATAATTCAAGCTGTCTGTCACACATTGTTATGGTAGTATTTCTTGCTCCTAAATGTGAAGCCATTATTTATTTTTATTTGTTAGACTACGTCAAGGAGATAATGCACCATGCATTGTTTCTATGCATCAGCAGCAACAAAGAGACGAGACAACAATACCCTCAATTAAGTAGGAACCCTGGTTACCTTACTGATACGGTTTTTCGACCATCAAAATCAGTGGCAATCGAGACATTTGTCTCCAGGTTTGGGAAAACCACAGAAGCTATTGGCCGACCACCAGTACAGGTAGTGCAGGATTTGGAAGCAGGAGGTAGTGGGACCCAAAAGGAAGGAACGAATAAACAGCAGAAGAAGAAGAAAGGGAAGACATCAAAGCGAAAGAGACACAGAAGTAGTGAAAAAGCAGAGGGAAAAAAAGAAAAAAAAGCTAAGGAAAGCAGTAGAAAGTAAAGAAGAAAAAAAATCCAAAATAATCACACACTGAGGCACCTTCCAAAATGAGTGTACAGTAAGCAATTCACATTTATTTGAAAGGAAACTGGTGCACCATTATAAGTGTACACTTCACTTGTAAATTGTACTACTGTACATGTATAGTGGCAATGGATCCTTGGCTTTGGAGTAAAACAAGTTAGAAAACTAATTTATGCTGATGACCTCTGCACACATCCCTGCAGAACACGGAGTTATTTTTTTTAAAGTGATTGTTAATAAAGGGGCTAGATGAAAACAAAGTGTTACTTCCATATGGTTATTAACTCACACCAGACTGGCTGATTCTACCTTCATTCTACCTTCTTCACAATGAATTTAAAAACGGATAAGCAAATTTATTTCATCTAGGTATGCAGTACATGACCTTTATATTGCTGTACACATTGCAGAGTAATGGATTACTTGTAACGTAAAGGAATGATTGAAGATTGTATCTATATAAGTCAGCAGTTCATAATTAAGTAAAGAGTACATTAAACATTATTATATGGAATTTTATCATGAAGATTGGATGAGGCTACTCAATAACTGCAACTGTACAGACAGCACCCTAAATATTCTACATGACACAATTTTCACAGTCAGCTTTGCCTTATCAAATTTGTGGTGTTGGACTGGTCCAATCTGTGTGTGAGCGAGCAGCCAGCAACTACAATAGTCTGGTAAATAAGTAATGTTTCAAATCACATGTATGTTGTTGCTCCAAATTTGAATGTGACAAGAAAAGGGTATGAAACTAGCTGAATGTCAACCTGGCATTTATACATGTTTTGAAAAACAAAACAAAAGGTGGATGGCCATGTGACTTTGGTTTATTTACAAAAATATGTATTACTTAAAAGTGATATACAAAAATGGTGCGAACTGCTTACTGACTAAAATTACCAAAATGCAAATCTCAAAGTTTAGTGGGCCTAAAGGCAATGATCTACAGGTAGACTGCTAAGCTGGTAATAATGCTGGTTCACAAAACCAAAGGTCTTGGTTTCAAATCCTGGTTGTGTCAAATTTTTGCTTGCCAATTTCCAATTTGTTTCAAAGTCCCCAGTCAGTTTTTTCCTTTGTTCAACCAAATTACCCAATGAAATATTGATATACAATGTAAACAATGTCATATACAAGTGGTGGACGAATTCCTGTTAATCTAATGGAGGATACTGGAAACCTTTATATTGTCCATCTGGGTTTGGGTATGTCTCCCTGATGATGCGCATTATGCATGAAGGCAGAGGCACTCGGTTATGCCTTCCCAGGTAACCCCAGCACCATCTCACCACTTGCCTGTAAGCTACATGACGATATTTCCTGTATGATAAATAAGAAGACATGAATAAATAGTTTTGTATTACCAGCTGACACCCAAGTATGAATACTTTACTTTGACACGTCCTTATTTTTAGTGTGAGTTTCTCCTGGTGCATTTATGTAGTGACAGGCTTTTGGTGTGCCACCACCCCACCAAAAATCAAGAAAAAAAAACAAGTTGATGTCTCCGCTCTCTTAGGGTTAAAGGGATAACACAACATTGGTCAAGGTCAAAGAATAGCATCCATACGTTGTGTCATCCAACATATGCATGAAAGAGCACAGGTCTGTGAAAAATTCAGCTCAATCCACCAACCGAGTCTCGAGAAAATAGTGAGAAAATGGCTTAATTTGTTCCACGAAAATGCAGCTTTGAACACATTGTTCTGAAAATTAATTTAGATCTCGGGTGAGACGTAAATTATTTCTTTACTCTTTTCTCCAAAAGAACATTTTAGACAGAAATATTTCAGTGATAGGTTTCTACACTAACTGTCTTCAAAGTGTATGAGCTTTAAATAAATTGATATCCCAAGTCCAAACCCTTCTCCCCCCATTGACTACATGTACTGTCTTCCTTTACACCTGTACTTGTGAGGATAAATCTGCACATGTAAAGGTAAGAATAAATGAAGCGCAACATGCCATGGCACATGTACAGTACATGTACACTGAGTTGTGTGTACATGTTCATAATTCTAAACAGAAATGGTCAGGTGACAAGTGGTAATACTCACTGGTCAATGGTTCCTTGCACTGCTCCCCTGCCATATTGTGCCTGGTATTGCATGTGGGCTATTTGTAGAGTTGCAGGATGAAGGCAACATGCAGCAAACCATTCATGTTGACTAAGGCAACTGCCGGGGTCTTCCATGTCCATGTCAAGGGACTGCATTTTTTCCCTTGTTTTTGGTATTTCTTTACAGCACTGGCTGTTTTGCACAAGTGGCTGCAAAACACAGTGTCCACATGTGCACCTGGTGGACAAAGAAAAAAAGGCAGTGTTTATTTTTCTGGTACAGGCATTTTTCTTGCAAACACTATTTTGCCATTCCATAATTCTCTGCAAGGCCAATTCTCATTACGTCATGCTGACCTTCTTGGTCTAAAACAAATGTCATTTTTCCAGAGTTTTCCTGCTGATGTTCATGCAGGCACCTGCCAGCATGACCAGATGAAAATTGGACAATCGGAGTAGGGAACAGCAAAATAGCATTTGGCAGATGAAAGGCAGTGACTGCAAAATATATATGTCGCCAGGTCTATTCTTTATGCAGAAAAACCTTAGCTCTCCGGTTCGAAAAAAGAAAAGAAAAAAAAGAATATACAACAAGGGGGAAAAGAGGTTTATGTACAGTTATGGGTCGGAATAAACTATTATTCGTGTCACTCGCACACGGTATCCTCGGGAAGGACAAACTTACAACAACAAAATGAAAATCAAAGAACACAAGATAACTGACACTTCACAATTGATAAATGCAACAATATAGTAATTAGATGGCGTCAAATAATTTTAGATTCTCCCATCCACGTGATGAGCTCAAAGTTCACAATGAATGAGTCCACGGTGTAGAAAGGGTATACATGTGTATATCTATGGGCAGACAAGAGGGGTATAGCGTCGAAGGACGTCAGGCCGGCGAAAGGGACAGATGAAGGGGGACTTAGCTGAGTTTCCAGGGGGTTGAGACGACAATCAGCTCAGGGACAGATGAAGGGGGACTTAGCTGAGTTTCCAGGGGGGTTGAGACGGCAATCAGCTCCACAGGCCGCACGGTACCGTCCCAATCTTGTCTAACGACTGGCGGGAAAGGCAGCAAGGGAACCTGTACCGGGGAGATGATAGGGGTGTGGATGGCTTATGAGAAGGGCGATCCATGTCAACCCATCACTGTACACTGTGTACTGTACACGTACAGCCGTATACAAGTTTTTACAACATACTCTACATCTAGTAGTACATGTACTGTACATGTACATGTATGTACAATGTACATGTACGTTGAATTGAAATTGAATAGGATTATTTGAGTACACAACTTCACAAGTCACAAACACTGTACCCTAGTCTCATCATCGAAATATGAATGGATTACAATTCAAAAACGTGAATGATAATGAAAGCCATGTAAAGTGTATTACTCGTGATTTACCAGTCAGTATTTTGAAGACGATCGAGGTCTCCATTCCCAGCTGCCGCGGCCGCTGCTGCTCCACCGGCGACCGTGACTGCTGCTGGCTCGAACCGGTATGGTTCGGCACCACGTATTTCTACGGTTTCATCGTCGACTTCATTGTCGTCATGTTCAACTGAATCATCAGATGAAGATGAACTCGATTCGTTCTCTGAAACACCGCCAACAATCTCCTCAATGCTCTGGTCCTCCCATGAACTGTCACTTTCGGCCATCTTCGGAAATGTGCACGATGCAGTGGTCTAGCTACGGGCGCTACGGATCGGAGTGTGCACTGTACAACGTACTGTACAGTGTACATGTACAGTACTACATGTACATGTACATGTACATGTAGTGTACAAGGGACTATACTGTAGTTGACGTATGACCCGTGTAATGCATTATTCATGAAGTAGCGTGACGTAGAAGTCTTTTCAGGAATGGGGCTCGGGAGGCCGTAAAAATGGGCTGCAAAGACCTCCTTTTTTAAGCATTAAAATTCATCGGATGTTGTTACTATTGTCATTTATGGAAAGAGTAAACATAACTTATTACAGTTAGGGGAAAAAATGAGAAATCTCAGATCCGTTTTACTACCCCTTTAAGCAGCTCAGTGGAATTGGCCTCTGGAGCTCTGGTTTACATGAACATGTACTGCAGAGTGCAGACATCTAACGCCCACTCCCTGTGCAAAGGAGATGCGGTATTGGAAATCAATCACAGTACATGTATGCACACTGCACGTCTACATACAGTACATGTACTGGGGTGGATTTCACCAAGCCTTACGATCCATCGTAACTCAACTTACGATGGACAACCCTTCGTAAGTTGTGATATGCTCTATGGTTTCTGTGCATCACTAATCGTCTTGCGATTAATCGTAAGTTACGATGAGTGTGGTGAAATCGACCACAGGTGTATGTATATGAAGATTCGCAGTGGCTGTTGTTACGGCAGTCGTCCGTGTGGTTCCCTGACTTCACAGTATTTGTCAGGATGTTTAGCTCTTGGAACCAGACTATCAGCTAATAGACTGGTTCAACCAGCCTGCAATGCTGAAGAAATAAAATCAAGTCAGGGAACCACACGGACGACTGCCGTAACAACAGCAACTGCGATGAAGATTTACGGTACTTACTGTACATGTACCTGTAGGTAAAGACACTGCAGCAGTCAGTGCAGGAGGCATTAATCTTGAAGACGTTGTTTGCGGGAATTGTTCCCTAGATATGTAATCCCATAGAGTAGTGTGTACATTTAGATGTACGTATGTACATTGTACATGAGCATTATATATATGTACATGATCAGGCATGATGTACAGTACAGTACAGTACATGTACAGTACATGTAAGTTTACATGTAAGTACTTGCACGTACATGTAGGTACATGTACACGTGTATGTATTGTACTATGAGGGGGAAAAAATGTATAATGTACTGTATAATGTATACATGTACATGTATCACAAGGTACAGTAACGTACATGTACATGTACACACCAGTACATGTTGTAATGGATGTGTACATTGGCTAATGATCTCACCATACATGTAGATGTTTACTTCAAACTCAAAGAGAATGTAAATCATTCAGAGTAATGAGTTTGCCATGTTCATGTTTGTAGGACTAGGACCCTGGTCACATTCCACATCACCGTGCACCATTCTACCTTGCGATGAATTTCAATGTTTGGCCATTTTCTGTGTTGGTTTTTTTATATATTTTTTTAAACGTCTTTCATTCTGATTTTTCCGAGGCTAAACCCCGAGCAATCCACTTGTCTTTCACATCATCTCTTCACGCACATACATTTACCGGTACATTATTTTGCTATGGTCCAGATAAAGACCATGGATACAGGGAGATTCCACTTCTTCCTGAAATCGTGAAAAACAAATGGGGCCGAAAAAACCCAGCTTGCATGGTGAATTTTGTGATACAGCTGAAAGGCACAGGCAAATGGCCGTAGGATCATTTGAGTGTGCAGCAACGCTGGAGACAACTGACAAGGGGCAGCCTTTACTTTGCACACACAGGTAAAGCCACTGGTAGCTGCAGTGTATGAAAGGCACATTATGTCATAGGCATACATGTAAATATGAGACCTGGCACAGCATAATGAGGAATAACCCCCACTTTTGAGATTTTGAGATTTTCTAATGATGTGAAAGAGTATACCATTAGCTTTCAAATGATATCAAAATTATTTCCGTGTGAACTTTGTTGTAAACAGTACAAGGGGACTTCGCTCGTTCATTTGGTACCAGACACAATAATTATAGCAGCGCCATTCTAACTCCTCGAAAGCGGCCATTCAAAAAGGCAGGAACTTTACATTTTCATGAAAACAGTACACAAACACTCCCCCGAAATCCTCGTTTTTTCGGAAAAATCCTTTGGACATAATATCCTCCGATACATTAACTTTCCGAAAATACAAAAAAAAGAAAGATTTTTTTATCGAATTGAGAAGATACTTTGACTTCAGGCGTTGTTTACTCGAAAAGTGTTTTGGTGGGATATTCTTCATGTCGCTGTATACACATGTACGTATACACATGTATACACATGTACGTATGTGACCCGGTCACATACGTACATGTGTATACATGTACACATGTGCAACATGAACGTGTACATGTATACAGTATACATGTACATTATGTACATGTACATGTAGGGGGCAGTAAAGTTCAAGGGTACCGCTGAGGCCAAGGGCTTGGTATACATATAGGCAGTGTAGGCATACATGTAAATATGTACAACTACATAGCCTACTGTATGAAGTCCAAGAGTTCAAGAGTAAATGAGGCCAAGGACTATACATGTACATGTACATGTACATGTACATGTAGGCAGTGTACACGTACAAATTGTGTACACATGTACCAAGTATATTCACTTCCCTTCCAAACGCTTGTAAAAGTTGTATGATGTACACAGGCACAGTGAGTTAACAGAAGCATATATGAATGGTCGGTAATCACCACAGGCAGTTTCAGACACCATGCTGTGAGTTTTCCCTTCTTCTTAAAAAGCCCCTAGCCTTGACGGCACACGTAAACATGACTTTGCACCGCTAATCTGCAAAATGACTGGCCTTGACTACAAATCAAACCACAGTCTGGCACCTGGCCGATTACTGTATCATTCATGTCATTTGTAAAGATTCATAGTGGGATTGTATACCATTGTGTCCATTTTCCAGCTCCAAATTGGCCAGCAAAAGCTGCATTTGGCCAGCTAATGAGCAAAAGCATTCGCCCTGGCAGCCTCAGCTGGCTGAAAGAGGGTAAAAGTAGAAGACAAGAGTGACAAGGCCTACAGAAGGGACATACGGTATACACATGTAGACTGTAAGCAGGTGCATTATACAGAAAATTGCACCTTTATTTACACATGTAGATGTACCGGTATAATCACATTGTATACACTGTACCAATTCTATAATTTACCTGCACCGAACTGTGACCCACACAGGCCACTCCCCGCGAAAGCAATTACATGTTTTATTGTATTCGCACCAATCTCTCACGCACACCGCATACAATGTACCGGTACAATGTACATGTACACTGTAGTTTTATCAATCATAGAGACGATCTCTCACAACAGGCTCAATCGTGAGATGGATGACTTGCTTATCCCATGTGAAATTCAGCATAGTATGTAAGTGCGCAATCTAC
The DNA here is from genome assembly GCA_949987565.1 of Luidia sarsii. NCBI lineage: Eukaryota > Metazoa > Echinodermata > Asteroidea > Paxillosida > Luidiidae > Luidia > Luidia sarsii. The sequence continues at coordinate 24,340,886 of OX465105.1, read as the reverse complement.
ATGTACACTGTATATGTCCATGTATACATGTACATGTACATGTACAATCTTTGTGTAATGTACATGGTGTACATTGTACATGTACAGTACACGATGCCGTTACGTACACGTAGTAACAACTTTATGACGATACTTTTTGACAAACCAGTTGGGTACATGTTATGTACTAGAGTAACAACTCCTCCATCAGTTGCTGTGTACATTTACGTAAGTGTACGTGTACATGTAATGTACATACATTGTATACTAGGTACATGTATACCGGGTACATGTACTGGTACATGTACACAGATGTAAATGTACATGTACATGTACACTGTACATGTACATGTATGATGTACATTGTATATTGTACATTGTACATGTACACATATACGTACAATGTACATTGTACGTACATGACTAGCAATTCTCATTTAATTCAGAGTGATACTAAAATGTATAAACTGATGACTGACTTGAAATACCACCAATTAAATCTCATTGAATATTTAGAAGGTCAAGTACATGTACGTGTACAATGTATGTGTACCTGTACATGTATGTGTAGTCCTATGAGTTTCATTTATTCAAACAAATCAAAAATCACTTAGGAAGATGTACCCACATGTACATGTACATGTACCCATTACCCACACATAAACACAAACACTAAATCAGAATTTACATGTAGGCTAAACTGTAAATGTACAATGTACATACATGTACATGTGTACATTGTACAAAAGAACAAGCTTGTATATTCCATGTGCAATTTCTTGGTATTAAAGTTCTCTATTCAAATCTTTAAATACAATCCAATTAAATGCACAGTACCCCCCCCCCTGTACATGTAATTGCACATACATGTACACCTTAGCGGTTGATGGTGATTCAAAATGTGAAGTGCAGGTACAGTGTACATGTACATGTACATACCGGTACTGTACAGGCATGTACTGGTACGTATGTACATCACTACATGTATGCAATTAACATCACACAGGAAGTATACATGGTCACCAGCCATCCATGTAATGAAATAGCATCAAGTACAGTACATGTATGTACCAGTATATTATGTGCAGTACTAGTATGATGTCATACAACATCTCGCCCACACTCCTGTGGGCTAAAACATTAGCACACAATTTACATGTACCGGTACGTGTACATGTACATGTACACGTACATGTGCATCTACAGCTATCCGGCACACACTGGCTCTTCATTCAATACATGTACAGTTTACAACTCACAAGTACCGGTAGGCCTACTGTACTGTACATGAACATCCTCCACAAATGTACACATACGTACAAAGTAGGCCTACATAATGTTGTGTTACATACTGTACATATATGTACATGTACATAAAGACCAGAAAAAAACCCAGGTTGACTCCATTAGAGACCGTGCTCATCAGTGTTCAGTGGTGAAAATTCAACCCAACACAACCAGAATGACGATAAAGTTCACCAATGCTACCAATGCTACAATGTTTTCTGATTGAATCTGTAGAAATGTACATACACTGTTAGTACGTGTACAGGGCCTGACATTAGGATTCCTAGCAGGACCTTCCTGTAAAAAAAAAGGCAGCAATAGCCTCCCGTTGGGTTAATCCTCAAATGCATCAGACCTTGAGAGATTCACTAAGGGGAAGGGCCAATAGTCCGTTGCAAGGACAGGCAAATACAAACACGACGATTGGATTTTCATTAAGGTTTGCTCTCATCCACGTACAGTAGGGCCTACATGTACATGTATGCATCAGCTCTGCACGTTCAGCGCTTTGCTCAAGTGCCCTGTTCAATCATAGAATATAATGAGGGAAAGAACTGAGCATACAGTGCTAATCATTATGTTGAATAGGGCAAACCCTCACTAGACTGTTTGTTTTTTTCAAAGATCTTTAACACGGCAGGGTTTTCCCCTGCACATCAAACTGTGAGGCAGCCCACCACACTACTTTGATCGGCCACCTCAGGTCTTTAGGTGCGTTCCCACTAGAACAAAACGGCGCGATTCACTTTTTGAATCGATATTCAAAATCAATTTCATTTCAGCAGTGGACGCAAACTGTGCACAGTTGCTGCATACACGGCCTCTCACTACCATCAAACTCGGCTGGAAGTAGTTTTTTATCTCAAGGACATTTGAAAGGTCACGCTTAGCTCCCTCATGTGCCGTTACATTGCCAGCTCCGTTACTTAAACCACCATCACGATTAATTTTCCCCACCCCAAAAGTCCAAGCGGGAACAGCGGTAAGATTTACATACAGTTATACACATGTACCCATTTGAAATTTAACCATCGTCTGTCTGGGTTGAATTTCCAAATTTTTTTTTCAGTCCGGTGGAAATGCTGCTCAAGGAGATGAGGATGGCATACATGTACTTTTCCTGCAGTCATCCCCTTCGTGAACAGATAGAAGCTGGTCGTTGGTCGTTGATCCCGATTGAAGCTCCTGGTATTTTTGAGTGGGCGGACATGACTCTCGTGGCGCCTCTCAGCTCTCGGCACACAAACAGACAGACAGACAGACAGACAGACAGACAGACCATCACCCAGACTCTGCTGCCCTTTGGAAGAAATTCTAAACAAGTCAACAGGGTTCACCCTCTTGGTTTTCTTCCAAGCTTGATCCAGAAGCATGCCAGTTCAAGTAAACGTATAACAAAAATAGTGTCAAACAACTATATGTAAAAGGAAAACAAAAAATGGCAGGGAGCTTTTGAACAATTTTGAAAAATGGTAGAGAAAAACTTTGACTGGACTAGGACAGCTCAGATGGCTGGATAGATCAGACAGTGAGACCTCTGGTACGTAAAACCAGAGGTCTCGGGTTCAAGTCCCTTGTCCAGTCGCAGCTTTCTTTTTCAAAATAAGTTGAATAACAGTAATTTTGCATGACTTTTGTTAAGCTTTAAGTTGTTTTTTTCACATTCCTTCAGACTAAGGTGCATTATGGTGCTTCCCACTCACCCTGTGTCGGCTATTAATTGCACTTTTTAGACCGTCCATAAAACATGAGCAACCCGATCCTATTCTTCAAAACAGCCTTGTGAAAGCAAGGGCAGTTTTCCTATGGCATCGGTGCTGGCTAAACAAGGGGTATAGTGTGTGTACACTGTACACACACTGAATGGAAGATAGAGAGAGAGATGCAGGCGCCTCGTAAATGACATCTTATTACCGACGCCTTCGAGTTTGTCCCCCGATTCATCTTGCCAGAGTGCACACTCCTAGATTGGCTTACACAGTACGCCTGACTAACCCCCCCCCCCTCAAGGCCCAGCGTAAACTGCATCAAGTCAACCAGCTGCTGACATTCAAGACGGATTCCCACTCGAGCCGTCCAGCCGTCTGTCGGTCCACAGCGTTGATTGGGACTCCGTAGTTATGAAGCAGGGGAGTTCGGCGGCGAAGGCCAAACATCCGGACCGATTGTAATGTAACACACACCCACCACAATCACCTGCCAAGTTGGCAATAAACAAACAACACTAATATACCTGTACATGTAGGTCATGACTCAAGATACACCAGCTCCCTCGACAACAAGACAAAAAAGTGCCTCCTAAAATATTTGCATTTGGGTCATTTTAGTCAGTAAGCAGTTTCCCAAAAAAAATTGCATATCAAGTAAACAAAATAATTAATAATAAACACAAAATTGTGGAAGTCTTTAGGCCTTTCGGCACTACACAGCAATTGCAGGGGAATTTCTTTTCCCGTGGAATTAGCACCCCCACCGACGATTCATGTTAGACCAACAATCTCACTCCCAGGGAAAATATTGTCCCGGGGATTCACTCTCGGGATTCACGCTATCTGTCATTACCGAGGAATGACGGCAAGGCAACCTTGGTGTGGAAATAATGTACCCGGTAGCAGTATGCACTGCCGGACTCGGTCACAGCACACAACCCTAAGGGGTTGGATAGATAAACACGCCTCACATGGGAAATACGCATTCTGGTGACTGTCCACATTAAGCTTGGGCGGTTCTCCCGGTTCCAAGTGGAACCGCGGTTCCAAAATGGGAACCGGAACCGTGGTTCCGCTTTTTTTTGGAACCGGGTACCCGCTTTGGACGGTTCCCGCTTCAGAGGAACCGGTTCCAAACTCTGTGGCCAGCGCGGCCCAGCGCACATTTAGCGAACACGCAGTCACGCAATGGCCTGGCCCCAACCATGGATAACTTATGCAATGTTGGTTTGTACATGCACAGTGCAATGGGTGCATGACACATGTACATGTACAATTTACTTTGTATGCCTGTAAATTCACAACAATCGAACGCAGGCTGCTACTGTGGTACTGCACGTGGCAGCAATAAGCAACGCATTGAATGACCCCATTCGATCGTGGATAATTCTGTACGCATACATTGTACTACAGCCTACACGCACTGTACTTGTGTTGCCGTGTGGTGCAAGTCTGAGTAGGGCTCCCAAGCATGTGTGATTTCATCAGTATTTCATCGGCTACCAATGCCCAATCACGCGATTCTTTTACAGACCACATGGTTGTGACGGGTTCACTTGGCTCCCTAGGCAGAGATATATTTATCTCGTCTTGTTACTTGTGTTCTTACATTGTTCTGCACGTACATACGGCCGGACTCGCGCGGCTCCAGCGTAGGACTCGGCTATTGCACGATTGCATTGGACTCGGACCCGGTTCCTTCGCGGGGGGGAGGTACCAGATTTGGAACCGGGTATTTGGCTCGGGAAGTGTCCCAGCTTTGGAACCGGGTATTTGGCTCGGGAAGTGTCCCAGCTTTGGAACCGGGTATTTGGCTCGGGAAGTGTCCCAGGTTTGGAACCGGGTATTTGGCTCGGGAAGTGTCCCAGCTTTGGAACCGGGTATTTGGCTCGGGAGGTGTCCCAGCTTTGGAACCGGGTATTTGGCTCGGGAGGTGTCCCAGGAATGGAGTTTTGGTACGGCGTGGCGTGGGGTGGGGTTCGTGTATTGCTATGGGAGCGGATTCGGTACAGCGTTGTGTGGGGTGGGGTTCGTGTATGGCTATGGCAGCGGATTCGGTACGGCGTTGTGTGGGGTGGGGTTCGTGTATTGCATGGGAGCGGATTCGGTACAGCGTTGTGTGGGGTGGGGTTCGTGTATTGCATGGGAGCGGATTCGGTACGACGTTGTGTGGGGTGGGGTTCGTGTATTGCATGGGAGCGGACTCGGTACGGCGTGGGGTGGGTTGGGGTTCGTGTATTGCATGCATGGCAGCGGATTCGGTACAGCGTTGTGTGGGGTGGGTTCGTGTATTGCTATGGCAGAGGATTCGGTACGGCGCGCCGCGTTGTGTGGGGTGGGGTTCGTGTGTTGCATGGGAGCGGATTCGGTACAGCGTTGTGTGGGGTGGGGTTCGTGTATTGCACGGGATTCGGGACAGTGTTGGGTTCGAGTTTTGCGTGGGATTCGGGACCACGTGCATCTCGGGGTATTGCGTGGGATTCGGGACCACGTGCGTCTCGGGGTATTGTATGGGATTCGGGACCACGTGCGTCTCGGGGTATTGCGTGGGATTCGGGACCACGTGCGTCTCGGGGTATTGCGTGGGATTCGGGACCACGTGCGTCTCGGGGTATTGCGTGGGATTCGGGACCACGTGCGTATCGGGGTATTGTATGGGATTCGGGACGGCGTGGGGCTATGATGTTGCACGGGATTCGGGACGGCGTGGGGCTATGGTGTTGCACGGGATTCGGGACGGCGTGGGGCTATGGTGCTGCACGGGATTCGGGACCGCGTGGGGCTATGGTCTTGCACGGGATTCGGGACCGCGTGGGGCTCGGGATCGCGTACGTGGGGCCCCGGTGTTGCTCGGGATTCTGGACTGCGTGGGGCTCGGGTATTGCTCAGGATTCGGGACCGCGCGGGGCTCGGGTATTGCTCGGGATATGGGACAGTGTTGGGTCCGAGTTTTGCGTGGGATTTGGGACCGACACGGCTATTTGCGCTAGCTGTCGGCTCCAGCGATTGCTGGTGTTTGAATCGGGGACTGCAGGCGTTGGAATCGAGGACTCGGGAAGTAGCCACGTGGTACATTTTGTCCGTAGCGTACCTGCCGAAGTTATCCATGTTACTGTACCTGGCCAACCATGCTGGCGCGCGTCCAATAAACAACCAAAAGGTAATGGCTTGACCCTTCCACTTTCTACGGGTGAATTTACTCAAAGGGTTTTATTCCCTGTTCTTAATATGCCATGCAGAATTGCTTTTGAATAGAGGATCGTAAAATCTAAACATGTTTTCAAATCTAAATCTATATCAATCTACGGTTTATTCATCGGTCTACAGAAATTATTTTTTCCATCGAAATGAAATCAAATCACCCCTTTTTTAAGAATGGGAAGACCCGAGTTTGGGTTTGGATGATTCCATTCGTTTAACGGTTTCGTTATTGAACCGCGTTGTATTTTCCGTTAAAAATATTGGGCAAATGAGCAGCCAAACAATTCAAGCAAATCTTTTAAACATGTCTCATACATCCTATTGATACATGAATGACAATCAGACTGCCAAACCAGCATTCGGTATACTTTATCAATGCATTGAAGCAAAATTAAGTCGCCATAAAAGACGCGCATGTAGTTGAACCTTCCAAGCTCATGGCGGTGTCTGCGAAACCGCGCTCACTGAGGTCTTTTTGTTTTTTATTAAATCTTATGTTTTTCTTTGTTTTTTAGGAACCGGTTCTATCTCGGAACCGCGGTTCCTAACTGGAACCGGAACCGGTTCCCAAAATCCTGGAACCGCCCAAGCCTAGTCCACATTAAGCATCCCTTGCCACACCAATGCAGCACATCACAATACACAGACGTGTGAGCTACTGCAAGTAAACATGTACATTAATGTACATGTACATGTACGTACATGTATGTAGTACATGTACATGTATAGCTGCAGTACATGAACACACGTACTGTACATACAGTGTACTTTTTATGTACATGTCATCACTTGGGCCTACTCCTACAGACAATGTACATGTACATTATGACATGTACGTAAATGTACATGTACATGTATGTCGTATGGTGCATCAAAACTACATACAGTACATGTACTTTAATACGTCCCCAGCAATGTACAGTACTTGTACATGTACATGTACATGTACATGTATCCATGAACATACAGTATATAATGTACACGTAAAGTGTAGGGAATATTGCAATGAGAGCATACATTTACATATGGCATACCGCAGTAATAAACTTTTATTTCTTTAATTTTGTGAGCCTCTCATAAAATGGATTCTGTCCATGACCATGAGCCTGCCTGGATGGTAAACGTAACAGTATGTATTCCAGAAATGAAAACTTATGAAGTTGAATTTTTAAAATGAATTTGATATGGCTGAACATTGCCACACGACCATGAAACTGTGGGGACTTTGTACTTAGCTGCAGTGGGTTCATACAGTACACTACCATGAGCACTACATGTACATGTACATGTACAATGTATGTTGATTGTACATCATGTACATGTACATGTACATGTGTACACTGTGAGCAAATAAAACATGAAGTGACGAAATGTTACGAGTACATGTACGTAACCGGTATACATGTATGGGAGCCAGTCAATGCTGGTACAGTGTACATGTACATACAATGTACATGTATGTAGTTTCCTTCAGTCACATAAAGTGACATGAACCAGATTAAATGGGTGTTACTGTTTGTTTTGAGAATGAAACCTTTGAAAATCACTGGATACTTGCCAAATACTACAAGAAACTGTGACTGTGCATACAGTATGCAATGTCAGTTTGAGCTTCAAAACGTAACCAAATTTCACACACTAGAACTTGTCCAAACTCTCCCTTTAAGTCTAATGCTCCCACATATCCTATCCAGTCCCTTGGGTACATGAGCATGGGGAGATTTTCAGAGGGGGTGGGGGTGTTGGGAATGGATTGAGGTTTCTGTGAAATCAGAGCATTGGGGGATAGCCACGGATTACCGGCAACGTGAAAAATACCCTGAGGTTGAAACTCCACGTATAGTGCATGTATGTGCATGTACCAGTACGTACATGTACATCATGTACATGTACTGTAGGCAGTGTAGGGGCAGTAGGTGATATACGGACACATGGCGAACATTGGAGGATTTTGCTACGAACAGAGTACAGACAGGACAAGGGATTGACACCATCCAGAGAACTTAAGACCGGGATTTGAGAGAATTTTGCAGACTCTTGCACTGTGAAAGTGTGTACACAGTACCTACATGTACATGTATAGTCCTGTACGTGTATGTTGTACAGTATGTACTGTGTACACTGTACAATTGATGTATAAATCTATAATCAAAATGCACATTATTGAGAAGACCCGACTCTCATCATAAAGTCTCTTTTATGAAGGAAAATTAAATGTGGGAAGTGAAACACGCGTTACATGCACATACATGAAAAGACCGATATTCTGCTGCACAGGTGATTAATGCAATTTGAATACAATTAGTACAAAGTGCTTTGATGCAAATCTTAATGACCTACAGTAGCTGGAAAGGGCAGGGACGAGATATCACTGAGCCTCTACACAGTGGTGTGGCTTATTAATCAAATTTCCAATACTTGTGGTGAATGTGATAAAAATAGGAATCCAATTATAATGTGTAAGAACATTTTGAGTGGCACAAACCACAAAGGCTATACTTACTTTGTACACTGCTACTAAGGCAATGACCAGGGGGCACCGAGGCAATGACCAGGGGCATTAAGGCAATAATGACATGGGGCACCAAGGGAATGACCAGGGGCACCAAGGCAATGGCCAGGGGGCACAGAGGCAATGACCAGGGGCACCAAGGCATTGACCAGGGGCACCAAGGCAATTACCAGGGGGCAGGGACACCAAGGCATTGACCAGGGGCACCAAGGAAATTACCAGGGGCACCAAGGAAATTACCAGGGGCACCAAGGAAATTACCAGGGGCACCAAGTCAATGACCAGGGGGCAGGGGCACCAAGGCAATGATCAGGGGCACCAAGGCAATGATCAGGGGCACCAAGGCAATGATCAGGGCATCAAGGCAATGACCAGGGGGCACCAAGGCAATGACCAAGGACACCAAGGCAATGACCAGGGGCAACAAGGCAATGACCAGGGACACCAAGGCAATGACCAGGGACACCAAGGCAATGACCAGGGGCACCAAGGCAATGACCAGGGGCACCAAGGCAATGACCAGGGGCACCAAGGCACTGACCAGGGGCACCAAGGTAATGACCAGGAGCACCAAGGCAATGACCAGGGGCACCAAGGCAATGACCAGGGGCACCAATGCACTGACCAGGGGCACCAATGCACTGACCAGGGGCACCAAGACAATGACCAGAGGGCACCAATGCACTGACCAGACGGGCACCAATGCACTGACCAGGGGTGCCAAGGCAATGACCAGGGGCACCAAGGCAATGACCAGGGGCACCAAGGCAATGACCAGGGGCACCAAGGCAATGACCAGGGGCACCAATGCACTGACCAGGGGCACCAAGACAATGACCAGAGGGCACCAAGGCAATGACCAGGGGTGCCAAGGCAATGACCAGGGGCACCAAGGCACAGACCAGGGGCAACAAGGCAATGACCAGGGGCACCAAGGCAATTACCAGGGGCAACAAGGCAATGACCAGGGGCACCAAGGCAATGACCAGGGGCACCAAGGCAATGACCAGGGGCACCAAGGCAATGACCAGGGGCACCAAGACAATGACCAGAGGGCACCAAGGCAATGACCAGGGGTGCCAAGGCAATGACCAGGGGCACCAAGGCACAGACCAGGGGCACCAAGACAATGACCAGAGGGCACCAAGGCAATGACCAGGGGTGCCAAGGCAATGACCAGGGGCACCAAGGCACAGACCAGGGGCAACAAGGCAATGACCAGGGGCACCAAGGCAATGACCAGGGGCACCAAGGCAATGACCAGGGGCACCAAGGCAATGACCAGGGGCACCAAGGCAATGGCCAGGGGCACCAAGGCAATGACCAGGGACAATACCTATACCCAGACCTTCCAGAGCGCTGTGACATAATCAATTTTCGTACACCGGTCCGATTTAGTATCAAAGATGGCCATCTTTCGGCTTGTCAGACAGGCAAGACTTTTTCTCAATCAACAGAGGAAATTTCTCCTTTTTTCCCAAACGTGAGTAAACCAATTTTTTGACCAGAATTGGAATCTGTTATTCTCACCGAGTCTAATGTAATGGTGGGCACGGGGGACAATTTCGCAGTTGCTTTAGGGTAAAATCTGAAGATTTCGGTCAAAAAAATGTTAATGGAAGGCTCTCCCTATCGAAGATTCTTGAACTTGAAGTTGAACCATACGGTTTAATTAGGGTCCAAATTACAGATGTATGTCATACAAAAAAAGGGATGATTTGTTTTAAAAGTCCAAGTTACTCGGACTACATTGTAGATCAAACCTAAGACTAAGTATGAGTAATAGTAATTTAGTATGAATGATCAAACAAAAACGCAGGCCCGCGTGGGTGTGTGTGATCACTACTCTGACTGTAGTTAGTTCCGAGTAACTTGGAGTCTTGGACCCTTACAAAGTTACATTACAAAACTAGGGGGTCGGTGACCCCCTCAACAAATTTTAAAAAGGACAAGCGATTGTAACTAGTCCCAGTAACTTGGAACCTTACACTACAGTTACAATCGCCTTTTTTTTTTTAAATTGAGGGAGTCGGGCGATCTAGTCCAAGTTACCTGGAATAGATTGTAACTAAGTAGTGAGTTTAAGAATGTTATAAACCAACTCTAGTATTAACTCAGTCAGGTCCAAATTTTAAAGGCCTACTCTGTTCTCACCTAAAACATCGAAGTTTTTGTACTTGGACACGAAGCAGGCGTCGTCGCCGAAAATGTCCTTCTTGAAGACCTGCCCCTGACGGTTATTATTGGCGGCCGAGTCCTTGGAGAAGCCGCACGAGGCGGTCACCAGGCTGACCTGCCGGCGGGGAGCCGTTCGACCCGCGGCCTCCCAGCTCGACGAGGCATCGTACGGTATGTACCCCATCAGACAGCGGGCGAACTGCCGACCGTACACCAACACCGACTGCATGGCGGATCGGGGCGGATCGGATCGGATCGGACCCCGCTCAAACACTCTTTCACCCGGTGCTCACCGATCTCGGGCAGGCGTCCGAAAAACGACGTTTTTTCGCTGTTACTGTTGTTAATTAGAGAGCGAAAATCGGCTTCACCGTATGATGCGTGTAGCCATCTTGCTGGTGTAGTGCGTGCAGTTGGTATGACGTCATGTATTTTTTTTATAACACGGTTGGGATTTCTTTCTTTTTTCCTTACGTCAACAATAACAATGCTCCGTCTGTACGTAGAGGGCGCTATTGTTTATTTATGGAGCTGTATGGGTGCAGAACACTAAAATAGAGCTCCCATTGAACACTGTACAAAAACACTCACTTTCAAAGCCAATTATCCCATGCCCAAAAGTCTCTCAGTTCTTGTAGCTATACTTAAGATTGTAGTTTGGACCTTCATCTCTCAGATTCTTTTCAATCTTAGTGCTCTTAGCCCATTAGATTTTTTGCTAATTACCCCCAGAAAAAACACCCCCAAAATGTGTAGCCGTCCAAGCCGAATTTCTGCAAGGATTTTGGGATGGACCCCTCCACTTCCACAGCCAAATAGGGCCACATTTAAAGCCAGATATTGTCCAAATTACATACCAAATTGAAGAGTGAACCCTAAGGTTGTCTTAAGCTTCACTTGTTCTACAATGTACCAGTTAATTAACCTCCAAAGACCCCTTATTAAAAAAAAGTTGTGGGTACACACTTAATGATAATCAGCTCGGCGGAGCCATCTTGGATGGATTTTGTGTGCTGCACCCGTATGATTTTTGTTTGTATAGATATAGCTCTATTTCAATTTTCTTCCATCTAGCTGGGACTTGGTATGGTTATTACACACAAGTCTATGGAAACCTCCAGCTTTTGATTGCAGCCGATTTTCGAACAATTTCGGACAAGGCCTTGTCCATGTCTTGTCAATGTCACAGAAGACTGCACCATAGGCAATTACTAATTAGGGATTTGCTGATGCCATTTTCAAATAACCTGGTTAATAAAATCACTTGATAGGACCAGGACTTGAACCCAAGACCCCTGACTTGGTGTATCAGTTCTCTTACCACCTGAGCTATCCAGCCCTTAGCTGGTGGCCTTTGTCAATAACTCAACTATCTTTGCCAGGGTTGGGGTGCCAGTCAGAAGCAATTCAACCATTATCTGCTAAACATCTCAAGGGGATCGCACACCATCTTAAGTCAGTCAGATGCAAACAACCATTTGTTTTAAAACCTTGCTATAGCAGTTTTTTTGAGGGAGGGGGTATCACAAAAAGCAAATGTAGCTTTTGATAAAAACCGGCAAAACAAACAAAAACCAACATTGTCACTTGATTTACGTATCTATCTTTCTCAGACAAAATAGTCTAAGCATTTATTTACAACAAACTTCTAACATACAGAAAGGCTAAAGGCTTACTGTACAAGTTGCAGATAACTTTTATCGTAAAATAAGATCATAGAGTTTATTCACTGTATCAAAAGGCAATGGAAGAATGATAAGGAAGCCAACTAAGAAGACAAAGTTATACAAAGTATAAAATCATTGGCATATTGAGCAGCAGAATGAAAATGACAGGCGATTAAGTAGGCACATGAATGACAGAATGCGTAAAATGAAGTGGAAGGCAAACCGAGTTCGGCGGTATTTAGCAATAATTTTTTTCTGTACAGGTATTTACAAAAACGATTACAAAACGACAACTAAAATAGCTTTCACGACATTTAGAAGGCTGTTGAATCGGGAATCATATTATCCAAACGCTTTGTCCAAAACGTAGAGGGCTTGATGTTTTCTTTCCTTGGCCTAGCAGGACCTTTTAGAGGGTCCTGCTCCATTCTGGAGATTTGCATTGCGGCCCTCATTGCAGTCGGCGAGCAGTTTGTATACCTGAAATAAGACAAAACTTGGTTTGTGTGTGTTGGTGTGAACGGCCCAGTCGGCCTCCACTGCTTTCGGTCCCATCCGGGGCATGCCTCACTGCTACGCAGACATCCCTCATCCCCCTGCGGGGCGTCTGATTGGCTGAGAGTGGCGGCGGCAGGGAGGAGGGGGGGGCTTGCTCGGCTCTCCGATTGGTCGAGAGGCCTGGAGCCATGTCTATATGGTGTGCTTGATGATATGGGCCGCCTCCACCACCGTCTGGGTGGGCCGCTTGACCCGGGGGTCCATGACCGGAACGGACAACCTAAAGAAAGAAAGAAAGCATGTAAGGAATAGGTAAGGATCATAGATATCTCAAAGGCAAAGCAGGGCAGGGAAGATCCTTCACACTCCAGCGCTCTCCACACAGCACATAAGCACCGGCCACAGTTGGAATACAGTGGAACATCGCTATAACAAACATCCCAGGACCCATGCAAATTGTTCGCTTTAGCGGTCATTCGTTACAGCAGGTGGGACCACACATTTTGTACACAAAAATTGGGAGCCAAAGGGCATGTTCGTTATAGCAGAATGTTCGGTACTTTTATCAGCGCTCGTTATAGCGACGTTCCACTGTACTGCAGTCTTCTGACGACGGGCAGAGTGCACACTGCCCAAAGTGGACCAGCGAAACCTGCCTTTTAGGCCAAAAAGGAAAAGCAGGTCTCGCTGTTCCACATTTCATGAAAATGGCAGCAGTCCAAGTGCTTAAAGTTCACAGCATGTCTGATACTGGTATTTACTTCCACTTGAGTAAGTTACTTTAAATAACAAAATTAGTCAGGTCGAAATTTGGATTTGTGCAAATGGTGTGTAGGGGCTTTAAGCGGCCCTACGAAATCGGGGCCCCTGGACAGACTGGACATACTGGACGTTGGTGCGCTGGTTGACCACGAAGAGGGGGTTGACTTGGCTGAGGATCTCGTCGTTGACGGAGATGCCGTCCAGATACTGCTTGAGGACGGTGCGCAGCTGCTGGTTCTCCTCCAGCAGGGTGGACTTCTCCTTGTCCAGCGCCACCCGGTCCAGCAGCACCTTGTTGTAGCGCTTCCAGAAGTTCTCCAGGGACACATACTCATGCATGATCTGGAGAGACGACCCCAAAATCCCCAAAAATATGACTCAGTGGAAGACCGCAACATCTCACTCTTGGAACTAGAGAGTTTACTTTTCTATTCTTAGTTTAAAGCAATCGTCAATTAAGGGAAAAAATTGACCGGGGATGTTTTAAAACAGTTTGGAAAAATTAAATTTTGACTGGACCAGGACTTGAACCCGAGACCTGTTTTTTTTTCTAAATTGTGAGAGGGGAAAAACAAACAAACCCCAAATCCCTCTAGACAGCCAGTTCAGAATTGTAACACAGTGCGCTCAACCACTACTGAAATCAACCGATCAACCGACCGATCTGCAGGCCGGAGGACAACAACCAGAGACAGCAGCAACAGCAGCAGTCTCACACGCAACAAGAAGAAGAAGACTGAAATCGCCAGACTCGGTCAACACAGTCCGGCAGACATTTTGATCCCGCAACTTGTTGAGTCACTCTCCCTACCTCCCCTCCCCTCCCCTTCACCTCCCTCCCTCCCCTCCTCCTCCCCTCCCCTTCACCTCCCTCCCTCCCCTTCACCTCCCTCCCTCCCCTCCCCTTCACCTCCCTCCCTCCCCTCCCTCCCCTCGATGCTCCGACTCACCTCTGCCAGCGGCTCCGAGGGCGGTTCGGCCACGGCCGCCTGGACATCCTCCAGCTCCTCGTTGGTCAGGCTGGAGGCGTAGAACGGCAGCACCTTCTCCTCCTCCGTCTCCAGCTTGCGACTCTGCTCCGCCAGCTTGAGAATCCTCTCGCCCTGCGGATTGAGCGCAGCTCAAAAAAATTACCACACTACTCCACTCAAAGATGCCTATCTGAGCTATCCAGCTCTTAGATGGCGGCCCTTCCAAATAGTCAACTAGTCTTTTTTGACAAGGCGGGGGCGCCAATCAGAAGCATTTTGTAACCATAAACTGCCGTATATCTCCAGGGATCGTGGCTCGTTTTTAAATTTGATGCAAACAACCAATTGTTGTAAACTGTTTCAAGGCTGCCTATATAAATAGCTGTCGACTGGAACTTCAGAAAGAACACTTGAGGTATGAAAATGAAATTGACAGTTTTGACAGTTTCTGTTACTCGGCATCGCTTTTTTTCTTTTCTTGGGGGTGGGATTTAAATCGATAGTGACTTTGGCAAGTGGTAAGTTAGTGTGCTAACTATGCAACATTCTATAAGAGCATCGCTGATTCCAATTCCTGCAGTCAGCGATGACCAAAGAGTCTGTGGATGTAGCTCCAGACTTTGGCTGGTGCCGGTGGCTGCAGATTACACACGAGTCTACGGGGAACGGCCGCTGACGCTCGGCCGGTGGCTACGGCTGCAGTCGGTGCACCAGGCTATGGACAGGGCTGCAGCCACTGATTCAAGAGCCGCCATAGGGGGCATGCGCTATGGGCAGCCGCAGCAGCGGGTTAATGGGGGGTCACCGGGGCTCATATCTTCCGGAGCTCTCTCTCTCTCTCTCTCTCTCCACCCAGCTCGTACCTGATCCGTCTTCCTCGTCAGCTCCTTGATGGCGTTGTTGCTGTCCAGGGTCAGCTTGGTCAGGCGCGCTCTCTCGTTGTCCCTGAAGCGGTTCATCTGGTTCTTCAGCGCGTGGAAGTGCTCGGCGATCACCTCCCGCTGCTCGCGCAGCTCCCGGTTGCGCTCCTCGCTCTCCCGCGAGTTCTGCGACATCTTGCCCTTCACCTGCGAGATGGTGTCCTGCACGGCGAGAAGGTTTGGGGGGGGGAGGACGGGATGAGATACCACTCAACGAACATAGAGAGTGTCTCCGAGTGTCCTTGGGGGCTTCAACAAGGCTTACAATGCATCTTAACTCAGCTTAGAAGGGATACCCCGTCGTAAGTTGCGACAGACTGTATGAAGTGGAAAATTTGCGGTGACACCACATCTCGTTTTGAGACAGAGTGTGGCTCTGAAAAAAAAAGAGAGATTTTTTACACGGTGTCACCACACCACAATTCACCCTTGACTTGGTCTATGTATATCCCCCCCCCCCTCCCCGGTAATCAGGAGCCCCTCCCTTAGTCGCTCACCGATATCCTCTGGAGCTTCCGCATCTGCATCTCAATCTCCTTGGCGCTCTTCTCGTCCTTGACCTTCAGCGTCTCAAAGTGGGCCTTCCTCTCCTCCGTGGTCTCGTTGTAGTTCTTCAGGGCCTGCTGGAACTGCTTCCACAGGTCCTCCACCTGCCCCTCCAGCTGGATGCGGAGGGCGTGCTTCTCCTCCAGATTCTAGACAAGCGGGAGGGGAGAGGGGCGACGAAATTCAAACAAAAATCGGATAGGGGTGTCGGCTGTGCCGGCCAATTTCTTTCCTTTCGTATCATACATGATGGGAGAGCTGCATAGCTGCCAACCCATCTTTATAAAGGAAATTAGGAATACTCCTGGTAAAGAAAGAGAGGATGAATCACAGAGGAAACTACATGGGAATACATGCGTGTTTCCAAGCCAAAAATAAGAATCTTTTGTCAAGAGCTTGTAAAAAGTGAGAATTTTTTATCCCAAAAATAGGAATGATTCCTCCAAAACAGGAATGCTATGGACTTAGCAGGGCATTGTGTAAGCCATCCAGAGCTCTCGGCTAGTCCTCTTGTATTGTAGGAACCATCACGTGGCAATGGGAGGGAAAAGGGGGGTAGGAAGCAGACAAATTACATTGGTACGCTGAAGAGAGACACCTGGACTTGACAGAGTTGAAGAGCTGATGACTGCCGTGCTGGACAGATTAGTGCGGAGTGGATTCGTTAATGACGCCCAAGTAGGCATTGGATAAATTTCGCGGACATTTGGCCCCTGTATGTTATCTTCAGGCCCCGGGTTCCCTGGCGTCCCACCTTGTTCTTGATCTCGTCCCGCAGGCTCTGGAAGTCCTGCTTGGCGTCGCTCTCCCGGTCGTTGTTGTTCTGCTCCATGGCGAAGAGGATGTCCTGCAGGTCGTTCACCTCCTGCCGGTGCTGCTCAACGATCAGGGCCCGCTCCGTGTTGAACTCCTTCTGCAGGACGGAGAGCTCGTCGCCGTACTCGTACTTGAGGATGGACAGGCGGTTTCTCTGAAGGTCTTTAATATTAAACACCCCCAAACAAATACCAAGCGGATATCAGGGGCAGCGAACCAATTGTGGAGGCAGGTGCCAAATCGTTTACAACTCGTACCCTTGACAACTCGTACCCCACGCGCAAGTTGTCCCGGGTACGAGTTGTCTCGGCTGGGTACCAGTTACATGGCATTCACACACACACACACACCCAATCGTACACGCGTTTACTTGTGGAGTATTTCCTTTGTTCTAGTGTACTAAAAAGCACTCCCAGAAAAGCCTAATTCAAATCGCTCCATTTCGAACCAGAATCACTTTCCTAGGCTGAAATTTCTAGCAAACGTCACTTATATAAAATAGTTCTTTTTGTGACAGTTAAACATGCCTTGGAAATTCCTCCCTTTTTGAGTTAATTCCAAATAATCAGTTTCGTGAAAACCTTATGGGGTACTAAAAAAGTACCCCACAAGGAGCGGTCCCATTGTTCTGAGTACCCACCCATTCTTCTGGTACCCCACAACCCACCTTATGTAAGCCCACACCCACACACACACACAGATTCTGTTAACTGCTCACTCACTCACTGACCTTTGAACACCTTAGAGAGAAGGCCTTGCGCAAAACGCCAGGCCCACCTATGGGTTTCTTTCGGATCAACCTAGGCCCTTTTTGAAAAACCAGCATCGGCTTAGGCTCCAACTCGGTTTTCCTTTCAGTCTTCCATTTTAAAGTACACGTACTAGGCATGAGAGCTTTTGGATGCTGGCTGGGATGGAACCAAAGCCGGGGTTTTAGGGATTTTTTTTTTTTCAAAAAGGGCCACGGCTTGATTGGGGGGGGGGGGGGGTGGGGGGGGGGGGCGCCTACCAATGAGGGTGTCCATGCTCTGCAGGTGGCTGCGTAGGGCCATGGAGTACTGCTCCTCCGCCTCTGAAAGGTCCTTAGCCAGCGACTTGATGACGCTGTCCTTGCGGTCCACCACCCTCTCAAAGGTCTGGCTCAGGATCTCTATGTCCCGCTTCAGCTCCTTGGACTTGGCCGCCCGCATGATGTTGCGCCACTGGTGGGTGATCTTGTACATGTTGAAGCGGGTGTTCTTCTCCTCTTTGACGAGTTTGTCCTGCGGGATCCCGAAAAGTGGCATAATTTCAGGGTAATTTTGAACGTCATATTTATAATCCGTATATTTAATTCATTTTCAGGGATGCATGTACATCACAGCATACTCAATTATCAAAAAAGGGGGAAACAAAAACAAATCAACACTAAATCTGTAGGATTGCCCAAAACTCAAAAGAAACTAGTTTCTGTCAGGGGGCTCTCCAAACTATCTAATTGGATGACAAAAACAGTACACTATAACAATACACTGACAGTACACTAATAAAATAAGTAAAGCCTAAAGGCACATGTAGTGCAAGCTGTTTTTTTTTTATTCAGTCTACATATGAACGAGCAAATGAGATGATCAAATAAATACAGTCTAGGGATGGAAAGAAAAACTGAAAAATTACTTGAAAAATTATTGATGAGAGTAATATGCCAGCATAACATGATCATACTCATATAATCATAATAGTCTGTTGTATCTCACACGCACTGCACACAGGCCTCGAGTCATCAGAGGAAAAACAACACCAGGCTGCAGTGGAGAAACGAGCCCATCGGAAGAACAGCCAGCGACTACCCTCTACTGACAGCCCCTTCACCTGCAACCACCTGTGGCCGAGTTTGGCAGTCCCGCATCGGTCTGCACAGCCACAGCAGACGGTGCTCCAACCCAGGCGCACACCCATGATCTTGCGAGATTGAAGGAAGCCGACGATCTCACTATCTGTGCTATTTAATTTGATTTTTTATGATTGAACGTACCTTTAAGAATTGGTTGAGCATGTCTTCCTTTTTCTTCTTCATTTCTTCCTCAGCCAGCATCTTCTGCTCCATGTACAAGATCCTCTCCTCTTCTGTCATCTTGGCAAGCTTGCCCTTCTTGCCGGACTTCTTGCCTTTCTTCTTCGGCGGCATTTTTGCTGAAATTGCTCTGCAAAGTCAATGAATCATTCATTCATTCATTTATTAATATTATTTCTCACATCTCAGGTAGTCAACTGGCACATGCACAAAATCCAAAAGCAAACAAGCAGTAGAATTAGAAACAGAAACATGAATAAACAACCAAACACTGAAACAGTCTGATAACATCCCGGACTTCCTGAAGTAAAAGCGAACTAAATCACGGAAGTTCTCCTAAGATAAGAATCAATGTCATGGGTTCAACAAGTCGTTTAAATTAAACTAAACTTTCTACTAAAGAATATCCTCAACTCAGACGTAAACATGTCATGACATCTGCTTACCAAAATAGTACGAAACAAGGGCGCAAGGGGTGATTTTACAGTTCAATTGCAAGGAGAACGGCTTCGCAGGCTGACGGTACTATTAGTATTATTGCCGACTAAACCTAGGCTAACTTAACTTGACTGCACGAAACATGGTTTCCTACTTCCTAATCCTATTCCCAATCTTTCCTAGTTTTCTGGCCAACTTTTTATATTCTCGAGCAACTTACTTTTACTGCGTTTAAAAGACAATTCTCCCACACAAAGACGGATGCTCTAAAAGAAACCCGTGACTGGCAGCTCTAGAACTAAGAAGCAATAAGATATCAACTGTAATCAGGCAAATAAACAAACACGAAATCTTCGCATCACAGCTGCCACCAGTTGAGTCAACTTTCGTGCTTATTCTTAATTACATCCCACGGCCTTAGCAACGGCTGTTTATATGGTTTATATATTTTATATAGATATATTTTAGTCAAAAACATTAAAAACTATTAGAATAAAATACTATTAACAACAAAAAAATTACACTTTACATAATTATTGATTTTTGGGTTGGATTTTCATCGGAATTAGATCAATATAAATTTACAAATTCGAACGAGACTATTTAGGCAAAAGTTGGGATAGGGCGCCCTCTATAGTCAAAGCTCAAGTACTCTCCATGGAAATTTCAAAGAGGGCGGGCTTACCGTACCCACGTGTGCATCCGAAGGTCAATAACAACATTGTCACTGACACGGGAGAGTTTGCGGTGAAAGTTGACAGAAATGGCGGCCAAACGAAGAGTAGGAATCGTCGGCTATGGTCATCTAGGTAATCAGTTACTCATGAGGAAATAGTCGTTTTGCTGTCCCGTAACAGTCAGGTCTACGTCCTCGTTGGGCTGGATAGCTCAGGTGGTCAGAACATGGTTAGAGTTTAGTATTACTATTACTTTTAGTAATAGTACTAATACTGTTCAAGTGTTGTTACTGTTTAGTGTTATGAGTATACTCTGTATAGACTATAAAAGTATTACTACTAATAAAAATACTACTCTAGTATAGTTTTACAGCGCTGGCACGATGAACCAGTGAGGTCTGGGGTTCAAGTCTAGTCCTGGCCCAGTCCAAGGCAATATTCTTTGCAGCTTTCACAAAATCTATGAAAAAGGGAGTAGGACTAGGACCTATAGTGCCGGCTATACTATTTATTAGTAGTATTACTACGGATTGTACAGAATATTGTGGCTGGTAGTGGTAGAAATAATGTGATCCATATAATTATCTTCCATGAATCGAATACAGTAGGTGTTTTCTCTAGAATTTAACTTCTTTTTCCCCTTGGTCTTCACTGTACACAGGACAATTCCTTTACAAAGCGGTCGTAGACAATGCTGATTTAGACGTCGCCTTTGTGTGGAACAGAACTGCATCGTCAATGGACGGACTGGTTGCCGAGCAACACATCCTGGTCGATTTATCGCAATTTGCAGAAAGGTGTGTGCGGGAAGAACACAAAACAAATGATAATAATAGGACTAGGAGGGTTTGCGGTGACACCATGTAAAAGGTCTCTTCAAGAAGAGGTATGGTTCTGAAAAGAACCCGAGTGATAACTCGACGTTTGGGCCAGTGACTGTATGCTCTAGCCATCATCAGAAGATGACTCAGTGTTTTGGAAACAATTTTTCCCCATGCTCCAAGCCTCAGCTACAGCTTGTACCAGTCTTTTTTCTATGTAAGTGTTGCTGTTCTCTTTACAGGCGGCCTGATTTGATAGTGGAAGTGGCACATCCCATTATTTCCAGCCAGTACGGTGAATCATTCCTAGCCGTTGCCGACTACTTGGTGAGTAGGTGACTACCAAGAGCCCCGAATTTTTCCATTTTTTAGCCGTGCCAATGTGGCTTTGCAGTGGCAACATGTTGAAATCTCCTCTCCGAGTATAATGAGCAAAACGCTGATATTCAAAAATTAGGGCCTTTTTCATATGCAGAATGGATATGATTTGAAAGTTTGCATGGTGGAAGTACCAAATGGAACATCTGTTTTGACTACAGTAACTGAGTATTAAGGCCAAGTAATAAAAAATATTAGTTTCTCATCCCCGCCCGCGTCATTTTTTTGCCCCGGCATCAATTTAAAAAAAAAAATTATCAAATGATAAAAAGAAAAACAAAATTAGGGGGAAAAAGGGCCCGCATCCTCTTGTTTTCAAAAAGTTAGGATGAGAAACTAATATTTTTTTTACTTAATATGCACAAATGTTGCAAACTGCTTACTGACTTAAGCGATCAAAATGCGAAAAAAACGTTAGGAGGCATGACGTTTTGATCCTATCAAGACCGAGTCTTGGCTCTGGAAAGAGCCGATAACCCAATGTTTCAGACAGCGTGTGCTCGGCCCGTCACCAGGAGACACATAGCCATTCAAAGAGGTCCTGCTGGGATGGAAACGTTGGGACTTGGGGCCCCTCTTCCGATTCCAATGGGTCACGGTTCTCGGTCCCTCTGCGTGCAGGTCGGGTCGCCCACAGCGCTGGCGGTGCAGGAGGTGGAGGACAAGCTGCGGAGGGCGGCCACCGGTCACGGCTTGTACATCCCGGCCGGTGCCCTGTGGGGCGGCACCGACGTGCAGAAGATGGCCGACCGAGGCACGCTGCAGGTAACGGCTTCAAGGTCAACTCCCAAAGTTGTTACACTCATTTGAGTGACAGTTATATACAAAAAATGGTGCAAACTGTTTCGCTGACTTAATTTACGAAAATGCAAATCTCAAAATTTAGTGGGCCTGACGTTTCGATCCTAGCGGGACCTTTCTCAAAGTCAGAGTGACAAGGATAAAACAGATACAAGAAGGAAGGGGGGAGAGAGTGAATAGGACACGGATGAGAAACAAAGGACAAAGAGTAAAGTTGGTAGGGTAAGATCAAAGGGAAGGGCAATGAGTAGGGTAGGGATAAGTGAGAAGAGGGGGAAAGATCAAAAAGAGAAGTTTGGAGGAGTGAACACAAAAGAAGGATTATCAGAAAGCATGCAAGGTGTTAGTCATTACCCTCCTGGATGTTGAGACCATGTGGTTGAATAGTCATTTGAGTGGTGCGAACGCTTGTATGATTAAATGAGATTTGCAGGTTTTCATGGTGAGAATAGCAGGAATAATAGGTTTGCAGTGACACCATGCAAAGTTATCTTTTGTGGGTAGGTCCAGTTCTTTTCAGAACCGCACATACTCACTCAAGAGATCTTTACATGGCGTCACCGCAAACCTATTACTCCTGCGTGTATGATTAGCGCCCCCAACGTCAGTCCCATTCAGTAAAAAAAACACGATTCCGCTTGCCAAGAAGAGGGGAGTTTGCATGATCGTTCTCCTGTAGATGCATTCCGTGTTGCATACGGTATCTCTGTTGCCAGGCGCTGACTGTCACTATGAGGAAGCACCCGACGAGTTTCAAGCTGCAGAGTCCCCTGAAAGAGTTGAACGACGCCGCCACTGACGGGGAGACGGTGCTCTATGAAGGTCAGTCAGAGCACAGACATATATGTGACCCGGCACAGCGACATAAGGAATATCCCACCAAAACACTTTTCGAGTAAACAACGCCTGAAGTCAAAGTATCTTCTCAATTCGAAAAAAACAAAATCAATTTTTGATTTTTGATTTTTGTATTTTAAATTAATGTATTGGAGGATATTATTTCCAAAGGATTTTTCCGAAATCCGTCTCTAAATGTTGAAAAAAAACCGAGGATTTCGGGGGAGTGTTTGTGTACTGTTTTAATGAAAATGTAAAGTTTTTGGCTTTTGAATGGCCGCTTTCGAGGAGTTAGACTGGTGCTGCTATGTGTCTGGTACCAAATGAACGAGCGAAGTCCCCTTGTACTATTTACAACAAACTTCACACGGAAATAATTTTGAAATCATTTGAAAGCTAATGGTATACTCTTTCACATCATTAGAAAATCTCAAAATCTCAAAAAAGGGGGTTATTCCTCATTATGCTGTGCCGGGTCACATATGACCTGTAGATGGGCAGCATCTATGAGAAACGATGTCAGGATACCGTAAAGCCATTGGTTGGTCGGATTGTTGGTTGTGTGTTTCAGTTTGTTTGGATGTGTTTGTTTGTTTGTTTTTGTTGGTGTGTTTGCTTGTCTGTCTTTTTGTCTGCCTGTCTGTTTGTCTTTTGGTCTGTCTGTTTGGTTTACTGTTTGAATGTTTGTCTGTTTGACTGTTTGTTTGTCTGTTTGGCTGCCTGCCTGTCTGCCTGCCTGCCTGTCTGCCTGCCTGTCTGTCTGTCTGTCTGTCTGTCTGTCTGTCTGTCTGTCTGTCTGTCTGTCTGCCTGTCTGCCTGACCGTCTGTCTGTCTGCCTGCCCGTCCGTCCGTCCGTCCGTCCGTCCGTCCGTCCGTCCGTCTGTCTGTATGTTTGTCTGTCTGTCTGTCAATCTATCTGTCTGTCTGCCTGACCGTCTGTCTGTCTGTCTGTCTGTCTGTCTGGTTTACTGTTTGTTTGTTTGTTTGTTTGTTTGTTTGTTTTTACACAGTATCCATAAAGGAATTTTCGGTTTTCTCAGATGACAAGATTCCTGGTTTTATAGTGTTTCTCAGTTGCAGTTGCCCCAGCCGCCAGTCTTAACCTTCCCTCACGTGCGCATGGTGGTCTGTGGTTATTGTTCAGGTCCAGTGCGACAGCTCTGCCCCCTGGCACCGAACAATGTCAACACTATGGCGGCGGCGGCCATTGCTGGCCACACCCTTGGCTTTGACGGCGTACGGGGCCGACTAGTGGCCGACACAGGGTAAGGTGTTATATCATTGTCTCGCACATTGCCTATTACTGTAATATGGTGGGCTGATAGTCCCGATATCTTATCCAGCGATCATTCTCCAAACATCCTTTCATTGAATGACATTTCTTGATGTCGAATGTGTGAGTCACATGCACATTGGGGGGAAAAGGAGGGTTAGGGATTGATACTACAAATCCACCTGTTTTTAAGTTTTCAAGTTTTCAAGTTTCTCGCTTTACAATTATGAAAATACGAACACTAACCAAGCAATTGAACCAAAATCAGAATTTAAAAAAATACAAATTTGCTGAGCGTGACAAAAATGTTTAATCTCTTAAAGATGGATCTGTTCATTAATGGGCCTGTACTTTTTGCTTTGAGTGTCTTCTTGACGGATAATGGCGCAATATAAATGTTAAATATTATTCATTTTTATTTTAAATTTTTCAGCAGGAAATTGAACAAAGCACTGAGCATATGAAACTGTGTCGAGTAGTGCGAAGTCTTGGCGATGATTTATTTGTATCACTTTGCGATACAATTCTTTGATCCGTTCAGCTTGTCAGACTGGCACATAGTGGAGGTCGACGTCACGGGTCCCGGCAGCGTTGAGGATGGCAACGCATTCACCGTCTCCACGGTCCGCCGGAACCCCGCCAGGCCAGGGGCTGTCACGGGGTCGTTGACCTTTGCCTCCTTCGTCAGCAGTCTGCTGAGTGAGTAGTCTCGTTTCCAGCCTGCATTGTGTCCGTCACAAAGACGTGTGCAGAAAGTCGTGTTAGTTTAACTGAGTTTTTTTTAGCAACAACCACTTCATTAGATGCAATGCTTGTGATTACTTTGTTTGAGATTTTCATTTTTCGGTCATTTTTGTCAGTAAGCTATTTGCAACATCACTCTAAATCCATCCAAATAGGCCAAAGAGTAGCACCAGCACCTGTTTTTTTATGATCTCGTTTTGTCTTCTTCTTTTCAGGAGCCCGTGATAGAGGTGCAGGAGTTCACTTTTGTTGAAGACACAGAGTGCCAACTTTCCCCAATTCTGAATTCCTTTCTGAGAAATCTATCTATTGGAAGATAGACTTGTACATAGAATATAAGAGTTACGTAACCTCATTAGGACGTTGGTCCTTGAACGAGCCACGCTTGAAACCTGAAATCCCTTGTTGACTATAAACCAACTAATGAGAGACGGTGAGACAATGAGGGCAGCAGACATGTCTAGTCTTCTGCAAAGTTGTGCTGAGTGTAACCAGCCAAAACTGCCATTAAAAGCATTGAAGCTAAATGGGAACCAGTGAATAGAAATGAAGGGGTTGTTCATCGCAGTGGTATAGATAAGTGGAAAGGGTGATCAAAGTCACGTGATGTGTCGTTGCTGGTGGCGACGTTTCGGTTGCTAACTGCTAACCTTCATCAGGCAACTGAAGAATGCGCACTGCGGCGTCTGTTTATGTCCAGCGGCGTCTGTTTGGAACCAGTGAAATTAGAAGGGAGTCACCAGAAATGGGTTCCCTCAGCTCTAGCAAAATGTATTCCATTTCATTTCAATTTTGTGGATTAACGCAAATCACATTGCCTCACTGTGACACAAGTTGCCATTATTTATTATGCATTATTTGCAAGTAAGATCATTTTGTGTCCTTTTGGACGCAGAAATTGAGTCACAGATATGTGTTGTGTAACCAACTTTCTTGAGTTTTTCCAATGTGAAACAAGCCATCGTTGAATAAAATAATAATGCTGTGCCAAGTTATGTCTTCACGGTTGAGTCACTCCTTTAACATTTGTGTAAAAACATTATTTAAGTTCATTAATTCGTATAAATGATGATTAAATGTGATTAAATCACAGGAAAACAAAACTTAGGGAAATCTGCCAATAAATAAAAGAAAATCTTCAAATATTAGAATTTAGAAGAATTAAATGTTACAGAATATTGGGGAAATCATCCAACACACGTATTAGGGTCTGATGTTTAATAAAGTAAGACCTTTCTCAACGGCAGAGACCAGTCTTTCTTTTAAAACTATTACATATCGTGAACAATTTTCAGATTTCTAGTAATTCTAATCGGCACTTTGCATGCCAGGCAGGCATTATGGTGAAAAAATATTGATTCAGTAAGAGGGCGCCCTCAATATTATCACAGCCGAACACTCGGCAGACTAGTGGCAAGTCGAGCACCATGGCCGCAAGCACCAGTTAGAGTCGTACACGTTTACGGGGAAAACCTTCGCCGCTCGCTCGCCCAAGGATGGATTATTCCAAGTTTAAAGTGTCTCAGCTGAAGAAGGAGCTGAAAAGGCGCGGACTGAGAGTGACGGGACTCAAGCAGGAGATGGTAAGGGGCTGTGGCCTGTCCGCCATTTCGTGCGGAGCTCAGAAGTAGGCGGGGGAAGAAGAAGCGGGCAGTCGTTTGTTTGTTGATGTGGTTTGATGAGAGCGTGCGATCATCATGACAATGCATTACCAATGTGGTCCACATTTCATCATCATTACATGTATACATGTAAATATAGTTAACTACAGTACTTGCTGAGCTGCGTGTATCTTTGATAGAAACAAATTTCCTTGGAGTTGGACCAACTCACCAAGTAGACACGAGCAGAACACACCATTGTTTTACCTGTAGGGCCTGCAGGTTGTGAAAACCCTCATTTTAATTTGCGGCGCAAAGAATTGTGGAAATCTTAGCAGAGTATGTTTGATCATGTTTGATCGGGTGAACAGTGTGGTTATGGACACGGGCAGTGATAATGATTTCCAGTTGCACCCATCACTCGTTACGATTCCCCCTGATTCCTTCTCAGTTATCCTATCAAATTTAATCAACTATCACTCCACACTTATTCTTAGCAATTTGGGCAGAGCACACTTTGCCCCTCCCCTTTTTTTGCTTTGAGGAAATGAAGAAATTTGATGAGGGTTTGTCCCTGTATCCTCCAGTAACCGGTTTTCGACGATATAAGGACTTTTCTTCAAACTGAACAATGTGGACGAAAGTATCGCACTAAAAGAGGTCTCAGTCACTTTCTCCACAGGCACACCACAGACTATTAGAATAATCATAGAGAAGGTTGATCAAGCCTGTCACTTCAGTAAGATTACCCGGTTTTGTTGACGTCCGCGGCGCACCGTGCAGCAAGCATCGTGACCTATTTTCGACGGTGGTGTTTAGTAAGGTGTCCCAGTGCAGCCAAACGCAAAATAAATTCTTAAAATAACTCAAAATGCTGTGTGGCACTGTACAAATCTTCCCTGTATGTTTTTTTTGTGTTCATCTTTTTTTTTTTTTTTCGACACTGCTTCTAACACTTTCCTTAAATCATTTTTTATGCGTAAAACGTATTGGTCTGGTTGATGTCTTCTTCTGTGACGTTTAAAAAAACTCCACTATCAGCTTTCTCACTGCTTCTTCAGTTATGACGAAGCAATGTCACTCAAGAGACACATTTCCTCCTTCTTGGTACTTTCTCTAGCTGCCCTTTTATTTTTTTCATTTTTTTTTATAAAAGCCTATTAGGCCATGTTACTTTATGTCTTTAAATAATAATAAAAAAGTATTTAAAAAATTATATAAGCGAGACGCCCTATAGGAGCCTCCATAGTTTGTACTCAGAACGGACTCCTCTTTTACCTTAAAAGTGGCTGAGCTGTTTGAAAAAAAAAAGAAAAAAAATTATGTGCTTCTGCCCGGATTTCCTCCCTCTCCCCTTACCCCAGATCAATCGGCTCAGGGACACCGACCAGATGTTCCAGCAGAACAACCTGACCCCGGGCATTGGGGAGCTGATCAAGGGGCCCCAGGCCTCCGAGGCCCAGGGCCCTAGCCCCCTGGAGACGGAGGACCACCACAGGCTGCGGGAGCAGCACCGCCTGGACAGGGAGGAGCGGGCCCGCATCACGCTCCTCAAGCGACCCCTGATCACCCTGACCTACTTCCTCCTTGAGGTCTGGGTCATCCTGGTGGGATGGTGTCACCGGTGAGTGGCTGCCCCACCACCCATTCCTCCCCATCCCCATTTCTCCTGAGGATGGGCAGAGTACACACTACCCGAAACGTCGAGTTACCCGCTCTAAACAGAGCCACACTCCTCCTTGAAAGAGAAGTGCTACATGGTGTCACCGCAAACCATCCACTTAGTATTTCCACCATGCAAACCTTTAAGTCTTATCTGACTGACATGGTGTCACCGGAAAACCTTCCTCTTAGTATTTCCACCATGCAAACCTTTAAGTCTTATCTGACTTACATGGTGTCGCCGGAAAACCTTCCACTTAGTATTTCCACCTTGCAAACCTTTAAGTCTTATCTGACTTACATGGTGTCACCGGAAAACCTTCCACTTAGTATTTCCACCATGCAAACCTTTAAGTCTTATCTGACTTACATGGTGTCGCCGGAAAACCTTCCACTTAGTATTTCCTCCATGCAAACCTTTCAAGTCTTGTCTAGCAGGTTTTCTTGAAAGTCAGATTCAGGCTGTCCATTGGACCACTTGGTTCAAGTTCGTTGCCGTGTATAGAACACTTTCCACATCGATGTCTTCTGGCCTGTGTACAGCTGGTTGAGTACCCTGTCTCCTTCCTTCATCAGGTTATGGATGAACAGAAAGAAAGTAGGCGTCATCAGTCTACTCGTGGGTTCCATGTTGCTACTGTATCATCTGGAGGGTTCACACCAAGTGGTGAGTTCTATTCGACGCTTGCACGACCCGCTGAGGGCAGGCACTGATTTCCTTCCACTGTTGGTAGACCCAGGTCACCCCCCTGAGTGACCTTTACTCCCATGAACATTGCTTTATTTTCTCCATGCTTTGCAGTACGTCCAGAAGTTGAGGAAGCATGCAGTCTGGTGCCTGTACTGGGTAGGCCTTGGTATCCTGTCATCGGTGGGACTGGGGACCGGACTTCATACGTTTCTGCTGTATCTGGTAAGTTTGAGAAATGGCATTTTCCGTTTCAATCCAGTGGTTTATTTACCAGTTTGCACTGGGCCACCTCTCAGTGCCCATGGCAGCCACATAGGTGATGGTGTTTTTTTTTTTTTTACTGGGTGGAAGTTATCATTTGTACAACCGTCGTCTTGTCGTGTTGTGTCACTTACGGACGTCTTTGCATTGTCGTCTTGCTTCCAGGGACCTCACATTGCGTCGGTCACGTTAGCTGCCTTTGAGTGTCAATCCGTGGATTTTCCTGAGCCTCCATACCCAGATGAGTAAGTCATCCAGCCTGGTCCTGCTACGGTCAATACACCGAGCCCACCGATCTTTGAGATTTACTTGATTTTTGTGAAGTCGAACCCAGAGGAGGTGTACAGTTACTGTGGATGAGTTGTGGTATGGTACGTACTGTAGGGAGTGAGATGAAGCTATTGAAAGAAGACATGTATTTTCTGCCTCCAGAATCATTTGTCCAACGGATGAGAGCACTTATGCCATGACTGTGTGGAATGTCATCAGCAAAGTCCGAGTGGAGGCTTTTATGTGGGTGAGTCTACCTGCCTGCCTGGTTCCCTCCCTCCCTGCCTGCCTGCCTCCCTGCCTCCCTCTCTCCCCTCCACGCCTGCCTGCCTCCCTGCCTCCCTCCCTCCCTCCACGCCTGCATGCCTCCCTGCCTGCCTGCCTCCCTACCTCCCTCCATGCCTGCATGCCTCCCTGCCTGCCTCTCTGCCTCCCTGCCTCCCTGCCTCCCTGCCTGCCTGCCTCCCTACCTCCCTACCTCCCTCCATGCCTGCATGCCTCCCTGCCTGCCTGCCTGCCTGCCTGCCTGCCTCCCTACCTGCCTCCCTACCTCCCTACCTCCCTCCATGCCTGCATAACTCCCTGCCTGCCTGCCTGCCTCCCGGCCTGCCTGCCTGCCTGCCTGCCTCCCTACCTCCCTACCTCCCTCCATGCCTGCATGCCTCCCTGCCTGCCTGCCTCCCTGCCTGCCTGCCTCCCTGCCTGCCTGCCTCCCTGCCTGCCTGCCTGCCTGCCTCCCTCCCTCCCTCCCTCCCTCCATGCCTGACTGCCTGACTGCCTCCCTCCCTCCCTCCCTCCCTCCATGCCTGCCTGCCTGCCTCCCTCCCTCCCTCCCTCCCTCCCTCCCTCCATGCCTGTCTGCCTGCCTGCCTCCCTCCCTCCCTCCCTCCATGCCTGCCTGCCTGCCTCCCTCCCTCCCTCCCTCCATGCCTGCCTGCCTGCCTCCCTCCCTCCCTCCATGCCTGCCTGCCTGCCTCCCTCCCTCCCTACCTCCCTCCCTCCCTCCATGCCTGTCTGCCTGCCTGCCTCCCTCCCTCCCTCCCTCCCTCCATGCCTGACTGCCTGCCTCCCTCCCTCCCTCCCTCCCTCCCTCCCTCCATGCCTGACTGCCTGCCTCCCTCCCTCCCTACCTCCCTCCCTCCCTCCATGCCTGTCTGCCTGCCTGCCTCCCTCCCTCCCTCCCTCCCTCCATGCCTGACTGCCTCCCTGCCTCCCTCCCTCCCTCCATGCCTGCCTGCCTGCCTCCCTCCCTCCCTCCCTCCCTCCATGCCTGTCTGCCTGCCTGCCTCCCTCCCTCCCTCCCTCCCTCCATGCCTGTCTGCCTGCCTGCCTGCCTCCCTCCCTCCCTCCCTCCCTCCATGCCTGCCTGCCTGCCTCCCTCCCTCCCTCCCTCCCTCCATGCCTGTCTGCCTGCCTCCCTCCCTCCCTCCCTCCCTCCATGCCTGCCTGCCTGCCTCCCTCCCTCCCTCCCTCCCTCCCTCCCTCCATGCCTGTCTGCCTGCCTGCCTCCCTCCCTCCCTCCCTCCCTCCATGCCTGACTGCCTCCCTGCCTCCCTCCCTCCCTCCATGCCTGCCTGCCTGCCTCCCTCCCTCCCTCCCTCCCTCCATGCCTGTCTGCCTGCCTGCCTCCCTCCCTCCCTCCCTCCCTCCCTCCATGCCTGCCTGCCTGCCTCCCTCCCTCCCTCCCTCCCTCCCTCCATGCCTGTCTGCCTGCCTCCCTCCCTCCCTCCCTCCCTCCATGCCTGACTGCCTGACTGCCTCCCTCCCTCCCTCCCTCCCTCCATGCCTGCCTGCCTGCCTCCCTCCCTCCCTCCCTCCCTCCCTCCCTCCATGCCTGTCTGCCTGCCTGCCTCCCTCCCTCCCTCCCTCCCTGCCTCCCTGCCTCCCTGCCTCCCTGCCTCCCTGCCTCCCTGCCTCCCTCCCTCCCTCCCTCCATGCCTGTCTGCCTGCCTGCCTCCCTCCCTCCCTCCATGCCTGCCTGCCTGCCTCCCTCCCTCCCTACCTCCCTCCCTCCCTCCATGCCTGTCTGCCTGCCTGCCTCCCTCCCTCCCTCCCTCCATGCCTGCCTGCCTGCCTCCCTCCCTCCCTCCCTCCATGCCTGCCTGCCTGCCTCCCTCCCTCCCTCCCTCCCTCCCTCCATGCCTGTCTGCCTGCCTGCCTCCCTCCCTCCCTCCCTCCATGCCTGCCTGCCTGCCTCCCTCCCTCCCTCCCTCCATGCCTGCCTGCCTGCCTCCCTCCCTCCCTCCCTCCCTCCCTCCATGCCTGTCTGCCTGCCTGCCTGCCTCCCTCCCTCCCTCCATGCCTGACTGCCTGACTGCCTCCCTCCCTCCCTCCCTCCATGCCTGACTGCCTGACTGCCTCCCTCCCTCCCTCCCTCCATGCCTGCCTGCCTGACTGCCTCCCTCCCTCCCTCCCTCCATGCCTGTCTGCCTGCCTGCCTCCCTCCCTCCCTCCATGCCTGACTGCCTGACTGCCTCCCTCCCTCCCTCCCTCCCTCCATGCCTGCCTGCCTGCCTCCCTCCCTCCCTCCCTCCCTCCCTCCCTCCATGCCTGTCTGCCTGCCTGCCTCCCTCCCTCCCTCCCTCCCTGCCTCCCTGCCTCCCTGCCTCCCTGCCTCCCTGCCTCCCTGCCTCCCTCCCTCCCTCCCTCCATGCCTGTCTGCCTGCCTGCCTCCCTCCCTCCCTCCATGCCTGCCTGCCTGCCTCCCTCCCTCCCTACCTCCCTCCCTCCCTCCATGCCTGTCTGCCTGCCTGCCTCCCTCCCTCCCTCCCTCCCTCCATGCCTGACTGCCTCCCTGCCTCCCTCCCTCCCTCCATGCCTGCCTGCCTGCCTCCCTCCCTCCCTACCTCCCTCCCTCCCTCCATGCTTGACTGCCTGCCTGCCTGCCTCCCTACCTCCCTCCCTCCCTCCATGCCTGCCTTCCTGCCTCCCTGCCTCCCTCCCTACCTCCCTCACTCCCTCCCTCCCTCCCTACCTCTTCTCTTAGCCACACTCTTCCTTGAAAGAGATTATGTGAACAGTATCGCCGCAAACTCCCTGCATTGTGAATTCACCATGCAAAACCCTCAAATCTCATCCATAGTTCAATTGGTAATGTATATGGTGCTACTGCAAGCGGTGTACATTGCCAATCCACCATGCAAACCTAAATTCCCTTCCAACATGTGACAATTACGTGTTGTTGAAAGACCAGAGAGACCTGGAACAAGATCGGCCCTGTTGCCAGGAGAAAGAATGAATCAGATAGAAATACCCACCCTCATTTTTTTTTTATATCAGTCTACTTAGTAAATTCTGTATTGTTGTCTGCTTTTGTAGGGTGCTGGTACTGCACTGGGTGAATTGCCGCCGTACTTCATGGCAAAGGCTGGTAAGATCTTTGAGAATCGATGTTTATCGTTTCTCATTCGTTTGGACCTTTCCCCCTCCCCCCATTAACATTGATACAAGGCCATCTAAGGCTTCAAGTTAAAGAATAGAGCTAACACTCATCACACCCGATGTCAGGACCAACTCACTGGATAGGACTAGGAGCTTGACCCATTCTCAACTGTGCATAGACGGAATCACAGACCAAATTGCGATGTGATGACGTCAGTTGCTTTTGACTTGGAGTCCTCTCTCCTTTGCTTAGCATGAAAAAAAAGTGTGAAGTTTGGATCGGCAAGATGATCCTATGAATCGTGACTTTTTGTGTGCTGAAGGAAATTTGGGTGATTGAGCAGCACTATGGAACTGGCCCTGGTACTGCATACCGAATGGGCAGTGGGCACTTCTCTAAATCAGCACAGAGGACTGGTTTCGGACCGTGTCTCGAATCGGAAGGCCAAAGAACTTCTCCCCGATGCCTTCCCAGAACCATTTGCCCGTGCGATTGGGGCTCGAAAGCTAGGACCCGACTGCCGCTGACCGTTCTTAATATTTCCCTGCTTTCCAACAGCTCGGCTGTCGGGCTACGAACCCGACAATGAAGACTACGAGGAGTTTGAAGCCATCATGGAACACATGTCCGAAGACCCGCAAGAGCAGGTGAGATGTGTGTAGGTTGGCCTACTCAGTGTAAAGTCAGCGCTGTTTGCTTTAGTCCATTGCCCTAAGAGAGGGCAGTTCTTAAAATTATCGTTAACTTGTATCATTCAGGAATGTAAGACTTCCTGAAATTTATGTTTCTCCGGAAATGGCATGATTTTTTTTATTTCATTTGATTTTTTTCCTTTTGGGGGGGGGGCTATTTATTTATTTATTTTTTAATGTCAAACAGGTATCTCAAATTGCTAATTTTTATCTGTTAAAACCCTAAAAACCGAATCTCACGGTCGCGTAAGCGCTCACTCGCAGATGCATCTCTCGGTCCTGTAAGCGCTCACTCGCAGTCGCATAATTTTGTTGGCCTTCAGTGATTTTCAGGAAATGACTTTGTCGGTCACTTACATCCCTGTAAATGTGGAATCAGCACTGTATGCACAATGCTCAGAGGCCAATGGGAAAGCCGTTCTTAGAGTTACTGTTAGTGAGAATGTAATTCAATGAGGGTTTGCCCTAAATATGAAATTGGCAATGTACACTCAGTGCTTTACCAAATGAAATGGTATACTTAGCTCACATCCCTGAGAATGTAATTTAATCAGGGTTTGGCCTACTCAATTCGGAGTATGCACTAGATGCTCAGTGCTTTGTCCGATTGTTTGTCGAAAAACACCGGCAACTCTTCTCTCAAGCATCCTTACTCTCTGACGACGAAATATCAGAGAAAGAAAGATGCATGCATTCCCCTCTGAAAGAATAGTTCCCACGAACAGCATTAAGGGAGTTGAGCTGTGGATGGACCATCCTTTCAGCGAATGAGAGTGTTTCTTTCTTCTGTTGACAGGACTTGGCCACCCGTCTCAAACTGGGCATCCAGAGGCTTGTACAACGAGTTGGATTCTTCGGCATTTTGGCGTGTGCATCAGTAAGTAGAACGGTAACTGGTCATTTTGTACCCAGGTCACTTCGTACCCAAGTCATTTTGTACCCAGGTCACTGCTTACCCAAGTCACTGCTTACCCAGGTCACTTCGTACCAAGGTCACTTCGTACCCAAGTCATTTTGTACCCAGGTCACTGCTTACCCAAGTCACTGCTTACCCAAGTCACTACGTACCCAGGTCACTTCGTACCCAAGTCATTTTGTACCCAGGTCACTGCTTACCCAAGTCACTTTGTACCCAGGTCACTTCATAGCCAAGTCATTTTGTACCCAAGTCACTTTGTACCCAAGTCACTTAGTACCCAAATTTCACACCCAGGTCACTTCTTAGTTCTTACGCAGGTCGCTTCATACCCAGGTCCATTTTTACCCAAGTCACTTCATACCCAAGTCACTCCATACCCAAATCATTTTGTACCCAAGTCACTTCGTACCTAGATTTTCGTACCCAAGTCACTTTGTACCTAGATTTTCACACCCAAGTCACTTCGTACCCAAATTTCACACCCAGGTCACTTCTTATCCAAGTCACTTCATACACAAATCATTTTGTACCCAAGTCACTTCATACCCAAATCATTTTGTACCCAAGTCACTTCATACACAAATCATTTTGTACCCAAGTCACTTCA
The DNA here is from genome assembly GCA_949987565.1 of Luidia sarsii. Lineage (NCBI taxonomy): Eukaryota > Metazoa > Echinodermata > Asteroidea > Paxillosida > Luidiidae > Luidia > Luidia sarsii. The sequence continues at coordinate 24,305,733 of OX465105.1, read as the reverse complement.
TACCCAAATCATTTTGTACCCAAGTCACTTCGTACCTAGATTTTCGTACACAAGTCACTTTGTATCTAGATTTTCACACCCAAGTCACTTCGTACCCAAATTTCACACCCAGGTCACTTCTTACCCAAGTCAATTCACACCCAAGTCACTTCATACCCAAATCATTTTGTACCCAAGTCACTTCGTACCTTGATTTTCATACCCAAGCAAGTCACTTCGTTCCTACATTTTTACACCCAAGTTACTTCGTACCCAAATTTCACACCCAGGTCACTTTGTACCCAAATTTCACACGCAGGTCACTTCTTACCCAAGTCACTTCGTACCCAAGTCACTTCATACCCAAATCATTTCGTACCAAAGTCACTTTGTGCCTAGTTTTTCACACCCAAGTCACTTTGTAACCAAATTTCACACGTGGGTCAATTTGTCAGGTCGTACCCAAGTCCCATCGTACAGTCACTTGAAATCCTGGGTTGATGATGATACCCTGAAATAACCCCCCCCCTCCTCCTCCTCCTTTGTCTGTAGATCCCAAACCCTCTATTTGACCTGGCCGGAATCACCTGCGGTCACTTCTTGGTGCCCTTCTGGACCTTCTTCGGGGCCACCCTCATTGGCAAGGCCGTCATCAAGATGCACATACAGGTACGCTTAGATGAGACTGTCCTACAGTCAGGCGTGCATTGGACCTCGGGCACTGCCGCAAAGGCACCAATTGCCGTCCCACACGAGTGTGTCCATGCCCAGTGGGGGCAGCAATCTCTTTCTCTATCACAGCCGTCATGCGTCTCAGCAGATACCTACCTCAGGCGGGCTGGTCCGATTTCAGGGGTTCCCAAGCCAGTCTGTGGGAGCTCCAGACCAGAAGTCTTGCACGGGCAGTCTATAAATTGGAGGGAGGACCTAGAAAATAATATCAGAGAATGAGATTTTTGTTATCATTTCTTTTTTTTCATTCAAAATCAAAGAATGATATGTTGTAATCTTTCTTTTTTCATTCAAAATCAAAGAATGACACTTTTTTATCATTTCTTTTTTTTGTGATATACAAAAATGTTGCAAACTGTTTACTGACTAAAATTACCAAAATGCAAATCTCAAAATTTAGTGGGCCTGACGTTTCGATCCTAGGAGGACCTTTCTCAAAGGCAGAATTGACCCTGCCTTTGAGAAAGGTCCTGCTAGGATCGAAAAGTCAGGCCCACGGAATTTTGAGATTTCTCTTTTTCATTCAAAATCAAAGAATGATATTTTTTAATCATTTCTTTTTCATTCAAAATCAAAAAATTGAATTTTTTAATAATTAAATTTTTCTTAAAAATTAGTGTGCCTGACGTTTCGATCCTAGCAGGACCTTTCTAAAAAATAATTTTTTTCATTCAAAATCAAAGAATGAGACTTTTATTCGGTGGGTTGGCCCCCTGTCTTCACTGTGTTTCCCACGAAATCTGTACCGCCAAAGTCGTAATTCTTAGGCCTAGTTCCCAATCCTGTTCCTGTCAAATTCTCTTCTTTTAAGAAATGTCTTGATTTTTAATTTTTTTTTATTTCCTAGTCAGTTACCTTTCCTGTGTGGTTGATTAAAATATCCATTTTAACTCTCGTTTACCTCTTTGAAAAAATGGCAGAGAACACGTCGACCGGACTGGGGATTTAAACCCAAGACCTCTGGTCTTACGCAGAACCAGAGGTCTCGGGTTCATGTCCTGGTCAAGTCAAAGCTTTCTTTGCCTTTTTGTTTCAAAATTGTTCAGAAAGATCCCAGTGAGTTTTTCTTGTTATTAATTTTGTTTGACTCTCACTACGTCTGATTGTTGTTGTTTTTCTGTTCCAGAAACTCTTTGTCATTCTGACGTTCAGTGAACATCACGTGGAAGCTTTGGTAGAATTACTCGGGTAAGGCCATTTTGTTTTTTAGGGAAATTTTCCGCTATGCCGATTGTTGATCCTGCCATTTTTTGTTTAAAGAGCTCAATCGGTCTACCACAAATGCTTCTAGAAGTCTCAGTCTGCATCTGCCGAGATGTCTTGAGTATTTGCACATCGATTTGGTAGCACCCTGCATTTGGGCATTTCAAAATCGTGTTCACAATTTTTCCCCTGCCCCCCTTTTATTCGGCCGCTTCCCGCACGCAGGAAGATTCCCAAGGTGGGTCCCCCTCTTCAGGCACCTTTCCGTGACTACTTGGTGAAGCAGAAGATGAAGTTACACCACAAACCGGGACAGTCCGTCGCCGCGGTAAGTGACGCCAGAACTGCCTATATTAAGTTTTTTGTATCAGAAGGCAATCAAGGAAAAACATTGAGGAAATTGACCTAATAGACTGATTATTAGACCAATGTTTACATGCCATCACGTGACTTTTAGTGGTTTTTTTTGCGTCTCATTCGGTGCAGAAATGAGCAAAGGAGACTATCATATTGTCCACATTCTTCTTTGTACATTTTCATCGCTGCTCTGTGCCAAATGAGATGAAAAAAAAATACCCACTATAAGTCGCGTGATGGCATGTAAACAGTGGTGGCGCAGTCGGTCTATTGTACATTGGGTAGGGCAAACGTTCAGTAAAGCAGGCTCGGATCCTGTAATCTGAGCTGCCTGGTTTTTTTTTCAGCAGGCAGTGAGGCAGAGCACTTGAGCAAGCACCGCTGGTTATGCGTTGAGTCCTTCAAATCTTTATTGAACTGAAACAGTGAAGGTTTGAAATGCTTATAGGGAATGGAAATCGTTCAAAGTTATTTTCGAACCACAGCAAAAAATTAAAGATTGAAAGATATCCGATGGGGCCAGTGGTCAATTTTATAAAACTTACAATCAATTGCAAGACGACGATTGATGTACGCAAACCATATGGACTATCAGGTACATGTATGGTGTTTCACAAAACCTTAAGAGGCATCGTAACACAGCTTATGATTATCAAAAGTTAGAGGGCCTGACGTTTCAATCCTAGCAGGACCTTTCTCAAAGGCAAAGAAAGGTCCTGCTTTTAGGATCGAAACATCAGGCCCTCTAACTTTTGAGATTCATGTGTTGCAGGTCCTTTTAGTCAGTAAGCAGTTTGCGACAGTTTTTATATTAACTTTGTAACAATTCACGATTGATAACCTATTGTAAGTTTTCGTAGGTCATATGGTTTATGTGCATCTCACCTCGATAGGATAATCAACTCTCATTGTTGGATAACACAAAATTTTAATTTCTGATTTTTTTTTTTCAATCTTTGCCTTTGCCTTTTTCCTGCAGGGAACCAACTGGCTGAGTTGGATCTTTGAGAAGCTGATCATCATAATGGTGGTTTACTTTGTCATTTCCATCATCAATTCCCTGGCTCAGAGGTATGCCAAGCGTTTACATGACAAGAAACAGGAGGCACAAAACCATCAACATGTACACTGATGTTTTGAGAAAACGTCAACAATTTTTCTGTTTCTCTTTAAAAACAAACATTGCCAGTGCAGAATACCTAGTTTAATCACTGGACAACTGCTTTAGGTTCCCCCTTTTTTTTTCTCATGAGGTATCCTAAACCCATATCCGCCTGACTGATCACAGCACATAAACAGTGCTCTTGCCAAAGCCCCTTTGTTTGAAAAAAAAATACTACCGGTAACTTGCATTATAAGAGAAAATTGTCAATGACGACTTTTCAAAAAAAATAAAACCCCAAACAAACTATATACCAGTGGAAAGAGTATGAAATTTGCAAGAACATCTGAATTATCATAAACCATATCAACAAAACAGTGAATGGGATAACACCATCATTTTTCACAAACCTAAAAATAGACCACAGAATTTCACGTAGTTCGGCGTTTGTAAGTTTTTCACTCGGCAGATCTGGGTTAATCTTCACTGAATATCAGTGGATACCAAAGATTTCTTAAGCTGTTATGCAAGATGAAGATCTTTGCCGGTTTTTTGTAATTTAAACAATGGTGACCATTACCCCTTGTAAAAATGTAAATTGTCCTGAAGGATATGTCAGTTTTCTTGACTGCCATTTGGTGCATTTTACTTTTCAACATGAAGTGCAAGCTTAAGGGCCCAGTGCAACATTGGGAAGATTGGGAAACATCAATGTTTACAGATTTCCTTCTTATTTGATTCACACAGTTTGTAGATGGTCATGATAGAATCATCATGTTGAAATCTTACGGTTTGGAATGCTGTACTTCTTGAGAAATCTTCACTCAAACATTGACAAATACCGATAGTCTATTACTCGCGAGTAATAAACTATTTCTTACACTACAAGTACAGGGCGGTGCGAAAACGTGACCTGTTTTTTTTTGCCCTTTTCTACTTTCTCAGATTACCATTTGAGCACAAACCTTCGCAGGATTGCTTTTTGGGAATGTTTAATGGTTTACCACACAAACTGTGGCAATCTTTGGACCTTTACCGATGTTGTATAGGGCCTTTAAAAAGTAAGCCAAATTATTTTAAGTGGGCAGAATAGCCCAGCAAATACGGGGCTGGTAACTGCTGAGTACCGTTCAAACCTGGGGTGGATTATTTTATTGGGTTTATTTTTTCTCGCTAATCAATGTTTTGCATCCTTTTGGTGATGGGTTAAAAAGTTGCACCACTGTAAATTAGTTTCGTTTTAAGCACAAACATTACTCCCGACATAGGTTGGATTTGGAAGGACAGCTGTGGCTATGGCTTTGAGTGGCGGTTTTCCGATGTGCAGCCCATGACTCGGTGCAGTGCTTGCCCATAGCAACAGCCACAGCCATAACCATAGCCACTCATTCGGGTCTCACCATAAGCAGGCGAGTGATGCACCAATATGGTGATACTGATACCATTGTTTAGAGAGTCTTGAAAACGGGTCATTGTTATGGCCACAGTGGTAGGAATGTTGCAGCTGCTAAAATGAGTGGAATATGTAATCGTTTTGTTATTGGATTAATCATTCCAAAGGAAGTACCATATATGCAGGTTTCTTTAGCAGTGGTGAGCGTTTCGTGATGGAAAGGATGTTCGTTATAATCTAAAAAAATAAACAAATTGTGATAGGATCATTGATTGATTCAGGTTTTAAATTCTATCCTTGTCTGGTCTAGTTTCAGACAGACAAAGAAGAAGGTAGTGACTGGGATTTCTTTTTTAAACAATGAAAGTGCAAAGAAAATTTGACTGGTCCGTCAAATTTTCCCGGATCCAGTCAATTTGTCTCGGCTCCTCTCTCAAGTGAATTGACAAGTTGTACAATAGAATTAATTGGGTTGTTTACCTCCCACTGTGAATATGACAGTTTTTCATTGATGCAAGAAGTAAAATATGTGTTATTGGAATGGTGGAAATATTGAAGTTGTTGATTAAGCACGGGAACCCCTAAGTATAGAAATGTGTCCTTGGAGAAACCAAGAACACAACCATAGTTCACATGATGCAATATTGCGTTTGACTTGTGTTCCAATTTTTTGGTGCAGCATGATTTTATCAACTGTGGCTTTTGATGCTTTGAAACCACTTTTCCAATTAGAATCCATTTTTGAGTACCCGGTAGGTGCACTTTTCATATCTACAGACCTATGATCCTTGTATGAAGCTCAAAAGTTAGAGGGGCTGATGTTTCAATCCTCGCAGGACCAGTGACATAAGGACATGCACTGACAGTCAGGGGAAGGAAAGCCCTGACACACATGACAGGAAGGACAAAAGGGAAGGCAGCGGGCCTTGGGATGCAGATGTACACACAAAGGGAGGGGGGATCAAAGGGAAAACAAACAAAAGGGGGGATGAAAAGGGATTTGAGCAAGGTGAGAGATCAAAGGGGAAAGGGACAGGCAAGATGAAAGAAAGGAGGGATTAATGGAGTGAGGATTAGTCATTCCCTTCATGGATGTTGAGGCCATGATGCAAAATGTTGGTGCTTAAGCACCTCTATGAAATAGCACCCGGGTATCTTTCTCTCTTTTTCAATCTTGCTTTCTTTTTGTTTTGTAATCTGAACATATATTTTGGGCACTAAACAAGATGCAAACATAAAACCACTGAAGGTTTTAGCCAGCTAAAGTAATTTTTGAAAAGGTGCACTTTTCATTATCTGCACCTATCCGTAAAGGGTCTTAACTTTGCCCTAAAATACCCAAAAGATATGTCAGTCAAACTGTAATTTCCTTGACTGAAAAGTGTGCTGAATATCTCAATACCTCTCACCACATTGTTACTTTTTTGTTTCATTATATTATGAAGCCACATTTATTTGTTTTAGTTGTATAGCAATGGATTTATGTGCATTTTCAGGATATATATCAGATGGAAAAGTATTGGGGGTTTGTTTCGCATTTTCTTGCACTTATTCTCTAGCCTCTATTCTGTTACTATAGACGATCTATGTTGGGAAAAGATTTTATATGCCGGTGACTTCGCGGCATGAATTAACGCAGTGCAGCACATTCTATGTTGCCATTTTTATTACCCCTCTATAGTTGGGAAGAGTTAGGATAAATTAATGTATTCATGTGGCTTTTTATGCCTATTCACATTTACAAAGATGACACAATCTTAAAGGGGACTACGTTCCCTTCGGAGATGGAAATAAAAAACTCAAGAGTACTCAAACTTCACCGTGTGGAAAGTTCGTCTCCGATTGGTCAATCAAATTTAATGACGTAATAGCAATGCGCAAGCGCGTTTGGAGACTGGAAAGGGGAGGGGGGCGGCTTGGGCTCAGGCCGTGGCAAAGGTTAATGGCTATGGCTGGGAAATTACGCATGCAGTCTATGGGACTTGCCTGCAGCCACTAGCCAGCAGCTCCCACAGATTCGTGTATTAGTGAAAGCCGCGAGCGAATGAATTTCGACCAACCTCACATTTCGGCCAGACTTATCAAAATGTTGAAGATAGCGTCTGTGTCTTGCTTTCTCTGACGATAGGCCGTTGTTAGTCATGTTAAAAATGGAAATCGATTTCAAAACTTGACGTAAATCATAGTTGAAGAAACCAGAGGTTGAGAGTATGAGCCGTAGCCAATGTCTCACCGGAGGCCGTTGGATTGAACGAGTGCGGAGTGGTGATTGGTGGGACAACTCGGCGCCATCAATTTCCGAAGTTGCGCCGAATCGTGTCAGTCGACGCTCCCAAACCGGTAAGATTGTGACTCGTTTTTTTACCATTATAAGGTGACCTCATACTTTGACTAGGTACAGAGAAGAACTTTCACTGGGTCACAGAAGATTTCCGGGTTGGTGTCGATGAGTTTTTGAACGCTGGAAACTCTGACAACAAAGAACTCAAAAATATCAAGCTTGCTCGCCGAATCTTGTGCATGACAACCGCAAAGTCGCCCGTAATACGATCAAAACCGAAGCCTCTAAATAGTAAATTGGCAGGAAAAGATTGCACAACTGGAAAGTCCCACGACGATATTGATAGATGGAATGAATGCCAGTGGGAATACTCCAGTCCTCGTGTGTTTCCTTTCTAGGCCTTGGAAATTTAGACCAGCGTGTATTATTTTACTATTAATTATATACTTATACTAAGCCAATGCAATGGGCCTTGGCTGTGCATTAGATAATGCCTTGTTACACTGAAGTTCGCCATCTTGTCACACGACCACGGGATGATTACACGGTGGGTGTCCTATTACCGACACGTGTCGGCACTAAATCACCCGCGCACGTGGCCGTGCATCTCCCCCGTGGACTGAGCACCATTATCTAAAGCAGACGACCGGACCACAGCCAGTTTTTTCTAACGTCCCAATCTATTCTTCTATTGATAGTGGATGAGAATTTTTGCTGGGCACGTATTATAATTTTTGTTTGGTTGCCTAAAGAGGGCGACATCTCGACGCCATGTTTGGGCCAGTGGCAGGCCTGTGCTCCCCATTCTCTTAATCACTTACAATATTCAGAGTGAAATGCTATTGCTAATACCAGAAATAGCATATAAGCCTAAAGCAATGATTAACAGCTGATAATATTCATGTAATAATTTTTTTTAAATGACATTCAGGCAATATTTGAAGCTCCTACATGCTACACAACATTGGTAAGATCGAAAAACAGAAATGTTCACAGATTTACATACAATCTAAAATTTAGTGGGCCTGACGTTTCGATCCTAGCAGGACCTTTCTCAAAAGCAGAGAAAGATTTACATACAGATTTACATACAGATTTACATACAGATTTACATACAGTTTGAAGATTGTTAGGGCAGAAACCTCGCACCGAAATATTTCTGCCTAAAATGCCGTGTTTTTATAGAAAAGAGTAAAGAAATCGTTTACGTCTCACCCCTAGATCTAAATGATTTTTTGGAACATTACGCTGTTGAATGCTGCATTTTTGTGAAACAAATGAAGTGGTTTTCACTATTTTCTCGATACTCAGTTGGCAGATTGAGCTGAAATTTTCACAGGTGTGCTATTTCATGCACATGTCGGATCAGACAACGTATGGATGCTATTCTTTGACCTCGACCAATATTGTGTTATCCCTTTTAATGCCAAAAAAATTTGTCAATATTTGAATCCATGTAACATTGAGTCTGTTGGCTATTTGTATTTGGGAAAGATCCACCGTAAGCATTTAAATGCATAAAACATTTAGTCAATTTTTGAATCCCTATATAATTGATACGAGATTTTAATACCTATAACATTGACTGATTTAGTCAATATTTAAATGCCAATGATATCCAGGCAATAATGACACAATTATAAAATTGAGGTAATATTTGAATGCCTATAACTGCCAGGCAATATTTAAATGTCTATAATATTTAGGCAATATTTAAATGTGTCCAACTGGTGCCCCAGTGATATCTAAATCCATTCAGGCAATATTTGAATGCCTAAATCTTCTAGGCAAATTTCAAATGCCTATAATATTCAGGCAATACATTTTGTTTCTTCTGACTGGTGCCCCTGGCCCAAAAAGTTGGCTATTTGGGAAGGATTCACCTAATGACTGGTACCCCTGTAATCTCATGTGGTAGAATGCTGGTATAATATATCAGATGTTGTGGTTCAAAGTCTGCATGGTTCAGCTCCAGTTAAACTCTCTTTGCATTTTCCATAATCTATTTTAAATTGATTTGAATTACAGATATTGGTGATATCAGCCATATTTTGTTCACCATAAGGCAACGCTTATCCCCAAATGTCTCTAGCAAAGTAGGCCTAATTCCAAACATCTATAGGCCTATTAATAATAATCCATATATTTCTGATGTTGGTTTAGTACCACTTAATACAGAGAGTTATTGAAATGAAAATAATTAGATTTCTCCATCAGTCTCATTTTAACCAAAACATTTCTTGAAAACTGAAAGAAATTAGGCCTACACTAAAATCGGTGTGCATTTTAAAACAGAAATGAATATGAATATTCTTTAAAACCTCAATCAGTCAAATGAAAAGATAATTGACCACAGCAGTGGAGATACCCTGACAAAAGGCGGGATAGCTTAGATTGTAAGGCACAGGTACATGATCATTATTCGGGCAGTAATCAAATGTTCATAGCATTTCGACATTAATCAAATCATGCATCTGCCTGGTGCCCTCCAGCAAAATAATGCATTTTCTTGTGGGGGTGGATTGGGATACCAAAGGGCTAGATAACTCAGGTGGTAAAGTAAAATGTTGATCACTCAAATTGATTGTTTTCAAACATAGGATGCGAGACTGATAAAAAAATCATATTTTTAATGCTGCTTTTCAGAGAGTGGAAAAGACCCAAGTTCTCTTTCCAATATTCGTATCATGAAATTTTGAGGCAGGAAAATGACCTGTATTTCTCAAAACAAGTCCTTGATTTTCACATCTGTAAATTGACGATTCTGTTTGTGAAAGAGTGATCAATATAAAGCAAACGCAAAATGTGATTGACTGTTTTGAGAGGCCAAGCCTAAGGACTGGATAAATAAGGTGGTAAAGTGTGGGTGTATTAAACATGTGACCCACTGTTTAAAGGGGTATTAATTAACACTATGCTATTGCGTGTAAAGGACTACTCCACAAAAATGTGTATTAAGAGACATTTTTTTAATGAGCGATGTACATATCTGAACTAATTTAGGTATGGACATCACTCATTTAAAAAACAAAATCCCTTAATACCCATTTTTGTGGAGCCAGTCAGAAATAGTAAACTCAAGTTTGGGTTTAAATCCCACTCAAGTCCAACTGTCTCGTGGAGTAATGTACAAAATGGTGCAAATCGCAGGGTCTGACATTTTGATCCTAGCGGGACCTTTCTCAAAGGCAGAAAGAGACAGAAAGAGATTGTATTCTAATTAACAAATGTGGCTCATGTGGCAACAGTTTTGTTTGATATTGTGTCATCGTGTTGGAGAAACAGCTTCCCCAGTATTAGGAGTGCTGCAAGAGGAAAGAAAGACAAGAATAACATTTTCTTTCTATAATTTCATGTAGTATGAGGGATTTCCCTCAAGCAGTGAAATCAGGGTGTGTAAATATCTCAGTGGCCTCGTTCTTCCCCCCCCCTGCTTCCTCCTCCTTATTCGAGCACCCCACAGTGTACCCCTCCTACCCCTCCTTCCACCTCTCCGTGCACCCATGAAAATTGAATCATCATGAGGGACACTCTCTCAAGCAAACAAAAATGCCCCCGAGGTAACCCCAATGGAGAGGCCAATTCATACCAACATGTTGTCATGCAGGAACAACCCTCCCAGCTAATATTTGGATAGTAAATGAGCTGAATAATTTCATGATTTTTTCTCCCGGGGGCAATTTAAAAAAAAATAAAAAATAAAATATTGCATCTAGGGACTGCGCCATCATATTCCTTTGTATTTCGGTCTATTTATTCCTAAAAAAAAAAAAAAAATGCCAATGCCCCCGAAAAACCGGGACATATTTCGGCGCGGTGTCCTAGTTCCCGCACGCTGAAACGCAACGCCAATAATGATCCCTTTTGTGCGTTGGCCAGAGGGGCCCCGCGGGGCCGTCTTTGCAACTTGTCGGCATTTTCCCTTTGAAATGCGAGACGGGGCCCACTAATTGCTTCCGAAGCCGGGGATCTTTGAGTGCTGGCCTACCGGGCCAAATGATCCCAGCTTAATATTAAATTGCCAGGCAGTCCCCTCCGCGGAGGTAATTCATTGTGTGTCATCGGGACGGAATTGGGTTTTTTTCCTTCTCGCTCTCTCTCTCTCTCTCTCTCTCTCTTTCCACGGTGTAACTCCCCGCACGCCCTTGAAGATGCCGCACAAGCACACATTGGACACCGATTTCTACCTCAATAACGCTGAAAAAATTCAATTGTCTGCGAATCTTCTCCAAAGTAAATAGACTGAACATCAGGGCTTGAAATATCCACTAGACCGTGGACTGAGTCTAGTGATTTCAGCGTCCGTCCAGTGCCGAGTGTGACTGCACTGGACCGGCTGTCGTGTTTTTTTTCTTGCACCATGAAGAAAATGACACTCAAATACATGTATAACTTTGACCTGTACAAGTAAACAGCATTTTCTCATGGTATTCCTTTCACTGCATGCAAAATTTGTGGTTTGTTTTTTCTTATTTATGGCACAGGTCTTGTAAAAATAGTTCAGGTCCAGTAAGAGTCTTCAGTTACTAGACCTGTTATCTAGTCCATTTTTTTCTCTGAAATTTGAGTCCCATCTTGAGAGTGAGGCAGGAAAGCTTTGACCTCAACGCATGGCTAATGCTCAGAATTGTCTTCCGGCCTCAAATGATAAGAACATGACCAATAGTTCTCTGAAAATGTGGCTTAATTTAATTTTCCTTTCGAAGATGAATCGGTGCATTCCTTTATCTCTGTCATCTTGTTTTTAAAATGTAATTTTTAAAGGCATTCTAATCCTTTTTAAAAAGGTTTAGAATTGTCTCGATTCTCTTCCATCCAGCATTGTTTCTGACCCTCTTCAGTCTGGTTTTCCTCCCCTGAACTCGTCTATGGCTGTTTTCGAAATGGAGACTTAGGCTCGGGCTCAGGCTTCATCTCTGTCTGACAAAACCTGAAAATCCAGTTTGTGGTTTGTTTCTAAATTTGAAGGTTTGTTGGCTTGGTAGGTACAGAGTATTCCCCAAGAAACTGGGGCAAAACGCTTGGTTTTAGATGCCTGTGATATGACCGAAGCCTAAGCCCGACCCTAAGCTTTCTTTTCGAAAACAGCCGGTAGCACTTAAGATGATTACACACCAAAAGCAATGGGCAATGATCTGTTGGATAGTCTGAAAGACGTTTTATTGTTACTCAACCAACACTCTGGACACAAGACATATTTTGTGTATACCAATATAACCCCCGTCCAAACCCATGACGAAAAAATCTCATCCATGAAAGGAAAGAAATACAGTGATAAACCATACCAGTTTGAATTTTAGGGCCTAATGTCTAAATACTATCACAACCTTTCTCCAAGGCAGATTGGTTAACGGAAAAAAAAAACATCCTCAAAGTTTGTATCATATCCTTAAAAAATCCAACATAATCCACCATGGGCTGGATTGACAACCCTACATTGTTAGCTTTGGACAACATCAATCCAAAGTAAGTCAGATCCAAAGTGCGAAAGTTGGTGAGATCTGTGGATCATTTGGTGAGCAGAGATTGAATTTTTCAATGGCATTGCCAACCAATCTCGCAAAGTTTGAGGGCATGACGTTTCGATCCTAGCACCCCCTTTATCAAAGTCAGAATGTCAATCTGGTCCTTGATAATTAAGTATTGATAATTAAACAATGCTGTACTGTCTTCTTCATTTTCCCTTTAATCAGCACACACAATTCTGTATCAGAAATACTTTATCTTCTAAGATATGGAAAATGGAAACTAAGAACGTGAAGGCTGGCATGAATACAGTGAAACGATTTCCCCCAAAAAAGTACATCACTAGAGACTCAAAGGACATTAAATACAGCTGAAAGTAAAATGTCTCAAAGGGAATCTTCTTTGGCAAATATTCCAAATCAAGGACAGGTTGTGTTGGCTTTTTTCTCTCTAAAATTTGTCGGACATTTTCCTGAAATCGACAGACACATTTAATTAGACTGTATCCATGCTTCCTGGTGAATGAAATGGAAACTGGTTACTTTTGGACAATGATATTATTCTATTCCTTAGAAACTTTGATACAATCTTTGCTTGAGGGTGAGAAACCCAATAAAAAAAATCCCCATTTCATTTACAACCTCCTAAAGAGAATAACTTTACCATAATGTATTTTTCATAATAAATACTACATATTCTATTATCATAAAACGAAAGAAAAAACAACCATACTCATCAAAACTAAAACGGAAAGCGTAGCTTTGTCGTAACAAATTCATCATATTTGGTTGCAACAATTCTTGATTTTCATTAAATTGATTTCATTAAATAAAAAGCATACATGTACTAACTTTCCAAGCTAAAATGAACAAAGCACACATCTACATGTTGGAGCAAAGAAAAAAAATCGGAAATCATTGTGACTCAAAGATACAGGTAATTACATGTAAATTAAGGTTCTGGTACAAAGTGAGTGTCTGCATAGATGAACGTTATCCTTTCCAATGTACTTCAAGACCCAAAGGTCACTCTTCAAGAAGCCTCCCCAATGAATATGTTTAGACAAGGAGCAAAGTTCTCAAAACCCTCTTATTCAGGAGTTAGCTCAACAACCACTACATCTAAGGTTTGACTTCATAAAATGGAAGTTCACACCTTATTTACAGCTTTGCTAGGTAGTATGTGATTTCAAATTGTGGTATCACTTTTGAGAAAATCTGGACTTTTGAGAGAGCCGAAAAAACTTATTACATTGGGGATTGTAAAGCATTGTTTTGATACACAGTAATGTGCTACCACGGAACACAACCTGCTATAAAACACATCCTCAGCAGCTGAAAGATAAACCGAGAATGAGGTATCTTTAGAGGGTCGTCAAATAGGAAGCGAAGATAGAGCAAGAAGTGGCACCGGACTATTGGAGTAAAACAGAGAAGCCATTCACAGCTGACCTGTACCGGTAAATTAAAAACTTAGATCTGTGATATAAGAAACAAAGATGTCAGTACACATAGGTTCGTTTGCATTTTGGCACTTTCTGTATCCTGTGTATCTCTGTGATATTGTCAATATTCCAATAAAAACGGATATTGTTATACTTCAAGAATATTTGGTTTTTCCTTCAGCTTCAGTGCAATCATGCTCCATGGTGCAATGCAGAACAACCCCATCAAGATATTCCATGTCCACAAATTATATTCCAGTCATCGGGATGACAGGCCTCAAGAAATCCTGTGCCCAAATCTTAAGATATGATAGTGGTGTCATTTTCCAAAAAACAAAATTGAAATGCTACTGATTTAGATTTAATAGAGGCAACTTCATTATCCAGATCACAGCTCTGTGACAAATAGTCATTATGTTGAGAGTTGCTCAAACAGTACACACCGTAAATCCTTTCTTTTTAAATTAGAATCAGCTACAGTAATTTTCCTCTCATAATCATCTATCTCTAAAACACATTGCCAAACAAAATCAGACACAAAAGGAGTCTTGAATACCATCAATGGTATATCAAACTCTACTAAAAAACGCTGGTTAGTTATCCGAAAGAATAAAAATCAAACATTTCCTTCACGTGATTACCTTTTCCTTGACAATACAGGTAAGAAAACAGCCGCTCATGAATCCATCCAACAACAACAAAAACAACCCCAAAACTAGGATTTGAACAAACGTCTTCTATCTATCCCCTCTTTTTTTTTTCAAGAAAGCCCAAGACAGAACACTCTCCACGCGAATATAATTATATAAAATATATGAAATGATATACAATGCTTTTTGTACAACATAAAAACATACAAGTATTTACACGAATGAGTTGACGGGGGGGGGGGGGGGGGTCCTCTATCTGAATACTGCTCAGGCGTGACAGGACTATATTCAGTTCAGCATGCAACTTGGAGGCATTCCAGTAAAGCCATCTTCTACCACAAGCTAGTCCAAGCTACACCAAACCAAATGAGATGAAATATCATCGAACAAATGAAAAAAAAAATGAAAGCAAATCTCAGCCTGACTCAAAAGTCCCTAGATATTAATCCAAGATTTCAGCAGCTGAAATTTTGATGCAATTTTGATGAAATTTGAAAATTCCAATTTTGATGGATTTGTCCTTAAAAGGTACAGAAAGTCAAAAATTGTATCTTTAGTGGCATTTCTATTTTCCTATGCCCCCCTTAAATATTGATCTTATACATGTATCATGTATGACTTATAGGGGTCAACAAGGTTAACAGTGATTAACAAGAACCCTCATTCATTTGATGAAACTCTTAAGAATTGTTATTGAAAAGTCTAAAGCAAAGTGACTTGCCTTATCTAACCTCACCTCGAGATCCATTACCTCATTCGTACTTTTTGTCTTGTATGGGTTGATTTTCTTATCAAATACCCCCAAAAGGAGATAAACTTGCTATTAGCATGCAACAACTTTTGGTTAACAAATACCTACTGACGAGATTGGAGAATTGTGACTGGTTCTCCGGTCGAGTTGTTTGGGTGTGAGTTGGTTTTTGCTGCGTAGTGTGTCCTGCTAAGATTGCCGTATGGCCCCCGACTCTGGCCAACATCCAACACAAAGTCCTCCACACCAAAGCTGACCGGCCATGTTTCTACTCCGCCGATCTCTATGCGACCTGCATCGAGGAGGCAGACTGATACAAGCAACGAGGGCCCATTTCATCGAGTTGCTTAAGAACCCAAAATTGCTTCTCCGGAAAAGTCTTCCTTTTGTAAAATCAGATTGCCAGCTAAAGCTCCACATGCAGCTAATAACAAGCCAACAATGTCCAAATGTATGTAAAAAAAAAAGAAAAAAAAAAGGCAATTCATTTTTTTGTTAAAGGTAGGATATTTATTCTGTTTTACAAAGGAAAGCTTTCAGGCTCTGCAGACTTTTGAGCAATAAATATCCAGGGCTCGACCTTAGCACTAGCCTGACGGTCATTGTCTAGTAAAAATAGCTGTGGGCTAGTAAAATGACCCATTTTGCCAGCCCAGTGGACTAGTAAAAAAGTAGACAGCGGTGTGGCAGCAAAAAACATTGCAGGTAGGGATGAGAAAGTAGAAACTAATAATTTGTTTTACTTTACCTCATAACCTTGTTTTAAATTCAATATCAATTATACAGGGCTAGTAAAACTTGCTATGGGCTAGCAAAAAACACAGTTTACTAGCCCGGCAGGCTAGTAAAAAAAAACTTAAGCGCGAGGCTTGGTATCCCTATGAAATCGGTTCCATTCTGCTTCCTTTCCAACATTTCTTCTGTTCCCTTTTTTTGTTTGTTTCGGAAATAGATAATAAATACCATTCTACCATTGTCCGACCACACATACATACCCATAACATGTACAGTCAAGCACCATGCCTTTCTACACTCTAAACCTTCAGGGCATCATAACTTACTATATATACAAGCTGCTTTCATAGAAAATTTGTATTCACAATTTAGACGTCGTAGACCTAACACAACAACATGCATGAGTTCAGCTTCACAAGTATGCCAAAGATGCTACAAAATTTGTTACTGAAATGTTCCCTTTTCCCCCTTATTCCTGAGAGAAAGATTCCCTCATTCTTTTTTTTTTCTATTTCAATATCCAAGAAAAGTTCTGTTATCCCCCAAAACTCCTACATTTAATTCCAACTGCGATCTCAAGCACCGTAATTTTAATTGTTTGCATCTTGAAGCCTCGACTGACAATAAATGAATGAGAACAAAATAAAGAAAAAATAAACCTTAAAGTAACGCTTACGAAATGCCTGTAAACCCAATTGAGTCCTCGTCTCCACTCACAAATTTCTGGCTTTTTATATGAATAATTTACAAATCAAGGAACGAAAATGTGCATACCACACTTCTTGTATTAAGACACCTTGTGGTGAAATATATTAAACAAGTCTCCACTCGAAGCACTGCTCACTCAATACTCCCACAGAAAATAGAGTTAGAATTAGCCTGTGTACGAAAAACACCACACACGCGGCATTGAGGCAGTAGATTTGTTGAGTTTGTGCAGATGAACCTTGACAGCATCACATTTTCCTGAGTCTGCAAGTTGTTCTAATTGAATCGAGCGATGTGGATGACATAACTTGCACTTTCAAAATGATTACTGCAGCTGAAAAGTTGGGAATTTTGGATTTTGGGAAGGCCACCATCGAAGGGCTGGATAGCTCCGGTGGTAAGAGCTCTGATACGCTAAACCATTCAAGATCCGAGGAGTTGATTTCTCAACCATGGCCTTTTTTTAAAGAGCTGATCAAGTTTCAATCCATTTGCTTAAAGTGAAAAAAACCTATGCCCCAAGCAGGTAACCTCTCCATGGTTTCACTGGTGTCCTTGGCAATCGTTTGTTTAAAAAATCAACAAAAATTAGGAGGGCCCGACGTTTCAATCCTGGCAGGACCTTTATCAAAGGCAGGAAAAGGTGTTCGAAATTAACCCAAGTGTCCAATTTGAATGTGCTGAAATGCAACAGGGCAACGAGCAGAAAAGTGAGGGACTGCTGACTCCTCTCATTGTGGTAACAAAGCTCTCCAGGTACACATGTACTCTGTGACATTGGGCCCAGACTGCGAGTTGCTGTCGGATGTGAAAGTGCTCCACCAGGGCTCGAAATATCCACTAGACCGTGGACTGACTCTAGTGATTTCAGCGTCGGTCTTATGCCAAGTGTGACTGCTCTGGACCAGCTGTCTAGTGTGTTTTTTTCTTGCACCATGAAGAAAATGGCACCCAAATACATGTATAACTTTGACTTTGACTTGTACAAGTAAACAGCATTTTCTCCTTTCATTGCATGCAAAATTTGTGCAATTTTTTTTTTCTTATTTATGGCACAGGTCTTGTAAAAATAGTTCAGGTCCAGTAAGAGTCTGCAGTTACTAGACCTTTTGTCTAGTCCATTTTTTCTTCTTCTGAAATTCGAGCCCTGTCAACACCAAGCTGCACTGATCCCGTCTCTCTCTCCGTCTCAGAGTCCTTCCAACGTCTCGTACTTGAGCTGCCCCGCCAGGTACCTCTCGATGAAGTCGCGGATGATCTCCCTGGTTATCTCCCGCTCGTTGCAGCGGACCATCCGCTGCTCGGGGATGTCTAGGATGAGCAGGAGAGGCAGGCTGTCCTCATCGATGCGAAGGAACTCCCGCAGGTTGTCCACCATTTCTTCCTGAGTCACCGGACGGCGAGAGGAAAAAAAAACAAACCCGAGCAAACAAACATGTAAATACCCGAATGAGTACAAGAAAAGATGACCGACACCAAAGACGGTCACCAGTGAAAGCTTAATCAAACAAACCAAGGAAAAACTTGACTAGGAACTTTCCCAATTAGTCAACTTGCTTTGCAAGAGTGGGGCATCAGTCAGATGTCAGCAATTGTTCACGTTGGAATCGGATATGGACCATAGTGTATCTTTGACTAGTGACTGTACCAGAACGTTGTAGTCTTTGGTTCGAATCCCCCTGCCACCTAACTGGCCATAATTGTTGTAACTCTTATTACAGCAATGTAATTAAGACAAGAGAATGAGTACATAGACCAAATTGCAGTTCGGTACGACAAAAAACCTTGTTTGAGCTATCCCCATCATCTTGAATCTTTCCAATTCAATATGATTTTATTCTAGCCCTTGGATCATTCCAATGCACTTTGCCCTGTTAAAAAAAATCGCAAAGCACTTCAAAAGTCCCGGTAGGATGAAAACGTCAGGCCCGCTAAATTTTGAGACAAAGCACTTCTGGTATATAAAATCTGAAGTGAGAATTGTTTTTTTTGATGAGGTCTTGAATGAGTCAGTGGATGTGGATGTAAGTGGACGTGGATGAAATATCGGAGGGGCAGTCCGTTCCAAGTGTGTGTGTGAGCTATCACTGGTAATACCCACTGCCCATGATGGGCATTTAATGGTAACAGCCCAAGGGGAACGTCCGAGATTTAGGTTGATGGATGAGGTTGTGACTCCAGAGAGAGAGAGAGAGAGAGAGATCTGATAAGGCCGCTGAATTATTCAATAAGAAGGCCATTTCGTGCCTCAAAATGTGGCCACGTATGAGGCAAGTGTGCCACACTTGAATCCGTGGAACAATTTTGGGCAGATGAGACCAGTCCAATTCTCTGTGTCGGTGTGTTTCAGTCTCAAGGGGTAAGCACACTCATCTTCCGTTCTTGTCCCAAATGCCCGTTTGGGGGGGGGGGGGAATGTCAGCATAGAGGGTAGTATTGAAGTCTCCAACCTCTTGGTCCACTTACCAGCGATGTAAGTGACCGACACAAAGTCATTTCCTGAAAATCACTGGAGGCCAATAAATTGTGCGACTGCGAGCGTGCGCTTACGCGACTGAGAGATGCGACTGCGAGTGAGCACTTACGCGACCGAGAGATTCATGGCAGGCGTGCCGGCGCCCTTCAGTTTTTAGGGTTTTTTACAGATAAAAATGAGCAGTTTGAGAAAAAGATAATAATAATAAAAACGAAATAATAATAATTTAATAAAATAATATTAATATAAAAATCTCACCATTTTTGGAAATCCGTAAATTTCCGAAAATCCGTAAAATTCTGGAAATCCGTAAATTTCCGGAAATCCGTAAATTTACGGAAATCCGTACATTTACGGAAATCCGTAAATTTATGGAAATCCGTACATTTCCGCAAGTCTTACATCCCTGAGTTACTATGCACCTATTTTGATAGCATGGGATCAACCTGACCCTCGTCAATGGGCAAAGCACCTGCCCAGGCAGGCCTGCTACCGTACACTTACGTCTCCTCCAATGAAGAACCTGAGTGCGCAGTCCTTGCCCGATGCCTCAGCCTTTTCCGTGTACTCTCTGGCTATGGGCAAGAGGAGATCCTTGGCCTCAACCACGTCGTCGTCACCTTCAATATCTGACCCCAGAAACAGTAGAAAGAGCATGCAGACCTCCGTTAAAAAAAGGCTCCCAAACCATAAAGCAAAGCATCTCTGGCAAGACGTAATTTATTTTTTATCGGAAAATTTCTTTACAGGACGGGTACATCCTTTGTGAAAAGGATCTGACATATCGGTCATGTAAAGGGTGCATCTATGTACAAAGGAAAATATAAATAAGGGCATCACAGAAAAAGCAAAAGGCACCTTTGATGACATGGATAAAATTGACAAGGATTTATATCGCAATGCAAGAACAAAACTAGCAAAGGCAATGAGCTAGACTGTAAAATGATGGGTGTAATTTCCAAATAAATTACATTAATTTAGCATGTACTTCTACCGCATTGTGAGGTTTGAATGTATCTGGTCAATTAGGTCAAAAAGCAGTATGCAACATTCTTGTCTTAATGAATTTTTTTATTATTATTTTATTGATGTCCTTTTTAATCTACTGTTACTAAGAAACAGTGCTCCAAATGTGATGTTTTACGTCAGCTGCTATTGTGCAATTTACACATAAATCAAGTGTTGAATTGCATGAATGTAAATCAGGTAATGAAATTATGTGTTGCTAGGCAACTGGCGGAAATTGGTGTAAAAGGTTACCATGTGGTTGGGTTTTTGGGGGTCATTTTGGGGGGTCATTTTAGTCTAAGTAAATTGTATTTTGCCTTTGAGAAAGGTCCTGCTAGGATCGAAACGTCATGCCCACTACATTTTAAGATAAATTGTATTATGTTTACATATTACTCCTGAAAGAGCCGATTGTCGTATCGATAGGATCGTACGCGTACCTGCAAACAGTATCAAGCATGTCTCTTCATTGATGGCGGTTGTGGCCATGTCATCCAGCTCGAGCAGTGGTGTCGGATACCAGGGAAAATCCTGCCCAGCAAAGAGGAAGTTCAAGGAATCATTCAAGATATAAAGCCAAAAACATCTAATAATAAAACTGATGAAAAGACATGAGATTTAATTTGTGCCAAGGCCAATTTACAACAAATGCTCAAGGCACACAGAAAAGATAGAAAAAAATGAAAGGATTTACAACCAAAATACACGAATGGCTTAAGCATGAATTGGAGTTACTTTCAGGACCTCAATATAATGTAAACCTCCTGTTTTATAGCTTTTGAATCGCATGGTTTAAATAAACTTCTCAGCAAAATGAAATCGAAATTCAGAACCCAAACCCCAACAGAAGGGCGCAATTTTCATGTCAGAGGATTTCACCAAAGCCATTGTAACTTACAATCAATCGCAATACAATGAGTGACGCACAGAAACCACATGGTGTATCGCAGCTAATGATGGGTTATCTATCGTAAGTTGATGCATCGTAAGGCTTTGTGAAACCCACCCCAGATGCTTAAAATCTAGCAGGATAATTATTTCAGGCAAGAATGCTTGCAATAAATCGCAAGACGATATAACCAATGCACTGACACCATATGGCCTATCACAGCTTATGATGAGTTATCACTCGTAAATTGAGTTACGACGCATCGTAAGTCTTTGTGAAATCCAACACTGATTCTATTAAGTAAGGGTTTTTCGTGCTTCGGCAGGATTTGGTGCTTCGGTAGCTCTATGAAACTGGCACCAGATCACTAACAGTGGCATCATCCGTTGCTTTTGAATTCCCACAGGAACCCATTAATCCTGGTCGGAGGACTCCTGCGGCATTAGCAAGAAATGGAAAAGGACTGTACCAGATAAAGGGGCAGTGGCAGTTATTTCAGACGCCATCAAAATGTCAGCGTGTGAAGCTGATGGAGATGGGAACCAGACCTCCGTTTATACAGCTCTGCTAAGGAGTTCAAGACTGTGCCCAAGACATTTCAAGGTGAGTGGTGGATTTTGGCTAGATACATACATGTACCGGGGGTACTTGCATTGTTTTCGTGTACACTTTAAACATTGTACAACGGTAAGGGTAAGATTAAAGTGGAAATGGTACTAGGAATGGGCCCTGGGTTTTTTTCTCTAACGAGTGTTGGAGGCAAGACTTGAAAAGTCCAGGATCAAAACTGGGATCACAATGCCTGAGACTTTAACCACAACCTCAATGCACGAGACAGAGACTGACATCGAAATGCCCAAAGATTGAGATTGAGATGGATTTCTTGACTTCTCCGCCACCTTCTCCGCGTACGACCCGAAAACTCAAGATGGCCCATTGCCCCCATATTGTGCGTCACTTATACGCAGTGGTGTCTTATCCAATGCCTTGCCACTGTGTTGCCTCTGAAATGGTGACATGGATGACATCCGTGCATTAGGTCCGTACGAAACTCTTTCTCCCTGCTTTTCCTGCCGAAATCTCTGAGGAGTTTGTTAACCACTTTGCGCCGGGACCTCCGAATCCGGAGGTCAATTGGATTGCCTTTGCAACGGGGCCCTTCGAATCCGGGCACCACTATTGTCCACATTCTAAACAAAGACTCTTTTCAGCTTAGAACAAAGCAATATGAATCAGTACAAAGACCCTTTTTGATGCAAGTTGCCACATGAATTGCAAGATTAGCAGCAGTAATTGTGCAATTGTGGGACTTTTACTGTGGAGGATCGAGGGATACCGCGCTGCAGCTGAAAGCACGCGGGGGACATTGTCTTTGCATGCCACACAGCCCAACGGTCGTCAGTCTGGCATTGGAATTCCCCCCACATTCTTTACCGTAATCTGTACGCTCGTTTGTGGCCGACCAACTCGAAGATTTGACTGCCTGGAGTGGAGGCTGGAGTCTGCGGTCAGGGATTGTCAGCAGCGTACACGCACCCACACCCACACGTCCGTTACGGTCCATTGACGACGCACAAAGGGCCCTTTTTCGAACGGATAATCTCTTGACAAAGGCCACAACGACGTCCGAATTGTGCCAGGTTTTACTCTCTTGTACCCATAGTATACCCTTATTGATTTATTTCACAGAAATATATTGTTCCGATTGTTTTAGCAAGATTTTAAAATGATGCATTGTTCAAAAAACCCCGTATGGCGGTCATCGGCGCTGAAGTGGTTAAGGCAAACCGAGCATTTTTGTCTGTTTGTACAATGGCTGGCCTTACCAGTCCTTCCGGGTCCTGCGCTGTCATGGCCCTTCCCTCCAGAGTGATCACTTTGCCCGTCTCGTCCAGCAGCACTAGACTCGGAATACCTGGGAGAAAAGACAGCCGCAATCAGGCACGTTGACGTCTCCCTGACGCAAAGCAATCATGATGGCTCAATGGTGGCTCAGGCAATTTTTTTTTTTTTACTATCGCTGTCAACGATTTGCAGTATGAATGACTTGGTATTATTAAGGCGCATCACTCTGAATGGAAAATTGGATGGAAATAGCAAGGACGATGATGATGGTGGCGATGTTTTCTTTAGTAAACATCAATTTCATCATGAATAGAGGGCAAAATAGCGATGACCAGTGAGCTGTCATTTGTAACAATACTGAGACATTACAATGCAGTCACATTTTTCCCCCAAAAAATGTAACAATATTGAACTCCTGTGCACACTGTGTGCATATTCTCACCATGGTCTTGTCAACAATTTGCTGCTTAGATGGAGGCATCATAAAGTCACTGCGTCAGTGCCTAAAGGTCTCTCAGATTTAAACATTGAGGAATAACTTCAATAAGTTCAACTGAGCGTGCCGACATGCAAATGCAACTTTTTAGTGACGCTTTGAGTTCGGTTGCTGCGGACTCAGCACAATCGTCGGCACGGAAGGCAAACCCCCCCCCCCCCACCCCCCCACCTCGAATCACTTTTTATTATTATTTATTAATCTCATCCAACAGCAAACAAAATGCCGGTTACAGGGAGATATATAAAAATAAATAAAACACTAATTTGATAAAATATTTTACAATGAAATAGTTGAATAAATAATGGATATATCATTCATAGAACATTGAAACAAACAGACAGACAAACAAACAGAAAACAAGCAAACAAGTACAACTATGCAAGAAGCAGAGATTCAAACCACAATCAATCACAACAATTCAGCACATAGTCAAAGACTGAAACACAAACAGCACATTAAGTATTAAAAGTTGAAAGAGCTGCATGGACCTGGCGGCGAAAAGAATGCACGGAAGGAGCACCGAACACATCACACATCCCATGCAGCCTGTTGTAAGTGGACGAAATGTAAAGTGGACTTTGATCCCTGCAAGGAGTAGAATCCCTACGGTGCGTCCTTACTCTCTTTGCATTCGGGCCTGCCTTCCCAAGGCCGAGCGTTTCCATTGCGAATGATTCAACAGCATCGCGGCGGTTCCTGTTAATAAATGTCAGGGGATGGGGGTACCCTTGGGTGCACTGACATCCCTAGGTGTTTTGACGAGACCACAGGTCACCGGCTAATCTGGTCCCATGCTGCTTATTGTATGTCACACAGAGTAAGAAGCTCCTAACCCAACCAACCGACCAACCAACCAACCCCCCAGTTCCATCTTCCTTCCACGCCTGAATCAAGCTCACAATATCATACAGGCTACGGAAAACGGACAATTGCATCCCAGGGGAAAGAGATGTTTTTTGTGTGTTTTTTTTTCTTTGCTCGGGGATACGAAATAGACGATGACGTAAACGGAGGGATTCTGCTACCGCGGTAATCACTCTCAACTAATAGACCTCTGATTCCCCTCGTGTCAGAATCAGATGGGATTATGATGCTGATTGGCGTCCTCAGGGGGGGGGGGAGGGAGGGGGAGGGGAGTGGGGAGGGGAGTGGACTGAGGGAGAAGAGGTTCAGAGGAGGAGGTGGGAAAAGGTCTGAAGGGGAACCTGAAGGTGTAATATCCATCATTAGTTCAAATGCTTCAAGGATTATTCAAACCAACAGCATGTAGTTCGGTCAGAGCTGTACATTAGGCCAAGTAAAAACATTTATTAGTTTCTCATCCTAACATTTTGAAAAAAAAGGAGGATGCAGGCACTTTTTCGGGGGGGGGGGGGCCTTTTGCAAAACTTGTTTTTTCCCTACAGACAGATACCGTAGTCTAATTTCCAGTCATTTTTAAGCACGGTGCGATATGTAGGCTGTGCATGTGCGAGGTTCAACGGCTGGAAACAGTGAAAATCAATCAAAACTCTTTTTTTTATCATTTTATGAAAAAATAAGAAAAATTGATGCGGCGCAAAAAAAAAAAAAAAACGGGCGGGGATAAGAAACTAATAGTTAGTTTTACTTGGCCTTATATTGTTTAATATATCGTGGGCAGCAGCAACTGCACATTGTAATTGCGGATGGCAAATGCATGAACCAGAACAGCAGCTCCATGTACTCTGTCAGTGACTCATTTCATTTCAATGAGTAAAGCCACGCTTTAGCAACATAATTGGACATTACAGAGAGGGAAAAAGCAGCGGAAGGGGAGGGAGGGAGGGGTTCAACTACCTGATATTGTAAACATTTTGGAGAGCTCATTGCAGCGAGGGTCCTTGTAGGGCAGGGCCAGCCAGGGCATGGTGCTGTAGTAGGCCTCAAAGGTGTCCATGGTCCGGTCCGTGCTGCAGAAGACAAACTCAAACTCCACCTTGCCGGCCCGCAGTCGGCCGTACATCTCAGTCAGGACACGGGTGAATGCCTTGCACGGCGGGCACTGGGTGGAAGAGACAGAGGTGACAGACGGACAATGAATAACGGAAAAGAGACTCGGGAGTTAAAATCGTTGCAGCAAGGATACATGAGAAATACATGTGCAGAGACCAACAGTGTCAAGGACACAGCTTCACCACACCAACTCTGCTTAACTGAAGTTCCTGTCATCTTTAACTTTTTGAAAAAATGTCCTTCACACTTCTCTCTTTGATCTTTCCCCCTCTTCTCACTAATCCCTACCCTACTCCTTGCCCTTCTCTTTGATCTTTCCCCCTCCTCTCACTAATCCCTACCCTACTCCTTGCCCTTCCCTTTGATCTCTCCCTACCAGCTTCACTCTTTGTCCTCTGTTCCTCATCCGTGTCCTATTCACTCTCTCCCCCTTCCTTCGTGTACATGTATCTGTTTTGTCCTTGTCACTCTGCCTTTGAGAAAGGTCCTGCTAGGATCGAAACGTCAGGCCCACTAAATTTTAAGTTTTTGAAAAATTGGTCAAAGAAAACTTTGACTGGACCGGGACTTGAACCTGAGGCCTCTGGACTAACGTACCAGTGCTCTTCCATATCCAGCCCTTAGATGGTGGCCTTCCCAAATAGTCGACTAGTCTTTGACTGTTGTGTCTTTCTCCAGAGGAATGATAAAGTCGAATGTTTTTGAGCCGAGATGAAACTGCCTTCAAATTTGGGATTCTCTTGGCGATTCTCTGCGGCGTGCATCCACAGGTTGATCTGATTCCTAGGCAGAGGGGCTGTGGGATTTGCATACCCAATCAGACTTTTAAATCAATTCGGCCCTCTCGCACTCCCACGTTGAGGTGAGTACTGACCGCAACCCAGCTCGTGGGGTTCTGGTTTTCTCTTTGCGGGAGAGTCGGAGATTCAGAGCGCAGGCAATTCACACTCGGTTTACGGCGGCGAGGTTGTGAATTGAATCACGTCTCCGTCTATACACGGGTCAGAGGAGTTCCGAGTGGACTACAGTGCTCGGAATGACCAAGCACGACTCTTGAGGTCAGCTTGCTCTTCAGTAAGACAAGCACGTCGGCCGCTGATGTCTGGCAATGAGGAAATGTCCGGCCAAGCGCGGCGACCAGATTAAGCCGCAGTTTTGCGGGAAAACATGTCGAGATCTGGGGCGGGGATTTGCAATCCATAAAAGTGCATGGAGACAGATACTCTCAGTGCACAATTGGGAATTACTTTGTAGTCTGTGTGTAAGCAGAATCACTCCGTATCTTTAAAATTTGCATAATGAAATCTATTTAAGAAATCTGCAGTGGCAATCAGTGAAGTACATGTACAGCCATCGATTTTTCATTTTTGATGAAAAACCAAGCATGTTCCGCAGATACAGTCATTAAAGTGTTGTTCTACTGTACACTATCAAGGATTGCTAACAAATTTTGTAAAGTAGACCAAAACCCTCATTTCGGAAGAAGTCTGACATGGCAGTTGTTGTACAGTGTGCATGGAAAGCATGTACATGCACACTGTACACTATACATGTACATGTACATGTACCGTACATGTATACAATTCATGTACATAAGTGCATGTGTATTACATTTACATAACCATTCCTCCTCAAGATATTTAAAGTGTATTGTCAAGTAGGCGATTGGGGAAAGCACTGAGTACACAGAGCAAACTGGACACTGGGAAAGGACGGCGAACCCTCACTGAATCACATTCTCACCGACACAATAACTCAATCCGCGACCCGTGACTCTTGAATTCACCAGAAGGTGATCTGCCCAAGAACTGGGCTGGTGACCGAAGAAAACACTTTGAGCAAGTGAATCATCGTCATTAATTCACCAGAGGCGGCAGGGCCCCTACTTGATCAGACGCTCTCCCCCAGATGGGAAATGCCATTCCCTTGCCAATCAAACTCAACTGTTTGTGAGTACATGTAGAGCCGCGAGCGTGGGCAACACTTGAAACCGGGAGCAAGGATCGATTCTAACTGCTAGCCGCGTTGCCCAGGCCACTAAAAAATAGCAACGGGCCACTGGAGTCTGTGGCCTGGTTGGCCGTCTGACAACTACACTAGGTCATAATATACATGTAGGCTGCATCATAAGATTAACCCTAACCCTTCTGAAGGCAAACACAGACCTGTAGTCATCTTGAAAAGTTCAGGTAAGATTAGGGATGAGAATCAAAGCTAGTTTTTGTTTTGAGTTCTGGACCACCATAACATGCGTATGCCTGCCTTTTTGAATAAGTGCTGTCTGGGTCCATGCCTCTTTGCAGCAAATAATGGCATCAGAGTCGGCAGACAGAGAACACTGGTGTGGTGGGTATCACTGAACAGCATCCCAGCAATTCTGGTCAAGACTGCGAGCAAATCTAATCGCCCGAGTCTGGCTGATCCAATTAAGGCCACGATGGAGGAGGAGGAAGAAGAGGAAGGAGAAGAAGAAGGCCTTCTTTGTGATGAAATCCAAACGAGTCATTGATACAGCCTTTTATCACAGCGGTCCATGTCCTCGGCATGCACTGGTGCGGGGATAGAGTTTCTGCCGCACTTCCTCCATACAGAGTGAGTTTGGGAGTTTAGCATCAGTTTAGTTTCTCCATGTTCCAGGCACGGAATCCACATCTAGGATGGGGTCGATTTCACCAAACTAGCAGTCCAAATGCGTGACTGCATCTACATGTACCCCCCTAGGTTTTAATTGCCAGACGACGGATGGCCAGTTACCACTCGGATAAGGTATCCAGTGCTACAGTGTATGTATTAGTTGATAACGATGGATCACTGGGCTTTGTGAAGACAGACAGCTAGAGGCGAATTCCTAGGCACCCCTAACTCTTTGTCTTGGTGCCCCCTAACTCTTTGTCTTGGTGTCCCTAACTCTTTGTCTTGGTGCCCCCTAACTCTTTGTCTTGGTGCCCCCTAACTCTTTGTCTTGGTGCCCCTAACTCTCTGTCTTGGTGCCCCCTAACTCTTTGTCTTGGTGCCCCTAACTCTTTTTCTTGGTGCACCTACATGTAACTATTTGTCTTGGTGCCCCTGACTCTTTGTCTTGGTGCACCTAACTCCTTGTCTTGGTACCCTAACTCTTTTTCTAGGTGCCCTAACTCTTTGTCTTGGTGCCCCTAACTCTTTGTCTAAGTGTGGTGCCCCTAACTCTTTGTCTAGGTGCCCCAACTCTTTTTCTTGGTGCCCCTAACTGTAAGCAGTAATTAGCTGTGAACCCCGCCTAAGTGCAGTGTAAGCAGTTCGGGGGCAAACTTTCAAACTGAAATGTCCTTGAAGAACATCAACAAGAAAGAGACGGGAGGCAGACAGAAAGAGAAAAGCCTTACCCAGTGTGCTGAGAAGTAGATGCCAACTATTTTCCCCTTCAGTGCCTTCTCTGCCTGGACCTCTTCACCTTGTTTCAGGAGCATCCCGGCTATCACTTCTGCAAATAGAATCAAGAAACAAAGGAGTCTAAAAAAACAAAACCCAGCAAAAATCTAAGATTCAAAGTAAGGACAGCTCATTGTTTGAAGACGCCAATAGCCACTTCGCACCGGCGTACTTTCCAGTGCCCATGACCACCACACAGGTTTTATCTTTAATAATTTTCAAAATTCGCTAAACAATCAGGAACAATAGATACCTGTGAAATAAATAAGACTACAATTTCAAAATTTCAAAGGCAGAGTGACTCTGCCTTTGAGAAAGGTCCTCCTAGGATTGAAACGTCGGGCCCACTAAATTTTGAGATTTACGTTTTGGTAATTTTAGTCAGTTAGCAGTTTGCAACATTTTTGTATATATCACTTTAAGACTACAATTTGTGTACAAGCGAGTCAAGCCTGACACAATCAGACATCTGTGCGGCTTTTTGTCGTGCTACATATTGTTTTGTGGAAGGCGGAAAAGAGTTTTTGTTTCAATCGAGGACTTGACATTTTCTTCTCTAAAGAAAAAGATATGCGCATGTACATGCAGAACTAAGCCGTGATTTCTCTCTTTCTAAGGAATGATTTCGGGGTGTTTTTTTCCGCGAGCAGTCCAATTGATGCTGGCTCCCGTTGCTCCAATAAGACTCCCAGCGTCCCCTCTAATGACACAACTGTCTCCGTCTGTGCTCGACTCGGCGTTGAGACGTCAAAGTCAATTGCTGTAAAGCTTCATTGTGGCGAAGTGCAATGATGGCCCCCAGTGGCAAGCGGTCTCTCAAACGCACGCCTCGCACGTTTCGCATTCATAACGGAGAGGGGGGAGGGTGACGTGCTTGTGAGCCGTTTCCTGATGTTATTGCCGTGACAACTGGCCAAATAATGCACTGCGTACGTTATGAATGCCCTCGCTGTGGGTGCAGTGTGCGGTAAATTCATATTGAAAGTCCATTCAGGAGATCTGGGAATGGAATTCTGAATTTCAGTACATGCACAGAGTTCCCTGCATTCATTCACAGTGTTCGAGCATTGAACATCAATTCCATCAGTCACATTGTGAATTACAATTAAACGTACGGTATTGTCTTTCAGGAGTGATGGATAATGCACAAAGTTGCTTCACATGTACATTGGGTATGACCAATTTCAGCACAGGTTTTTCTCTGTAAAGATGATAAAGTACATGTACATGTACAATGGAAATAAACCACTTTATACATGTGCATGCACTAGCCAGAACAACCTGAAATAATGCAATATAGGAAGGTTTGCGGTGAACTGAAATAATGCATTTACATACAGATCTTAGCATACCAGACAGCCTAACGTTCTGAGCTGGGCAGGACCTTTCTCGAAGGACAATTGAAGGAATTACGGCGGATATGACTCAGAACTGGAGGGATGGATGAAGATTTGTCCCTCCCTCGACAAAAGAGCCACTCAGGTGAACAGGCGCACAGACGATGAGCTTTTGCACTAAGCTGTAGATTCTGCCACCAGTGCTTAAGAGAAGGAATGCCGGTCAAGGTTTACAGTACACCGCAAAGGTCCTGAACAGAGCGTCCCCTCATGAACCCATCTCATCACGCACCCTTACATCAACTCAGACCGCAAACGGCTGGGAGCATTCTGAGTGACATCCGTGGGATTGCGCCCCGCTGTTTGTTGACACAAGGATCCAGCAGATTGCCAGCAATTACCTGATTTTGACTCAAAACCTCCCCACCTCCCCTCCACCTCCATCCAACTACTACCCTCGCTCGCCCACGGCAACGTGTCATCACCCTCTTCCTCCCCTACCCTCCCTCCCTCCCTCCTCCCCGACCCCAACTAAACTTGATTTCCCGAAGACAACGCGACACACCAACTTCCCATCTCTCGCCTCCCCGAGTCAAACGAGGGAGGAGTAGGAGGGAGTTCAGGGGGTCTGTCTGTCGACGAGGAGACCAGAGGAAGTGGGAGGGGGGGGGGAGAGCCAAATCATCAACTAAGATGCCTGTCGCTGTCAGGATGATGGGGGCCTGGATGTAAGTGTGGATGTAAGAGGTGGTGGAAGGCACATGGACAGGAAGGGCACGGGGGGTTGTCTGCTAGCAACCTGTCAGGCACACCTAATGACAACTGAGACAGAGAGAGAGACAGAGAGAGAGAGTAAATGATGGAGAGGGACATGCCAATAACGAAAGGCCTGGACATCTCCTGCATTCAGTGCCACTAGGCACTGATGTAACTCATAGCCGGCTAACCTAGGCAACAATAACATACATTCACTTTTCCTTTTCCCAAAACTGTGTATTCTGTACATGTAAATGTACACTACACCTGTGCGTGCTGGCATAATCTACATTGAACATCTTTATCTACATTGAACATCTTTATTTCATCCATGCGCAATAGTTTCATGTGGATTTACATACACCTGTACATACACCAAGCAATCCACATGTGCATTGAGCAATGTGCTAATTTCTTCCAACGGCCGCTTGGGACACAAGAAGGTGTCAGCATCTCCTGCAATCTGCCCGTTGATTGAGGTACCGGTCAATGTTTATATAACCCACATGAATATAGGAAGGTTTGCGGTGACACCATGTATCAGGTCTCTTAAAGGAAGAGGTGTGGTTCTGAAAAGAACCTGAGTGGTAACTCGACGTTTCGACCAGTATGCTCTGGCCGTCATCATATGCTCTGACCGTCATCATTCTCCTGATGACGGCCAGAGCATACTGGTCGAAACGTTGAGTTACCACTCAGGTTCTTTTCAGAACCAAACCTCTTCCTTTAACTGACCTGATACATGGTGTCACCGCAAACCTTTCTATATTGATTCACCCACCATGCAAAGCCTAAGTAAGTCTTATTTATAACCCACATGCATACAGCATGTTTGCATCCCTGAATCATACAGCATGTTTGCATCCCTGAATCACCAGTACTGTCCATCTAAGATGTGCAGTGACTACGCCATCAGTGGACCGGGTGAGAGTACCGTATCTGCAGGATTCTGATCAGACTAAACAGCTTCAGACGGGCAGCCGGACACACACACAAAATCTAAGGCAAGGCTGGTGAAGACGGCTTAGAAAACGAGGCAGGACTGCACCATCTCCATACATCAAGTCCTCATCTGGTGTCAGGAGGACAGGGCATGAAAGCTTTGAGCCGAGACTACATGTACTGTATCGCACATCACAGTGACCGCTCAAGTATGGGGTTGAGCCCGAGGGGAAAACTGCACCCTTCCAATAATGATAAAAAAAAACATTCAGCCTTGAGGTAAGACTACACCGTGCTTATAGATATCTAGGCTATCAACTACACAGAAAAGGCAGGGTGAGAGAGGTGTACAGCACTGAGGCAAGAGTGCTCCATGGCCTACATATACCTACCAACCATAGAGCCAGCAAGATGAAGTGGGCATTAAGCCTCCAAGGAGGACGTGGCGGGACTACATATCGACTGTAGTACAGCGTGGGCAGTGAGCCTCGAGGCCAAGCCTACACCGCACACTTCAACCGTACAGAAATTGCAGCCTCAGCCTTGAGGCCAGACTACGCGGCACACATATCAACCGCGCACACCTGCAGCAAGCGTGTTAGGATGAGGGGATAAGGTATCAGTCACAAGACGGGCAACCTTAGAGTCCCGGTGAGGACGAGGATGATGGAAGGGGAGGAGTCAGAGGAGTAAGTGCCCTGGTGGAGGAGACACTAGAAGATATTACATATGTACCACGTACGTGTATGTGCTCAACCCAAATCCCGACCACACTGAATCAATAGGACAGCACTTGTATGTTAATATGCTGTGTCTGAAATCTGAATGCCACTACTTGATTGTGCCTGCCTGAAAAATACTCATGGATATAAACTTGGTTGCAGCCACTAGATTTAGTCATGAGGTTGCCTACACTGCATTAGCATGCTTGATATTTCCAGCCATAGCCAATGAATGTAGCCACTGATGTATCCACAAGGGAAATACATGCAATTCCTCAAACAATTGTTCAAGGCAGTGAAGAAAATCCGCAACAGAGGGAGTTCCATTTCAATCCTAGCAGGACCTTTCTCTAAAGGCCTTTTAGAAAGGTACCCAGATGATGGAATGCCAAGCCCCTCTTAATCTTATGCATCAGAAAAAGAACTTGGACATGTACATGTAGTGATGTACACGTGTCTACTACATCCTCTACATGTGCACGGCCAATGCCATAATGCCATTGCTACATGACTCCTGCAGATTCTGTACAGGTTCAAGGCCTGGTCAATGTTATGTGTAATCACACATGTACTGTGCTTGTATCTGCGTGATGCAAATAAAATAAAAATCATCTCCACCACAGTGTACTACATGCACACCACACTCAGTGTAATGTGGCTGGTTCCCCGTTTGAATGAAGCAGATGCACAATCAGGGACATTTCCAAGAGGAACCAGTGAATGGTGCACAAATTAATCAATGTCTCCACTGAGAGCATCTGATAATTGTAACTATGGAAACTGTATCATAGGAACAGACAGGAAGTGAAAAATGTTCAAAGGGAGAGAATACTTCAAAGACATCGGCCAGGCTGTCTTATTAAGATTAGAACAGACTATTGTTTAATTTGTAACGATGATCTTTCTTTAAATCACAAAGAAAGCATCAGTAAGCATCTTCGGGATTAAATGTGATGATATATTCTAACTTATGTTTCAATCATTCCTCTTTTGAATTTTTTTCTGCATTTGGGAAAGGTATTGTTCAGATTTCATCACCACGCCATCTGACTTGTCAAGATTCACTAGCAGTTCATTACTTTCATTAAATGGGCAGTATGACAATTGTCAACTATATGTATGCTTGTTTGTAGTGTACATGTACATGTAGATATGAAAATGATACCATGGCCTTGAACACATTTATTATAGAACTATCACGTTGTATATTCCAAGAGCAATTTCCATCATTAAAGGGATATCTACATATTTAAAATCGATACAACGTGGCTTGCATCATTTATAACCATGGCATTACGTACAGATTCATGCAGCATAATAACTTCTTGTTCACTTGGCAACTGACACTACTATGCAACCACTGACAGTCACAGTGAGTGCATTGGAAGGCTTTTCATGACAGTGCTCCTCTCCCCCCCTCCCTACTACTATGGTTTCACCACGGTAACCCTATTATCAAGCTGCCCAGATCCCCCCCCCCACTCCCACCAACCCACCATCACAAACGCCCAATTACATTTTGCAGGGTACACGTAGTCAGCCCGTAATGCAATTTGAGTGTCCCAATGGGATTAGCATGTTTGAAGCCCGGGTAATCGCATCAGAGCATGAAAGCAAGGGGCTTGTGGACATTACATTTTGAATTTCAATTTCTCAATGTTTGGCCGGCAAAACCTACACACGTATTTAATATTAATTCACCCACAGCAACCTCGCTTTGCTCTTCAAAAAGAAAATGTGTCATCTTAGACATCCTATATGCATCTCGGTACGGGGAATGGTTTCTGTTGGGTCTATTCTCGGTGCACGTGTCGTTTTTAGGGGGGTCGCAATTCAGCGCAGGACCTTGTGTGCGTCGCTTTGATTCAATTTGGATTGATTGGACGCTTTCTTGTTGGCAAAAGACCTGTGTGCTTGACACGGATTCAGCACTGAAGGGTTCAACAGGGTGGGGCCTTACACAAATACTGCACTATATTGATGATAATCAATGTATAATGTATGTAGCTATGTAGTCCCATATGATCCCTATGTACACAGTATATACGAGCGGACAAAAAGCTATGTGTAAATGATGAAATTCTCCTAACAAGGTGACTCCAGGAACACTGCTGCTTATCTGTATTTGTATGGTTTCGTCAGCAAAATGTCCTTCAAGACGCATCCAATCATTGTAAATATCCATTTAATGAACCAACTCCATCAAATAGCAATAGGAGGAGGAGAAGATGGCATTTGTGGAAATAAGGTCACCGAGAGTGCTACAGTTATAGCGTTTCTTTCTTAATCATTAAGACTATAGAACAGTGTTGAATTGTACACTGAAAAAAAGCCCCATGCAGTAACCATGATCTACCTTTAAATTATATTCTGGCTGTGTACGTGCACATACTTCACACTGCTCTGTTCATGCAAGAACACGTGTACTGGGCTGTGAATTACTAAGTAACACCGCATCAAGTTTCCTCTCTCTGCCACCCTTCGAATAATGGGGGAGGGAATGAGTTCTGAGTCTTAGAAACCCGAAACTCACTGGAAAATGCCAACCCACGGGTACCAATCACCCATTGCCATGGCGACAGGGGGATTTGACTTCCCAATAGAACCCGAAACCCGAGCATTGATGATGCGGGAGTGACTACTGAGGTCTGAGGGGCCTCCTTTCATTTCAATATTCGAGCAGACGTCGAACCAGCCGGCAATTGGGGGGAGGGGGAAAGACAAGCTGATTGCTCCTTACAGATTGGGTGGATTAGGGGAGGAGGGAGGGGGAGGGACACAGAGGAGAAAGAGAACGAGGATGAGGAAGGGAAGGGAGGGAGGATGAGAACGCAGGAGGGAGCACGCTTAGCATGGGGATGCGGAGTAGGACGAGGGAGAGACGAGAGAAGAGATGCTGAAGGGAAAGAAAGAGGAAGATTGGGAGGGTGAGGAGAGGAAAACGGGAAAGAAGATAGAGACAGGAGATGAGGAAGGGTGAGTAAGCAAGCAAAGCAAATAAAGAGGAAAAATGGAAAGAAGATGGAGATATGGAAGGAGAGGAGGAAGAATGAGGAAGAGAATAGAGGAAAAATGGAAAGAAGATGGAGATATGGAAGGAGAGGAGGAAGAATAAGGAAGATAATAAAGAGGAAAAATGGAAAGATGGAGATATGGAAGGAGGGGAAGAATGGGGAAGGGAATAAAGAAGAAAAATGAAAAGAAGATGAAGATATGGAAGGAGAGGAGGAAGAATGAGGAAGAGAATAAAGAGGAAAAATTGAAAGAAGGTCCAGATATGGAAGTAGAGGAGGAAGAGTGAGGAAGAGAATAAAGAGGAAAAATGGAAAGAAGATGGAGATATGGAAGGAGAGGAGGAAGAATAAGGAAGAGGATAGCGTAAAAATGGAACGAAGGTGGAGATGTGGAAGGAAAGGAGGAAGAATGGGGAAGAGAATAAAGAGGAAAAATGGAAAGTAGATGGAGATATGGAAGGAGAGGAGGAAGAATGAGGAAGAGAATAAAGAGGAATAATGGAAAGAAGATGGAGATATGGAAGGAAAGGAGGAAGAATGGGGAAGAGGATAAAGAGGAAAAATGGAACGAAGATGGAGATATGGAAGGAGAGGAGGAAGAAAGGGGAAGAGAATAAAGAGGAAAAATGGAAAGAAGATGGAGATATGGAAGGAGAGGAGGAAGAATGAGGAAGAGAATAAAGAGGAATAATGGAAAGAAGATGGAGATATGGAAGGAAAGGAGGAAGAATGGGGAAGAGGATAAAGAGGAAAAATGGAACGAAGATGGAGATATGGAAGAAGAGAAGAATGAGGAAGAGGATAGCAGATAAATGGAATGAAGATGGAGATATGGAAGGAGAGAAGGAAGAATGAGGAAGAGGATAGCAGATAAATGGAATGAAGATGGAGATATGGAAGGAGAGAAGGAAGAATGAGGAAGAGGATAGCAGATAAATGGAACGAAGATGGAGATATGGAAGAAGAGGAGGAAGAATGAGGAAGAGGATAGCGGAAAAATGGAATGAAGATGGAGATAGAGTTGGAGAAGAGGGAAAGAGGGTGAAGAAAATGGGGAAAAGAAAAAGAGAAAAAGAGGAGAAGAAAGAAGAGCGAGGAAAATGATAAAAAGTGGGTGATAGGGAAGGTGAGGAGGAGAGAGGAAAAGGAGAAGAAGAGGGGAGAAAAGATGGAGATGGGAGGGAGAGGATGAAATCCTTAAGGAGGGAGAGGAGGAAGAGGGGGAAGAAAAAGGTGAGAAGGGGGGGGGGGGTATTGCGGACAGACAAAGCGACTAGAGTTACTGGTTGTATGTCAGGAGAGATGATGAGATCTTGTCTGAGACAAAGTCCCTGGAGTGATGCATCGATTGACTCCCAGATCATGCATATCACGCACCACCCAGCCTTGCATTAGGGCTCCTCATGTACACTGTATGTAAATAAACCCACCACAGACAGAGAAGGGACCTCTCTGAATATAGGGTGGGCACAGGGTGATTCCTACAATCACGGGACATGTGCCCAAGGCTTTTTTGTTTGTTTCACCCCTGGGCCAGGAAAGAGCTTAATTCTTACCTCCCAGAAGTCACCCGGGAATACCCGGCTCTACTGGGTTGTTGAAGAGCTTCCCTGTGCTGTGCACAGGGACTGGAGTCGAGTCTAGGGGTGCTGGGGAGGAACAAAATCCTGCTGAAACTTAAGATGCCCCCCCCCCCCATTTGGGGCAATGGGCTCATTGAAGCCAACTTACAAAAGGGCCCTTCCCACTATGAAAATAATCGCAATTTGAATCGCGATTCGAAACCCTTTTTTGGGGGTTGTGCGACTTGTGTCCACACAGTTCCCAAAATCGCGAGCCGCTTGCGATTTGCAGTCGTGGTCAAATGGTGGCTGTGTCCTTGAGGGTGGCCCACGCAGGGAGACATGTAAACAAGCACCGCACTTCCTCTTAGTCGGAAGGTGAGCGGTGCATTGTGGGATTAAGAAAACCTGTCTGATTCAGTGGAGCGTTCCCACACACACCGCGTCGCAAATAAACACGATTATTTGAAAAAGCCTCACTCTTAGTGGAGTCCGAATCATGATTCAAATCCCACTAATAATCGCGTTTATTGTGTCCACACACGCAAAAAGAGTGTAGTTTGAACCGCGATTCAAATTGCGATCCAAATAATCGCATTTATTTGGTGTTGTGGAAACGGCCCTATAGTTTCTGCGAGAATGGGGGGGGGGGAGGCACATGTGAATCGATGGCCTATCGGTTGATGGAGTATTGAATATCAGGAGCCTCATTGGTTATGTGCACCTTGTTGACTTTTTTCCCCAATGTGAGTATTGGGTGGCCAGCAGACGACTGTAGGGTTTGAATTAAGCAGCAGCTCAGAGGCCGACTGATAGATGAAACTGTCTCGGGCTCTCGGCTCACTTGGGTCAGCTGAAGGTCATTCAAACTGACTTGGCTGGCCAGTTGAA
Source organism: Luidia sarsii (assembly GCA_949987565.1). NCBI lineage: Eukaryota > Metazoa > Echinodermata > Asteroidea > Paxillosida > Luidiidae > Luidia > Luidia sarsii. Next base: position 24,267,609 of record OX465105.1, on the reverse strand, counting down.
ACAAATAAAATCAAACAGTCAAATCACTGCTTCTTACATGTACATGTATTATACATGTATGGCAAACCTTTCACGTGTGGGTTTGGCCTGCCTTGGCTGGCCAGTTGAACTAATACAAAAATAAAAAAGTCAAATCACTTCTTATTCTATGACAAACCCTTCCACATCTGGGTTTTGCCAGCAAGGGTTCAAAGACTCATTCTAGACCCATAGCACAGCACTGAATGAGAAGATCTTGAGCGTAACCACATTTTGGCCTATACGTTGAACTTCATTATTAAAGGTGTCCACTAAGTGGCAATTTTCTTGCCATTGATCTCAACACTTGAAACTTAACACACAACTGTGCAATGCCGGCCAGTCAAAAAAAAAAACCTGGGCCACCATTCTACTGGCCCAGACAGCCAAGAAAAGACAAGGTCGACCCCTGCAAGGGACAGCCACTCCATTGCAATTAAGTTCGGATTTGGCAATCCTTCAGGATGATGCTTCCATGTTCATGTTCTGTTTGGTTTTGTCACTTTCATGTTTCTACTTGCCCTGAGAAATAACAAATAAAATGAAATGAGAAAGCACAGTGGACCCCAGCAGATTGGGCTGGCTGCTGGTTTTGGGGTTTTTTAGTGGCCGATTGGTACCAGATGTCCAGGGCCGTTGTTAGACCGGCTCAGTCTGGCTCCACGAACTGGCCATTTCTCATCCTGCGCAGTTGCTGACATTTATTTCCCCGTCCAGTATTGTATGACGGAAATGATCAAGGAGGGGGGGGGGGGTTGGGATTTCTTCCTCACAAATGGACGGCTTTTCGTGTTGTAAATTGCAGAGCGACGGCCAGTGATTGATGGCTTCCTGGGTTTGGTCGGCCGGTCGAAGTGAAGCGATATGCAATTGTCACGTTCACGGGCCGACCCGGCAGAGCAAACACGAGCCTCTCTCTCCCCCCCCCCCCCACACGCTGTCACGTACTTCGGAGCATTAGGCCTGGAACGTACGTAGACAGAGTGCGCGAGCGGAATGCACTCAAAGGAGCAAGGGATGGAGGGGAGAAATGATAGATGGGTGGATGTGGATGTGACACAGCGAGCCGGCAGAGGGACTTCTTGCACCAGTGAGGATGGAGAGGAAAGGCTCCGGTTGAGATTCCACTAAAGTCTTACGATCCATTGTAACTCAACTCACGGTGGGTAACCCATCTGAAAGCTGTTATCATGGTTTCTGTGCATCACCGTCTTGTGATTGATTTGTAGGTTACTACAAGTTTTGATGAAATTGAGCTAAAATCTCAGCCAATGGAGAATATTTCAGACCAGGACGGCAAGGATGGAAGGAGGGAACAGGAGAGATATCGGTACTGGGCCCAGACTGAGAGAATTCAATGTTTCAATGCAGAAGGGTGTGGGAACAATAAAAACTATACAATAACCAATATGGCAGCTGGGAAAAGATCCTGACGAAATATTCTGCACTGTCACCTAGTCTGCCGCCTGGGTTCCTATTATTATGTACCCTTGGCATCCAATCTCAGACTGACACACTTCAGTGAACCTCCACTCCTATCTTCATGCTCCAATGGTTGCGCAAACCTGGAAAGATTCTCCACGCTCCAGCGCTCTCCACAACACATTTAAGCACCGATGATAGTACACGTACACTACACACTGCACACAATGTTGAGCAACCGGCACTTCCATCTCACAAGAGATGATGTACATGGTACATGGTGTCTAGGCAAACCTTCCACACTGAACTTCCACCATGCAATCCATGCATACCTTCAAATCTTATGGAATTTGGACACTGTCTCATGCACACAAGTATGGACTTAGACCCAGCCATATCCACAGACTGCCATATCGATTTTGGACCAAGCACGATTAGATCAGCTCTTTACAATGAGCATCCACATGTACAAGTACATGTACATACGTGGATGTACTGCACTTAACACGGTTCAATGATGAAAGGTGAACAAAATTCATTCACTTGGAATCAAATTACCTTTTACTGGTACATTTTTACCGTATGTACACAATGTACAGTATGTCTACATGCACTACTGTATATACTGTATGCATACACGTAGAATATGACTGTGAACTTACAGTTACATGTACCGGCTGTTACGTGTACATGTAGCTTTACAGCATTTAAATGGTAAAATACCAAGTACATATCTATTCTACCACAAAACTGACATGACCAGTTCAGTGGCCAGTCTTCATGTCAAAATGTAATAAATGCAATTTTTTTATTGGATAATTGAAGACACCCAATTATGACTGAGCATTCCATATACTGTACAATACATGTACGTGTACAATTACGTATGAATGTGCACGTACTGAAGGGCGCCTGAATTTGTTTTTGTTCAAAAGGCACGGCAAACACAGGGAGCCTGGCAGCTGTGTGACCACGGAGCCAGCGAACCCTGGTTATAATTCAAGGTCCACGATGTGTGCCGATCCATTAACAGCTAAAGATTATGTGACACGGAAATTCCACACACACACGCGCAAAAAGATGTCGATGTATGAAGCACTTATTTGAGTGGATATCCAGCCTATTTTGCCAAACAGGACACGGACTCACTTGGCAGTCCAAATCTGTGGTCTGTGAGGGTGGGCGTGAATCTAGTGCCTTGTGGAGACCTACGACAATAGGTTGAATAGGTCTCCACAGGGAAATTGTACAGGTAATATACATGTAGGTCTCCACAAGGTTTTCATGAAACTGATATTTGAAAATAACTCAAAAACGGGGAATTTGTGATGGGTAAGAATCGGTCACAAATCGAAGTGTTATATATAAGGGACATACGGTCCAAATGTCTACCCAGGAAAGTGAATGTGGTTGAAATGGGAGCATTTTTAAATCATCATTTCTCACACGAGAACAAAGCAATGTCTCCACCAGGATACAAATAAAATACGAAAGATTCACAGCAGTCACTTGGCCCAAAAAGCTATTGGCATGAATACTCGGCCTAATTTTTTTTTTTTATTTTTTTTTTTACAAAATCAGGCGCAGTCTGGATTTTAAAAAAAAGAAAAGAGTTTCGGCTATCATCAAGTGGTTTTAAAAATCCTAAATTGGATTTAAAAAAAAAATGGGGTTTCAGTCGAGAAAGATTCATACTGTCATGAACTCTGAAAGACAGTTTACTTTGAAATATAGGGGAAGAAATTAGAATGGTGCTGACTATGATGGATGCACATTGACATGGATGCTGAAAGACAGGCTTTTAGAATCATTTTCCCCCAAAATATAGGGATAAATCTTATCCAGTATCCTCTCAAAAGAACTTCAAATTCAAGAGGATCCAGCCGTCCAGATTCATTTCTCACAGGCTGGCATGTTTCTTTCTTTTTTTTTCTTTTTCTTTTTTTTATCTTGGGTGGTCAAGATAGTTGCCAAAGTTGCCAAAAGGGCTGTTCTCATTGGGGCTGTTTCCACTACACCAAATAAACGCGATCATTTGGATCGCGATTTGAATCGCGATTCAAACTCCACTTCATTTTGTTTGCGTGTGTGGACACAATAAACGCGATTATAAGCGGGATTTGAATCGCGATTCGGACTCCACTAAGAGTGAGACTTTTCCAAACAATCGCGTTTGTTTGCGATGCAGTGCGTGTGGGAACGCTCCACTGAATCACAATGGGTTTTTTTAATCCCACAATGCACCGCTCACGCTCTGATTGACAGGAAGTGCCGTGCTTGTTTATATGTCTCCCTGCTTGGGCCATCATCAAGGACACATCCACCATTTGACCACAACTGCTAACCACAATCGGCTCGCCATTTTTTCCAACGCCATTTTTTGGGGGCCTGTGTGGACATGACCAGAAATATCTGGTTTTTTGGTTTTTGCGATTATTTTCTTAGTGGGAACAGCCCTACTGTGCACATGATCGATCAGATCGGTGGTGCAGTGGTTAAGACGCCTGCACCAGAAAGCAGGAGTCGCAGGCTCCAACCCCGACCGAGTTGCCTGTGTGGGTTTTTTTTCAGCGAACAATCGGGCAAAGCACACCAGTGCTCTTCCATCTGAGCTATCCAGCCCTTAGACAGTGGCCTTCCCTAATCGTCAGCTAGTCTTTGCCGGGGTGGGGGGCGCCCCATTCAGCACTTCATTACACGTCAAGTAGAGCATATTTGAAGTACATTCTCCTTGACGCAAACACGTACAATATCCATGGTCTTACATGTAGCTTAGACTTTGTTATTTGTTTAACTCCTTAAATAGTCTTTGAAAATTTTAATGAATTCTACAAAACTACAGCCCTAACAATTCAGAAATCATACACAGACAGTCGACAGTCGTGGTATTTTGAAGCTTTGGGTAGGATTTAGGGTGAATAGGCTTTGTTCAATGCAAATTCTCGGCCGTCTCCATGCCAACCAGACAACTATCACATAGCCCAAGGCCCCCTTCCCCCAATTTCTCCGACATATTTTCTTTCGAATATTTTGTTGGTAACTTGGTATTGACCTCCAGGCAGTGTACTTGGCACCCAATGCAAGTCCCCCTTTTCTGTGATTTTTATCTCAGTTTTTCTTTTTTTAATACTTCCCCTCCGCCCAACCCCCAGCCTTTTTGCTTCTGTGTTCTGAGAGGCCATGGGAATTGGAGAATTCAAATGCCAACCATTGCAATGGCATCTGCCACATGAGAGACTACATGTACATGTACAGTATCTGTGTCTGCATAGCTAGTATGGAGCTGGATTGTGTTGCTTTGAATTTTTTTTTCTCCAAAATTGGTGAGAGTCAAAGGAAAGTTAACAAATACAGAACAAATATTTCAATCATAGACAATCAAGAGCTTCAGTAGTTTTTGCAACAACAAAAAAGACATGAACATGCAAACGTATACGTAAACATATGTACCGGTACATGTACATGTATATGTACCGGTACATGTACATGTACGGTAAGGTTCATGTACGGTACTGTAACTGGCTTGTTTCAAATGACACCACCATCGGGGTCTATTATGAACGCTTCCATTAATATCATTTCAGTAAGCAGTTTGCAACATATTTGCATATTACTTTGTACACTGTATATCATTTCAGAACACATTGGGTGAAATGTGATACAAATTTTACATTGAAATTAGCAATTCCATCCTTCCCATGTATTTCATACTGGGTTTACATTATGAACATGTACGGTACACATGTACTTCTTTTATGGAGAACATGTACATGTGTTTTTTATCTATTATAATATACTGAAAATGTATCAAGTGGGCCAATTGACTATTGATCCCCATACCAGATGTCACTCTCCAGAATGTACAAGTTCATGTTTCTGTGGCTAGTGATCAGAAATAGCCATGTACATGTACTGTACAATAGAAAATATGACTCTATTCATGTGCATGTAACGTACATCTGCAAGTGATTACAACCAACAGTGCGCATAGTCCATATATGACATGTACTGTGAACATATGCACATTCTGCACGTCAATGCAAAAAAACATTTATCTATGTTTCTGTATGTACCAGAGGTCCAGAACACATTGAGGACACAATACACGTACAGTGTACTGTACATGTACATGTGTATGTATACACTACATGTACTTGTCCAATATTCAATTATTTGCAGGTACATGTACATGCAATTCTGCTTTTTCAGTATTTTTTCGCAAAATTTCATTAGAATTGTCCTGGAGCCGTAATTTGCAAAGGCCAGAGGCCAGAGCTACACCTATACATGTTATGTTTGATTTGTAAAATGAAATGAAAAGGCACAAAAGAAGCCAAACGAAAATGGTTGGTATACTGCATATATCCCAACGTAGGGACTGAAGATATGACATCAGATCACACACAGAAGTCATGGTGTACGCAGTACCGGTACATCAAGCTGAAGGGACTATACCGATACATGAAGTAATGCGCGCATTCACCGTGAAAGGCATGGAAGAAGGCACATCTGACACTTTGACACTTGGGGAAAAAACCCCGAGCCGACACAAAGAACTGGCAGCACAAACAAGTCCGTCCATAGAACCCACGTCATGAATGAAGAATCAGACAGTAATTCAATGGACTACGCAGCTATAATAATGATTCGGGAGGACGGAATAAATCGCAGGCATTTCAAAGACACTCCAATTTATTCAGATTTCACCCATCGTTGCATACATTCAAATTCATGACAAACTTGCGAATTTCGCTCGGAATGAGCTGTCTCTTGGTCCGTAGTCGCTGGACAGGATTCCTTTCACCTCCGTTGAGCAATTTGGATGTTATGGATTTTTTGCAAATTGCACATTGGCCAGTCAAGCAAGGATGGACATCAAGAGCCTCTCCCTGGTGCTCTGCCCTGACCTACCAGGCAAAAGGGTAACGGCACCAACCAAATTCACAGTATCGTTCACTCGCGATCAATCATTGAAGACTGAACAATAAGTGGCAGGTCTGGGGCCGCACAGGATCAGCTGCAAGATATGATGGACTTTCCATTGCAAGGTGATTGGCGATGGTTTTAAGGCATTGTGAAGTCAGCCCCTGTTCTGGATTCATGGCAGAAAAGCGGCATGAGCTTCTGCACCGAATACAAGAAAACAGCCGTAGCCGTAGCTGTTAAATGAGAAAAAGACCAGGACAGAGTACAGACTACTACCAGTTTATGTGGATTTGGCATCATTGACCCGATTCACTTACAAATTACCGAGAGGTTTGATAACTTGATATACATGTACAAAGTATTTCAGGGTCAGTATCTCAGTCTTAGGCTCTGGCTCTGGCTTTGTTTGTTATCCCAAAGCTGACCAGACAAGTTTGGGGTAAATTGCTGAGGCTTGTGGGTCTTTTTTTCCTCTTCAAAACAGAGAATCTTCTTCAAAACCAACGCCAAAGGTCTCTCATTTTTTTTACGTCTCCTAGGTTAAAGGTACAGTAGGGTACACCATTTGCGAAGGTCAAAGAATCGCTTCCATACATTGTCAAACTCAATGTGTACATAAAATAGCACACCTGGGTAAGTTTCGGCTCAATCTGTCAACCCTGTCATGAGAAAAACCATGGAAACAAAATTAAATGCTAACTTTTTCAGACACGGAGCGCGGTAACTCATTGTACATTGTTCCAACGATCCTATTTTAGTCTCCAATTTCCTCTTTTCTCGAAAACGGCAGATTATTGAGCACACAAAATTTGTCGAAAAAAATGCCCCACGACCGAGACTCACCGTTGAAAGGCTTTGGGTACCAGGGAAAGTGGTCCCCCTTCAGGTCGTCCAGCATCTGCAGTCGGCCATTGTTTGTGATCATCTGACCGCTGACGCTGTTCAGGAGCACGAGGGTCGGGATTCCCGTCACCTTGAATCTCTTGCAGAGTTTATTCTGTTCAAGGAGAAGAAAACAAACAGAGCGGGCCGTCAATGGTTGAACACAAATTGATGCCTTACATCCTGTGTAAAGGAGGAAGAGAATAAAGCCGTGTTCGCATTGGACTTTTTCTTCCGCGGCCACGCGGTAACTTACTGCGACATTCCTTAAGGTGATTCTACTGTGCGTCCGCACTTGGATTCTTGGAGAAATTCACTGTGTGAGGCTGGCAGAATGTCGCCTATTATGGCCCTGTCAAGTTACCGTGGCTGAGCGGAAAGTTTCCGCGACGTCTCTCGCCCTGTTAGTTTTACATCACGCTCACGGTAACTTGACAGGGAGGGTAGTTTTCCGCGTGTCCGCATTGGATTTATTTTTGTCATTCTTCCGCTCTGCCGCGGTAGTTTGACAATTTTAAGTCCAATGCGAACACGGCTTTAGAGTTTGTCAGCAGGTTGTCAGTTGTCACAAGAGAGATTCACACAACTGCATTAACCCTTTCCCTACGATGAAGCCACTCACAGCGGCTCAAGCAAAGTGCACTACTGGCTGGCAAGCCGCTGGCAGCGACTCATAATAAACCTTTCTAAAAAAATTAATTCCCTCAGAAGTCACAGATAAACTACATAGTGAAAGAGTTCACAACTGCACTCCAATGCCTTGGGATCTTGTGGTAACATAGTGATGGCTTTGCAGCGGGCGTACAATAATTTACAGTCCTTGTCTGTGAGTGTGGAGGAAAGTGCTTGGCCATTACTACAAGTGTGAAGTGTGAATGCTTGGCCATTAGAGCACTGCAAGTACATGTAGAGTACTTCGCCATGAGTAGGAGTACAGCACAGTACTTGGCCAAGGGTATCCATGGGACACTACAAGTGCTGCGACTTAGCCAGCAGTTATACAAGTACCGGTACAGGGGAAAACAATGAAGAATATGGGAAGAATATGGGTCCAATATGGGTCCAGGGATTTTTTTTCCTGCAAGATGAGTATGGTGAAAATGCCATGTCTTACACCAATTGTGAATGTGAATTTACAGTCAATGTGAATTTTGTGTTCACTGTTCAAGCATACACATACTGTAGAACACATAAATATACAAACACAATTCAGCATAAAAAAAATTAATGGAGATTGTATTGGTACAGTGTAACGTCGGTATAACGAACATCCCAGGATCCATGAAAATTGTTTGGTATAGCGGTCGTCCGTTATAGCAGTTGCAGGCTTGCGGCCGCATATCCACGGACGTACCGGTACATGTAACTTTGGGAGCCAAAGGGCATGTTCATGTTCATTATAGCCGAATGTTCGGTAAGAGTGATGCCCCACTGACTGTAGTACATTCATGTGTGTGTTGCATTTCAGCCATGTCAACATTTTACAGGCATGCTCCCGCTAGTCCTGTCTTGCGTACATACATGTATGTATGTAGTCACCCCTTGCCTGTAGCCTGCATGCAGGCTCCTTGCATGCATAACCTCAGGCAGCCTTGTCATTCCTGTGCCCAGTTGAGCAATCTCTTCCACTCAAGCCAGGACAGGTTTCATCAGTCAGACTGTTGCTGTGCTGTGTGTAAGATTGTTTCCAATTTGTGAGGGGCTACAAAAACACACACTAGGGCCGTTTCCACTCTCCAAATAATCGTGATTTGAGTCGCGATTCCAAAAACTAGGGTTTTTTATGCTCGCGTTCCCACAGGCCAACAAATCACGTCGCAAAAATATTGTGGTTAGCAGAACTGTGGTCAAATGGTTGGTGTGTCCTTGAGGATGTCTCATGCAAGGAGACACATGTATAAAAAAGCGCGGCACTTGTTGTCAATCAGAGCGTGAGCAGTGCATTGTGGGATTTAAAAAAAAGGTGCGATTCAGCAGAGCATTCCCACACACACCGCATCGCAAATAAGCGTGATATTTGAAAAAGTCTCAATCGTGATTCAATTCCCACTAATAATCGCGTTGATTGTGTCCACACACAGACAAAAAGTGGAGTTTGAAGCGCGATACGAATGGCGATCAAAATAATGGCGATTCAAATGGTGATTCAAATAATCGTGATTCAAATGGCAATCCAAATAATCACGTTTTTTTGAGACAGTGCAAACGGCCCTACTTACATGTATTTGCTCTGACTGGAATGTAGGAGCGTGCTACAAAATGAAATGATGTGCGGTACCCAAGTACATGTAATGTAGAGGTAGGACTGTGTCTAACATTAATGTATGGATTTAGCATATTGAGAATGGGTTGTTGTTGCACAGTGAAGTACTAATTTCCTTTGTGGGTTTACAATGTACCGGTAATATGTGTGGTTCTGAGATGAACCAATAATCACGGAACAGTATGAATATGATGTATTGTCAGAAGACTCTTTAACATAGTGTGCCAGTATTTATTGTACATGTATTTACATGCACATACATGTGTAAATGTACATGTGTGTACATATGGAAGCTTCTTTATTCATCTTGCTCGATGTTAATACCACGAACTGGCCTTCATCTACACATGTGAACATGTACCCCCAGGACATTAAATAAACAAGGAATTCACAAGCTGAGAAAAAAATGAGGTTTAAAATGATTAAATATACAATGTGTAATATTGCTTTTTTTCATACCGCGGTATACCATCATATCGGTATATATCCGTACTTCTGCAGTCTGTATATTCATGGTGGGGTATCTACAATTAAGTACATGTACTGTACAATCAGTCTAGAGACAATTTAATGATGAAGAAAAGAACATTATTTTGACTGAACCTGGATTCGAACCCAGTCCTCTGGCTTGATGTACCACCACTACCAGTACTATCCAGCACTGAACAAAATTGAAATACTGTACACTAAGCAAAAAAAAAAAGTCCATGAACTGGTACATGTACAGTACAGTCACTACAGTATGTATACAAATTTGACTTTGTACATTGTTGGTCGCTCATTTCAGTATTTAGAAAAATGGTTGTCAAAAGTCAATTGTGGTCTGTCAGAAATGGATTGCAGCAAACTGAAAAGGTCCAAGCATCTACAGAATTGTATGAATGTAAACAAAATCCATACAGCTAACACAACCTTGTGAAGTATGTACATATGTAAATCTTCTTACGGTTTAGGCCGTGACGTTTTCGCTCTCAGTGAGACTGAGACCGTCCTCAAAGGCAAAATCCTGCCTCGTGACTTGATTGAAAACAACAACAAAAATAAAGAAAACATACAAAGTGGGTCAAACTCCAAGAAAGGGGGAGGAGGAGGAGGAGGGGGGGGGGGGTTAGGGGTTTCTGCTCCAGAACAGCTCGGCGGATTTAGATCAAACAAAGTTAGCATACGGGCCAAGTCAGGCGTGATCAAATCCTCCCATGCCAATGACCTTGCGTGAGGGACTGGGATCTAAAGCTCTCTCAAAGAAGGAGGGAGGGGGGGAGGTGGGATGGAGGGGAAATCCAGGGAGGCAAACAGCTAATCTGTCGGCAGATCACTCCCCTAAAACCTACAGCCATCAAATTTTATCAAAAAAACACCGACAGTTGTCTGCGCTCTAATGAAATCTCAGTCGCCAGTTCTGTCAGTAGATTAATTTCAATTTTTTTCCCCCTTCTTCCCCAGATGTTTGCTAGTTAATTCAGGGATTTCGGGCCACACTCGTGTTATTTCAAGTCGGCAGTTGACAGAGGTGAGGGCCTTCCTTGACTAGGACAATACAGACGAGAGAATAAAAAAAAAAACAGAGAGAGAGGCGGGGAAAGAAACCCCTTCTGGTGCTTTTTATTCTTCGCTGTTGAAATTAAAATCATACCTGGCCGGCTGATAACTTGTGACATGCGAATTAGGGGAGTATTAGGCGTCAATGGGATTCTGGGGTTAATTTGTGGGCGCTTGGAGTTCTCCCTTTCCCTTGATGGTGTGTGGGTGTGGGTGGGGAGGGGGAGGGGGTTGAGGTCTGAGGTACAAATAGGTCCTTATCAGTCTGTCGGATCACACTTCACTGAGAGACAATCATAACACGCCTCTCTCCTGGGCACACAAATCCCCGGGATTAGAGAGGAGGCAGGGAAGAGGGGGAGAAGGAGAGAGGGAGTGAGATTGAGGGGGAGGGAGGGAGAAGGAGAGAGGGAGTGAGATTGAGGGGGGGAGAGGGGGAGGGAGGGAGAAGGAGAGAGGGAGTGAGATTGAGGGGGGGAGAGGGGGAGGGAGGGAGAAGGAGAGAGGGAGTGAGATTGAGGGGGGAGAGGGGGAGGGAGGGAGAAGGAGAGAGGGAGTGAGATTGAGGGGGAGGGAGGGAGAAGGAGAGAGGGAGTGAGATTGAGGGGGAGGGAGGGAGAAGGAGAGAGGGAGTGAGATTGAGGGGGGGAGAGGGAGAAGGAGAGAGGGAGTGAGATTGAGGGGGGGAGAGGGGGAGGGAGGGAGAAGGAGAGAGGGAGTGAGATTGAGGGGGGGAGAGGGGAGGGAGGGAGAAGGAGAGAGGGAGTGAGATTGAGGGGGGGAGAGGGAGAAGGAGAGAGGGAGTGAGATTGAGGGGGGGAGAGGGGGAGGGAGGGAGAAGGAGAGAGGGAGTGAGATTGAGGGGGGGAGAGGGGAGGGAGGGAGAAGGAGAGAGGGAGTGAGATTGAGGGGGGGAGAGGGAGAAGGAGAGAGGGAGTGAGATTGAGGGGGGGAGAGGGGGAGGGAGGGAGAAGGAGAGAGGGAGTGAGATTGAGGGGGGGAGAGGGGAGGGAGGGAGAAGGAGAGAGGGAGTGAGATTGAGGGGGGGAGAGGGAGAAGGAGAGAGGGAGTGAGATTGAGGGGGGGAGAGGGGGAGGGAGGGAGAAGGAGAGAGGGAGTGAGATTGAGGGGGAGGGAGGGAGAAGGAGAGAGGGAGTGAGATTGAAGGGGGGAGAGGGAGAAGGAGGGAGAAGGAGAGAGGGAGTGAGATTGAGGGGGGGGAGGGGGAGGGAGGGAGAAGGAGAGAGGGAGTGAGATTGAGGGGGGGGAGGGGGAGGGAGGGAGAAGGAGAGAGGGAGTGAGATTGAGGGGGGGAGAGGGGGAGGGAGGGAGAAGGAGAGAGGGAGTGAGATTGAGGGGGAGGGAGGGAGAAGGAGAGAGGGAGTGAGATTGAAGGGGGGAGAGGGAGAAGGAGGGAGAAGGAGAGAGGGAGTGAGATTGAGGGGGGGAGAGGGGGAGGGAGGGAGAAGGAGAGAGGGAGTGAGATTGAGGGGGGGAGAGGGGGGGGGAGGGAGAAGGAGAGAGGGAGTGAGATTGAGGGGGGGAGAGGGGGAGGGAGGGAGAAGGAGAGAGGGAGTGAGATTGAGGGGGAGGGAGGGAGAAGGAGAGAGGGAGTGAGATTGAAGGGGGGAGAGGGAGAAGGAGGGAGAAGGAGAGAGGGAGTGAGATTGAGGGGGGGAGAGGGGGAGGGAGGGAGAAGGAGAGAGGGAGTGAGATTGAGGGGGAGGGAGGGAGAAGGAGAGAGGGAGTGAGATTGAGGGGGAGGGAGGGAGTGAGATTGAGGGGAGAGGGGGGAGGGAGGGAGAAGGAGAGAGGGAGTGAGAGTGAGATTGAGGGGAGAGGGGGAGGGAGGGAGAAGGAGAGAGGGAGTGAGATTGAGGGGGAGAGAGGGGGAGGGAGGGAGAAGGAGAGAGGGAGTGAGATTGAGGGGGAGGGAGGGAGAAGGAGAGAGGGAGTGAGATTGAGGGGGGGAGAGGGGGAGGGAGGGAGAAGGAGAGAGGGAGTGAGATTGAGGGGGAGGGAGGGAGAAGGAGAGAGGGAGTGAGATTGAGGGGGAGGGAGGGAGAAGGAGAGAGGGAGTGAGATTGAGGGGGGGAGAGGGGGAGGGAGGGAGAAGGAGAGAGGGAGTGAGATTGAGGGGGAGGGAGGGAGAAGGAGAGAGGGAGTGAGAGTGAGATTGAGGGGAGAGGGGGGAGGGAGGGAGAAGGAGAGAGGGAGTGAGAGTGAGATTGAGGGGAGAGGGGGGAGGGAGGGAGAAGGAGAGAGGGAGTGAGATTGAAGGGGAGAGAGGGGAGGGAGGGAGAAGGAGAGAGGGAGTGAGATTGAGGGGGAGGGAGGGAGAAGGAGAGAGGGAGTGAGATTGAGGGGGAGGGAGGGAGAAGGAGAGAGGGAGTGAGATTGAGGGGGAGGGAGGGAGAAGGAGAGAGGGAGTGAGATTGAGGGGGAGGGAGGGAGAAGGAGAGAGGGAGTGAGATTGAGGGGGGGAGAGGGGGAGGGAGGGAGAAGGAGAGAGGGAGTGAGATTGAGGGGGGGAGAGGGGGAGGGAGGGAGAAGGAGAGAGGGAGTGAGATTGAGGGGGGGAGAGGGGGAGGGAGGGAGAAGGAGAGAGGGAGTGAGATTGAGGGGGAGGGAGGGAGAAGGAGAGAGGGAGTGAGATTGAGGGGGAGAGAGGGGGAGGGAGGGAGAAGGAGAGAGGGAGTGAGAGTGAGATTGAGGGGAGAGGGGGGAGGGAGGGAGAAGGAGAGAGGGAGTGAGATTGAGGGGAGAGGGGGGAGAAAGGGAGAAGGAGAGAGATAGTGAGATTGAGGGGGAGAGAGGGGGAGGGAGGGAGAAGGAGAGAGGGAGGAATGGGGGGAGCGAGAGACAGAGGGGAGAGAGGGAGGGATGGAGGAATGGAGGGAGACTAGAGAAATGGAGGGATGGGGAGAGAAAGGGAGAGAGAGAGAGGGGAGGGATGGAGGAAGGGGGACAGAGAGAGGGGAGGCAGGCAGGGGAGACAGGAAGAGAGAGGAGGGAGGGAGAGACTGCCGACCCCCTTTCCAAATTCAATTGCCAAAATCACTGCCACTATGTCAGTTCCATAATGTACATGTACACAGTTACCTGAATCTGTAACCTAAGTGGATACATTGCTTTGTTCTTGTGCACTATACAACCATGTTTTAAAAATGCTCCCATTTCAACCACATTCACTTTCCTGGGTAGTAGACCGTATGTCCCTTTTAAATAACACTTATATTTGATTCTTACCCATCACAAACTTCCCAGTTTTGAGTTATTTCAAAATATCAGTTTCGTGATAACCTTGCGGAGACCTAGGCTATATATACCTTTACAATTTCCCTGTGGAGATCTATTCAACCTATTATCTTAGGTCTCCACAAGGCACTAGATTCATGCCCAGGCATACAAACTGTACACTAGATACATGGAGGTCTACTGATGAAAAAAGGGGTGATCAAGAAAATGTATACAATACTCTACATGCCATTTGGGAAGAAACTTTTCACATCAGCACATGTACTACATTCATGTACGGTACATGTACAGTATACATTGCGCCTGATCACAGCATGTGATCCATATTGTGCACAAACCAATCTTTTAAAAAAAAACACCACAGAATGCTGCTTACCGTCAATCTCACATTCCATGTGAGTGGCCCCGTTTACCACCCTGGCTGGGATGGGTGTCCCTTTAAAAGCCCCAATGTTGTTTTCCTCTGGGGCAGGGTGGCGGACAAGGACAGGTGAGCCTAATTAGGACCGCCACTCCCCCTTCCCCTCCCCCTCCGCTGGCTGTTTTGGCAGGTATCATATTCGGGTCATGTTGGGTATGCTACCCTCTCAAGCTCGGGCCTCCACCATTGGAAGAGTGGAAGGGTCTTCCTGGAGAACCTTGTTGTCCAGCGCCACACAAGACAGTGCCGGGCTGGAATGTTGGATTAATAACAGGACATGGTCTCAACATTAACAAGGAGGTATCCTGATACCTCCTTGGTCTCAAACAAAGCCTGTCTGAAGACTTCACGGGGTCGATGGCAGCTGGGCTCCCGACTTCTCCAGAGAAAATCCAGGGCAAGCGGACGAACGATGGAAAACCTTTGCATGCAAGTCTTGAGTGAACATCCGAGATACAGATCACCTTGTCTATCAATCACATTGTACATGAATGAGTGCAAGAACTTGATATGAATGATCCTGCAGTGCTTCTCAGTGACACTTAGCAATCAACGTTAATGCAAGATCGTTACACCGGAAACCGTAATGATGCGATTCATTTTAAAGACAGAAATTTATGCTACATGTAAATAACATTCGGTTTAACGGCGAGTTCCCATATCATGGTGACTGTGCCTATCAAATCTGGGCATATGTGACCCGGCATAACCCCCACTTTTGAGATTTTGAGATTTTCTAATGATGTGAAAGAGAATACCATCAGCTTTCAAATGATATCAAAATTATTTCTGTGTGAACTTTGTTGTAAATAGTACAAGGGGACATCGCTCGTTCATTTGGCACCAGACACAATATAGCAGCACCATACTAACTCCTCGAAAGCGGCCATTCAAAAAGGCAGGAACTTTACATTTTCATGAAAACAGTACATAAACACTCCCCCGAAATCCTTTGGTTTTTTTCAACATTTAGAGACGGATTTCGGAAAAATCCTTTGAACATAATATCCTCCAATACATTAACTTTCCGAAAATACACAAAAACAAAAACTGAATTTTTTTTTATCGAATTGAGGAGATACTTTGACTTCAGGCGTTGTTTACTCGAAATGTGTTTTGGTGGGATATTCCTCATGTCGCTGTGCCGGGTCACATATGTGAAATGCTCTAGTGATAATACTTTCACAAACGAGGACAGTCATTAAGAAGCCAACTTCATTCAGTTTACCGGTATGAATGCAACTCACAAGTCTTTAGCAGCTCAGCGAAAGATTTATCTGCTTGCAGTGTTTTGCTTTGCAATTGCAGCAGGCAGCTGTTAGCAAGCTATTCGGGTCATCAATAAAGATACGTGTGCATTATAAACTTACCAGTAGGTCGTCCTACTCAACTACCAAAGATTTTAATTTCTCCTGTACCCCAGGTTTTGTAGATCCATGAACAGTCCAAGTAAATTACACCCCAGAAATTACCCAAACGAGACTGCCGCTGTACACCATAATGTAGAATGGAGGGTTAGCATATATCTTTATACATGTCGCGTACAATGGCTTGTCAACTAATGTACAAGTACTACTGTAACCCAGCTAGACAACATGAGCACAGACTGCATGCGTCTGAGGAGTGAGGAGAATCCTTTCCCATCACTGGACTGCCCTCCACTCGTAATCCTCCACCCCCCCCCCTCCTTCAGTCAAAGCTTGACAAAAGAGGCCCGCCGACCACCACTGCCACGTTGCCATGGTGATTGGTGAGTCAACTCTCCTTTGGGTCCATCGCTTTCAATAAAAGTACGCCCTGACAAGGACTGGGATGAAAGTCCGCGTTCTGAAGCCAACGAATCCTCAAAAGAAGAGGCAATTCCTACAATGTACACTGTCTATGTACATGTATTTAAATGTATTGTTTTCCTTTTTAAAATTCACCCCAAAACAAGGCCATAAAGCCACTCAAGGCTAAGGGCTAAGGAAAGAAGGAGAAAGAGAGGGACTCAGGAAGGCTGGAGATAGGAATTGAAATTCCTCTTAAAAAGGGTGAGATCGTATTCGTAGGCTGGGGGAAAACATGAACCAGAAGGAAACATGAACCTGGAAAAATGTCTCCCGAATATTCTTTTTCTTGGCAAGCCACTGGGAAAGGGTCCAGCTAGGATCAAAACATGAGGGCCAGATTTCATACTAGTAACACACACACACACACCCACACTCTTCTTCAGATGAGCTTGCAATGAAACCATTGAACATTCAACAATCCAAGTAAATGGAAAATTGCTTACTGTTTAAAAAGACCAAAATGCAAATCTCATACACATAATTACTAGTTAGGAGGACCTGATGTTCAATCCTCACAGGACCTTTCTTAAAAGCAACAGAGGCATTCTGTCAGGACCTCTTACCTATTAGAAATTGAAATTGGGAATTTGAACTTACATGTAGCTTGGCCATTAAATTAAGACATGCCTTTAAACTCACTCCTTCCTTTTAGGGGGAACTGGGTCCCCCAAGCCTACAAAACTCTTTATAATTTATATTTTCCCCGGTCAAATGAGAGATAGTATTCTTAGCAACCGGTATCATTTCTGTGTGAGTGACTATACTTTTACTTTGTGCACATAAATCTTGTCTGGAGTGTATCAACAAGGTAAACAAGAAATTGTTAAACAAAGACAACTGTCCCAGATTCTTGAAACCAGGCTGATTTTGTTTTTTTTAACAACATGACCCAGTTCAGCAACCCTTGCTTTTGTTGTGGGTTGATAATTTAAGGCTAGCCCATCATAACAAGCGCGGGTACCAAGGCTGTATAGCACAACTACAACAATGGCCACTCCTCCTGGCTATACATGCCACACACCCTTGTCATATATCCCCTCCATCCTCCTTAAATCATAGTCAGTAGGCTAATAGTAATACCAAAAAAAAAAGAAAACAAAAAAAAGAAAGGTGGATGACTACAGTGACCTGAAGCATACAAATCATTACAAGTTTGAGGCTCTAATGCTTGGATGCAGACTGGACCTTTCACCAAAGCCGTGTTCGCATTGGACTTTTTTTTTTTACTGAGACCGTGGGTACCATTCCCATGGGTAAATCTTACCAGCGTCTGCAGTCGCACTGGACTCAAAATGGTCAAATAACCTATTTGCTCAGTTTGTTTACCCCAAAAAAGTCCAGTGCGCAAGACAAGACAGGCTTGTCTGAGAGAAAGGTCCCCCCTAGCCCTACATGTACTGCTAGATCCAAACTGTCAGATCTCCTAATTTCTTCTATAAATTGTGTCTAGGTTTGATTTATGAGCGGCCTGAGACAGTGTGAGTGTGTGTGTGTAGGGGGGGGGGGGGGGTTGGCTGCTGGTAAGCCTTGTGGCTACACTGACAGGCTCAATGCAGTCTTGGCTGCCCATCATAATCAGGCCAAAGTCTCTCAGTCAAATTCCATCCTTGCAGAGGGAGGAAGGGGGGGGGGCAGCATCAAGGACACCAGTCTGTTGCCCGATTTTTTTCCCCTTCACACACTCTCTCTGGAAACTGGCAACAGTCTGGTCATGGTCTGGTATGCTGCTTGTCCAGGGTGTGAAGAGGAGGGGTGATTTTGAATTAAGGCAAAGCCCATGTCCTGGCACTAAGGTCTAATTTGACAGATGCCCAGTGCTGTTATTTTTCAACTGACATGTGAATGGTTTGTACAAACTGCTGCAACAACTCAAGCACTCTGGGTTTTTTTTAACTCTTTTCGGACCTACAGAATGCTGTGGAAATCTTACAAAAGGCAGTGCCAATTTTAATTCAGTATAGGGTTTGAGCTATGGACAGCAATTAAGTACCAATAGGGTTAACTATCGACCTAAATTAAAAGAGTGATTGTAGAAGGCCTGACAGTTTAGATCCTTCTGCATGGGTTGAGTCAAATCACTACTCGCAAACTGGTTTTACATCTTGGTTTAGAATTTGAATGCTAGCTCAAATACATGTAATAAATGTTTATTATGTAATTCACTATCACCCTGCAAAATTTCATTCAAATCCATAATTTGGATTCAAATCCATTATTTGGGCGAATCCCCCCCCCCCCCCCCCCGGCTGTGAGATGGTCAAAACATGGTCAAAATAACCTGCCTCTGTGAGGGATAAAGTGCATTCCAGAGACAACGACTGTGAACAGTGCCCTGGTGAAAAACAGCAAGCCAATCAACGGAAGTTACTTTCAGGAGAGACCTCAAAAGAAAAAAAATCTGCCCATGTACACGTGTATGGTCCAGACAAATTCTTGCCATGCAATCGCACACCTATGCAGTATGCTCAGATTCTTGGGGGAGACCATGGAGCATATAACTCGCATAAGGGACTGAACAGAATCAGCACTGCAGCACATTCAGCAACATGGAAGTTGGCACCCACTAGTACTAGTAGGAGTAGTACCCACCTACCCCCACAGGCTAGCCAGGAACCCAACACTGGTACTGACTGGGAACCCAATACCACGGCCAGGAATCTGACACCAGGACCCTGGAAACCCGACACTACTGTCTCATGGCCCTAATGGCTGGCCCTGGTATAAATACCTGACCTTGGAACTTGACACCTGTATGTGGCGGGTCACCCCCCCCCCCCCCTCCCACCACCCCTTGCCTACTGGAAGGGCTCATTGTACCTTGGGTAGAGCCATGGTTGGAGGAAGTGTACAAAACAGGACATGTACGCACAATTACCGTACTCTACTGTAAATGTATACAGGTGTATAAAAACGTACCTGTATAGGTACATGTATACTGTACATGTATACGTGTACATAACGTAAGTTCTTGTACACTGTACATAATACTAACACTAACAGTAGTACATTGTACATCATACATGTACCTATACCTAAATCACACAAACAGTTTGCATTGTAAACAAACTTCTAAATGTGCAGTACACTACAGTACATGGGTACACCATGGAGTTACAGCTCCATGGGTACACTGTGTACTGTAGTCTGTACATTACGCCTTTGGCCATACATGCACTGCACAGTGCACACCTACTGTACAGTACACTTACTGCACTACAATGTACAGTTTTCCGTTTCAGAATGTTTTGCCTTTAAAAATGAGATGTACAATATGTACATATATACGTACAGTGTGTGGCACTCATACAGTAGGGCTCAATGATTATTTTAGAACTGGCCTTTCCGATTGATTTACTAATACCGTAGTCCATGGTTACTCAGACAACAATGCTTACATAAATGTAGCTTCACTGTCTCCCAAGTGTCCAACAAGAAGTGTCAAGTGTCCAACAAGAACAAATGTACATGTACAGTACATGTACAACTTTGTATACCGGTAATCAACATACAAACACACATACTACTGTACATTGACACAAAATGGGACAGGGATGGGACTGTGTAAAGACTTCCTGTAGTATGCACACAAGTGAAGCACTTCAAATCTCCAATTCAACAGAGAGACAGAGAAACAGACAGAGAGCTACATGTACAGTATCAAACTGAGACGACGACACTCTTTACTTTAGGAATAGGATCGGACTCAGGTTTGCCTAAGAGTAGCCATGAAGCTGCATATGGGTCTAAGAAAGCCAGGCTAGCTAGAAGCTGCAGCCCATTCTCATAGACAAACATGTACTTTACATCTGATGTTATCTCCCATTATTCCCACATTTATGAAATCTAGGGCTGTCCTAATGTGTCCTTATTTATTGGCTATGGCTTCAAATTGCACAGTTCTAGTGCAAGGCTGAGCTACACACTAGTGGCTACGACAACTTCAAACTCTCACTCAGGCTCTTGGCTCCTTGCTTGATTTACATTGTGACTCAATGCATTGAAAATCAAGCAAGGAGTTACCAATACCATGGACCTACTTTTGAAGCTCCGCGGAGTTACAATGTGACTTACTTTTGAAGCCAGTTCATTGGAAGTCAGACCACCTACATGTAAAATGTACTGTAAGTGTATGGTAGGATTATTGCAAGTGAGGGTGATTAACCCCGGTGTACAACTGCCTTCAGTGACTTGTGGCTTAATCTAACCAGACATTACACTAGCTTTGAAAAGATCTTGGTCAATGTACAGTAAGTGCCTGCCATGTTTACAATGTCCTTTAGAGTTACTGTAACTGCTGACATTACACTATAAAATGGAATTCAATTCAATCAGATTCGGGGATCATTTCGAGGGTACATCTGCATGTACCTGTGCGGAGGACAAGGCATGCACAGGAGCACATCTTCCACATCCCACGCAGCCGAGTTGAAGTGACAAAGCATGGCTTCATCTCCAGGATTTCGTCCACTTACAACAGGCTGCATGGGATGTGTGATGTGTTCGGTGCTCCTTCCTTGCATTCTTTTCGCCACCAGGTCCATGCAGCTCTTTCAACTTTCAATACTTAATGTGCTGTTTGTGTTTCAGTCTTTGACTATGTACTGAATTATTGTGAACTTGTGATTGATTGTGGTTTGAATCTCTGCTTCTTGCATAGTTGTACTTGTTTGCTTATTTTCTGTTTGTTTGTCTGTATGTTTTGTTTGTTGTTTGTATGGCCTTTGTTTGTAAGATTGTACTTCTGTTGGTTCTATGAATGATATCCATTATTTATTTAACTATTTCATTGTAAATTAATTTATCAAATTAGTGTTTTATTTATTTTTATATATATATCTCCCTGTAACTGGCATTTTGTTTGCTGTTGGATGAGATTAATAAATAAGAAATAAGAAATAAGAAATTTAGGCCTACAATTCATGCTGAAAATTACATGCACACGTGTGATAGCGGAGTGGTTGACCACAGCTGTAAAGTCTAGCATCAAAATTCTAATGAGCCAGCTTCATATCAAACAAAAGAAAAGAGCCAGGTCTCTTGTCTTTTCCGTTCAATAAAATGCTTTTTTAATTTTGGGCGAATTAGTCTCCTTGATAATAGCTGTGAGCTGTGTGTCTTTTCATGCTTTGCTGCAGAAAAATTATCTCCCGGAAATTCACATTTTGTATTACTAATACAAGTAATAGTCAGTACCTGGGATTGGTAAAGTGACATTCCATAATGGTTCAACCTACATTGTGAAGGATTGTGCCGGTTTTCAAAATCAGAAGAAAAAAAAATGCAGTTTCGGGAAACCGTGAATTGGAGCTACATATACATACCGATAATTATATGTACATTATAATGTCATCACTTCCTTTTCTTCATTACTTCCGTAGCCACGGCCACCATGATTGAAAGGGGAGGGGTCAGACTATCAGACAGATAGAAATGTGTCTCAAAGTTGTGGCTGTATTAACTAATGGCGGATAACCAGTCAACTGAGGTACCATCCATTGAGTTGACTACAGTAGTTGATAGCGGTGTGCATCAAGACTGGTTTTTCAACCTCAATTATCTTTACTGAGGTCATTATGTAACCTCACAACCATGCACAGCTCTCTCATCATTATTTTCAATGAGGGTTTGGCCTTCTCGACGTATAATAGGAACCGTGAGCTAAGTGCTATACCTGGTCCCCTGCTGAAAAAGATTCAGCTCAGGCATGATTCAAACCCATGACTCCTGCTTTCTAGTGCAGATACAGCATGTCTTCGTCGGCCATTAACTCAGTGACAATTAGCCACCCACCATCCAGCGGGCTCACGATTTTGTTTTTCCATCTGGCCAGCCTTTCCAACCCTCCCACTCTCCCCAGATGGTGATGGCCTTCGAGTCCACAGGGCCCATGTAATAACACAGTCCCTCCCAAGTATGAAGTCCTGCCCTCATTAGAAGCTGTGAGTCCAATCAGATTGTATAAGCGAAGGAACGACTATGGTAGTTAGCGGGGAAAATTATGTAACAACGAAGCTCCCCAATGCCCAATCTTTGCAAAAATCAAAAACAAAAATGAAAAACAACATTGAGTCCCTTGTCAGAATTCTTTATTTGTACTATGATGATTTGGTGTTCTACAGAAGTTAACCGCGCGAATCGTAGGGGCTCAACCCTTTGCGTTTTATGTCAGGGCGCAGGATTGACGTATGAATATTCAGTAGTTAGGCCTACCTTTTTCTTTTTAGATTACAACCCAAGGCCATGGAATTTCTTTTGGAAAGATCGAATTTGTTTATGAATACAACCCACTCCCAGCACTGAAAATTCCACAAGACTTGTACTCTTTTGTAGTGTTCTCCGGGATCAGGGAAGCGTATAGAAGTTTAGGGTGGGGCTACTTTACATGAAAATAGAAAGTCAGGGAGTATAAGAGTGAAATGCAGGGTGTGTCGGGGCAGACACCATTTTCCTTCTGAGAGAGAGAGAGAGAGCAAGAGGAGAAGCCTTGTGAGAGGAGCTGGGTTGCCGCGTCACGAGAGCCGCTTGCTATTTTTTGCACAAACTGTGACATCCTTTGCCTTCAGACTGATCACTCTAGTAATACCTCTCAGATGCCATGGGTTTGTGTATTTTTATTTTTAGTCTGAATCGCGATCCAAATAATCACGGGGTTTTTTGTGGGACAGTGGTAACGGCCCTAATAAGAGGAAAGTTTTTAGGTACATGTACATGTATCCAACTTCACTGAGAAGAAACCCACAGTTCAACAACACAGACAACTCAGAGGATTTATTGTTACATTACATACATGTGTGTGCATTTCGCTAAACTGCCTGGAACAGCTGGTACCCATCAACATCACAAGCGTCTCTCAAGACCTCAGTCATTAGGGACCGGTGACTGAGTACCCAGCATTTCTAGTACACTCTACTCATGATCACCATCTACAGTGTACATGTTTACAAAATGGATTCATTTTTTACTGACTGTGGTGTGAGCCCTTGCTTTGTTTTCTCAGGTTGATTCAATGGCGATCCCTGAAACTCACAGGCCATACCATCACATAGAACTGGGGGGTGATTAAGCTTGGCTGAAATCAAAATGTTGTTTGAAATCGCGATTCAAACACTGGTTTGTTTTTTGGCTGGCATCAACACACAGGCCCAAAAATCGCGAGCCGATTGTGGTTGGCAATTGTGGTCAAATGGTGCGCAGTGTCCACGAGAGAGGCCCACGCAGGGAGAACTATTCAAACAGGCATGGCACCTCCTGTCAGTCTGAGTGCGAGCAGTACATTGTGGGATTAACAAAACTGGCGGGATTCAGTGGAGCATTCCCACACGCAGTCGCACCGTCTCACTGATACTAATAGTGGAGTCCTAATGATTCCGTTATTTTGCGTCCAATGATTCCAATCACACCAAAAAAGGTGAAGATTGAATCACGATTCATATTGTGATCCAAATAATTAAGGGGTTTTTTTTCGTGGGGGGGGGGGAGTGGGGACGGTGGAAACAGTCATAAATGTACAACAGTCCTAAAATGTTGCGCCGTGGTAACAAACAGACAGCTCCCTGGTGGAAAACTGTGCAGCTGGTATTGGGTCTGGGGTGGCTCAGGATGGGTTTATGCAGCCAGTGTTAAACCATTAGAATACTGTGACTGTGCAGTTCCTGACTGCAAATGGGGGGGGGGGGGGTCTTTGTCATATATCAAGGAACAAACCCTGCTGCATTCCTTTTGAATACCAACTGTGTAGATCTGCCAAATGACATGCCACAATATACATGTTCATGTACATGTACGTGGGCCTGCATAAATGTGCATTGTACATTATGTGTACAATTAAAATTTGAAACCTAAAATGTGTACATGTATACTGCAGTGTATATTGTATTAATGGAAAAGGGAGAATGCACTCTACAAACACAAAGATTAACATATTTGTTGTACGGAGCTTAATTATGAGAAGGCCTGTGTCCCATTTTAATCAACTTTTAAATTGTCAGGATTTTTGTTTTTAAGTTTTGTTTACGTCTCACCGAGATCTAAACTATTTTTCGGAACAATACGGCGTTGAATGCTGCATTTTCGCGAAACAAATGAAGCGGTTTTCACAATTTTCCCGAGACTCGATGGCCGAATTGAGCTGAAATTTTCACAGACTTGTGTGCTATTCCATGCATATGTTGGATCAGAAAATGTATGAATGCTATTCTTTGACCTCGACCAATGTTGTGTAGGGGCTTTACAGAAAAAGACACCACAGCATCATATTTTGTTATGTCAAAATCTATAGTTAGCAAATACTTAGCCTACTGGCCTTTCCAAAAGTGCAAACTTCATGTGGTCCACGCCTGGATAGAAATTGTGATGGTAAATTTTCTAAACATTTAACCAAAAATATCCTACCATCGTAGAGTGAACAGTGTAACACTCCCACATTCTGTGAAAAGAGTTTGGATTCAACAAAAGAGCTCAGATTCAACAAAAACAGACCCTGGGTTGTACTTGTAATTAGTCCAAAAATAACCATCCACCAGGTCATGAGTCATGGGCCTAAGTCGTTTACCACTGTTTCCAAGCTTCTTCTCCCTCCTTTTAATTAATCACCCCCTCCCATCACCAAGACGAAGTAATCCCCCCCTACTCTTTAAGGCGAATGCATCAGGATCAGGGTAAAGAATACCAAAGATTACGATGTCAGGCCATCGCATTATGCAATAGACTTGCTTTATTAATGAGCTGTCAGTTCGCAGACTACGTGTAACGGAGGCATGCCTGTGTACTCTAAGATCAGAGTCCTTCCTGTGAGAATTGCAGTCGTTTTCCTCTTTGCATGAATAACATCACAGTTAGATGCATAGGCCTATATTGATGAGTATTGAGCCTTGAATTTAATCCAATAAAGGTTTGGTTAGTCTATTCTACTTCCTCTGAATTAACAAAACAATACAAATCTTTTAAGTAAATATGATTTTTTTTAGGCTTTGCATATATGACTGGCATGCATGTATCAGCCTTGTGGAATATGTACATGACGATTGTAGTCATGTATAAACTATATAAACAAACTATAATAAATGAAAAAGAAAGCAGATGAAAGTTCAAAAGAATTAACAAAATTTCAAAAAATTTCAGCTCAATTGAAGGTTGATGATAATCCAAGCTCTGGACAAAATGATATGTGATTGAATTGGAAACTTCTAAGAAAGAAGGAGCAGGGGTGGATTTCAAAAAGCCTTAAGATACATTGTGACTCAATCTTGAACCTATATGTATCTAACAGTTAATTAATCCTTCATAAGTTCGGATAGTTTGTATGGTTTCTGTGCATCGCTCATCATCTTCCGACTGATTAAAGTTGCAATGAGTTTGATGAAATGGACAGCTGGTGCTGCAGAGGAAACATTTTGAACCAACACTGCATGATATCGGGCTCTTTCACTTGACTCGACCAAGGAGGTACTGTACCTCCTTGACTCCGCACAGGTGCAGCACGTGCAGTAAAGGGCTGATGAAACCCATCTGCTTGGCTATGTGGTTTAGAGGTGCTCACAATCTTCTTATCAGAGGGCGGGGCCAGATAAGGATTCCTGCCGATAAACCCTTGCTGGTCGGCCCTCTGTGGATGGGACAGAGACTTGCCAGGGCAGCGTGCATTGAGGTCTCTGCCTTTAGACTAAACACTGCCTCAGTTGAAGCAGTCCTGATAAATGTAGGTTTGATACACATGTACAGTATGTACACGTAAGTCTGCATTATACCGGTAGTATACATGTACACTGCCCCTCAAAAGTTATAGCGCACCCACACACAAATCTGCTTTGTGTTTTTTTACCCAATTAAATCATAGATAATGTGTTTACAAATCGTACCTGTCTCTTTAGTGGTATATCTATTGTTTTAGCCGTAATGCAGAGGGTGCTTCTTAGTGGAAATATGATTATTACTGATTAAAATAATGACTCCAGACACAGGTTTGATAGTGTACTGAACAGCTGTGATATTTCAAAGTGAAATCTTAAGTTGAAAATTGTGTAGTGGGTGCGCTATAACTTTTGAGGGGCAGTGTACATGTACAGTGTTCATGTACATGTGTATTGCACATTCATGTACAGTATGTGTATGCACACTGGCAGACTATTCATGTCATTGTACACATGTACAGTACACACTGTTGTCTGGAGACTGTTTTCAGAGGTTTTTTGTTGGGGTCACTGTATAAACCTCTACTGCAGTGCCTCTTGAGATACCTTGACAAGAACTAACCAAGGAGGATTAGGATCACCTCCAAGGACCTGACAATGCCGGTGCCTTTGAGATAGTGACTATGGCCAGTAACAACACACAAGTCTATTGGATTTGGCTCCAGCCGCTAGCCACTTTCACCCATGGCTTCCACAGACTTGGAGCTTAGGGGGTCAGAGTCAAATAAGTCCCAGCTGATCCCCACTAAGTCTATTCACCGTGCCCCGAGCCATTCAGTCTGCAGACACTTCTCTTAATACCCAGACTGTCTGAGTTCATTCCCTGGTGCCCACTGATTGAGTCCACAGACACAGCACCGATGCCATGCCCGCCAGCCTGCCTGCCTGCCTGCCTGCCTGTTTTGAGTCAACCAAAGTTTCCCTGGTGACCCGTCCATCTTCATGTATGTCAAGTTGTCTAACAAAAACTTGACTGGTACCCAGTCCGTCTGATTGAATGCATAGAGCGTGTATCTATTAAGTCCACCAGTACATCCCTGGTGCCAAGCATGTCTGCATTAAGTCATCCAAAAATTTCCCTGGTGACCCATCTGACTACCGTATGTCTACAGAGAGTTTCATGAACCTCACTGGTATCCAGCTCATATCTAAATTTGCATTCAACTCAACCAAGTTCCTTTCTCAAACCCCCCCCCCCCCCTCCACCCCGGTGCCCGGCCTACTCCATCTAACTTGATGGGTTTCTGAACTCCCTGCCCACGGTTGAGAATACACTGAGAGTCTGGGGAGAGCAAAAACTTCTGGATGAGCATACCAGCTGACTAATCATTTGGATGGGCTCAGTCAAGCACAATACTTGCGGTGGGGCTGAGGAGAGTTTGGGCAACGGTCTCATTAGGTCGGCACAATGTACGCAGCACCATAGGCGGTTACAGCTTCCTCATTTGTGGTCCAGTCAGCGACGGCGACTGTGTCCCTTTTTTTTTTTTACAATTGCTTGATTGAATTAAAGCTGACCGCACGACTGAATGATCAGACTACAATCTGTGGGAGTTGAGAGTATCATTCAGCGTGTGTCTACTGACGAAAGGTTGCCGGGTGTCTCCGTGCGTCTTCGGGTGTTTCTGGGTGGAGTGTCCAGTAAAACACAACCGGGAGTCAAATTTTCCGAACGTCATCTGGCAACCAAACGTTCACCAACAACCACCTATTGAGGTGGATCTTGCCGGGTGTCTTCGGGTCACACTCGTAGTAGAAATTAACTCGGTTGCTGGTTGCCGGGTGTACCGGAAATGCAACAGAAGTAGTGAATTCCTTGCTTTGACACCCGAAATATAGTGGGTATGAAATAGCGGGTGTTAGCGTGTGATCAGTAGAAACACGCTGATTGACTGTGATATTCCGAGATAACAAGAGCACCTTTGTATGTCAGATGGTTGATTGTGTGAATGCGCAGTCATAATCAGTGCCGTAGTCAGGAGCCAGTTGGACCAGTTGGGTCATCCCTGTGTAACCCGTGGTTCATCTTCAAATGCAGGAACCAATTTAAGCATCAATCCCCTTTGGGAAGGAAATGCAGTGGGCAGTCAAAGATTCATGTACATGTACACATACAACTCTGGTTTCATTCAAAACATAGACACCCCCCCCAAAAAAAAAAAAATTTAGAAATTACTTAATGATGATAATTGCATTTGGGTCATTTATGTCAGTAAGCAGTTTGCAAGTGCAACATATTTGTATATTTCTATTATCTAAAAACATTTCCAGTTGGCTTTCCTTTACTTTCATTTCAATTAGAATTCAAAGTACTGTAGCATTCAATTTCATATTTCATTTTCAATGCAACATTAAAATATATAACCCTCAGCATTTAGCATCTTGGATATTTTGCACAAATGGTGCAGACATTGTGTTTCATTTGAACATCACGAATGATAAATACATCTCTTATATTTCAAAGACCTCCCTATCCCCTGTAGTCCAACCTGACCGCAAGACATCAGCTTTTTACGGCTCCTTCGAGCGGCACAAATGTCTTTCCCTATTCCAAGGCCCGTGCACAATACATCAATACAGCATTTACTCCGGCCATGCGGTACCCCAGTCACCCCCCTACCCTCTCCACTCTCTCCACTCCATCCACCCCAAGGCACCAGGCAGGTGCATATTAAGCCTATGGGGATACAAACCCCAACCCCCCCTCCCAACCAGCTACACCATACATGTAACACGCCAGACTGGATTTCAAAGAAGTAGCTACAGTACACTGTACACACATACACTCACTACTGTACCCCCTTCCATATCTCTTAGGAAAACAAACAAGTCTGTCTGATGTGTGGCACAGCAGAAGCCCGGCCTGATCTACTGTGTGATCTGCCCAGTAGACCCTTGCACTGTATTGTCCAGAAAGTAGTACACACACGAACAGCAGCACAACTGCATACCCCCACCCACAAGAGAATAGAGATACTACTGGCCAGTTCTTTTTTAAAAACATGTAGATTTGAAATTACCTCCCTTCCTTCCTCCCTCTCTCTACTCCCAAGGCCAGTGGGTGTTGTGTTTTATTGCAAGGTGACAAAGCAAACTCTGAGCTTTCTATGGCAAGGCGGAAAAATACAGCCCCCACCCCCTTCCCCTGTGTTTTCTTTAGAGGAGAGATACTTTCTTCCTCCATGCTTGTTCACTGTAGCTCTGTCCTCAACAGATTGGCAATCCTCAGAATGGGTGCAGCAGAATTCAGGAGTAATAGTACATGTAGGCCTACAGCCTACAATGAACATTCGGTCCCTACCTGATCCGGGCTGGATTTTTAGCCTTACGCTGCGCCATGTTTAAATCTCAACTTACGATCGATAACCCTTCGGAAGATGAAATGGTCCCCATGGTTTTTCTGCAGACTACAGTACAGAGCTCAGTGTCTTATGCTTGATCAGTAAGCTGCGATGGGTTTGTAGAATTGACCGCTGCCCTAGTAACGTATGTAAGAATCTGGAAAATTCTGGATGTGAACATTTGGTTGAAAATAGTGAAATGACATTGACTGGCAGACCCCTCGCCAAACCCGACCCAATCAAATCAAACAGGGCCACATGTACAGTAGTTGACAATTTGGAAAGGCTACAACTACTGTACTCCTGACAGTGACAACCTTACTGGGACTGGATAGCTAAAGTGGTACAGCACTGGCACCCTTAGCCCAGGGAATACAGCTCATGCCTTCTTCTGCACTGAGAGAGAGTGCAGACACCCTCAAGCTGCTCATGAAAACTGTTTTCTTTCTTTTTGACAACAGAAATGACCAAAAAGATGTTCACATGATTGGACAACTCTTTCTTTACAAAATGCCCAATGCTAATTGCTATATATTCATTCAAATACATTTTGTCGCCGAAAAATCAGAAACAGAACACAGGGTAGCCTTAACCACGATACATGCACAACTACTAAACACCCCGGACCGTACAATATGTGCATGGATTAGGTGAAGTGACTCACATATTTTTCGCTGATGGGAAAACTTTCATTCCATTCGTTGTGGGAGATGACACTGGCCACCCACCCCCCACCACCACTACCACCCTGGAAACTGAAGTGCAGATAGACAAGCCTAGGATTCCATCAGATTAAACCATTAGAGGGCAAGACATTCCTGGCTGGCAAGAGGGCAATGACAGTCCAGCAACGACAATCCAGCCGGTCACAGGCACAGGGGCCCAAGAAAACATGACTCTGTTGAACCGGGGGAAGAAAAGGGTACATGGTAAACTAGAGAGATGGGAAAATGATGGACAGGGAAGATGCAGAACATATGATGACCCACACAGAGGACTGCTACGTATGTCTGCATCACTGCGGGACTGAGGAAGGATCTAGGGAATTGAAAGAAACACACACAAATTCATGCTGATTAGGATCGCGGTTGATCCATGAAGCGAACCAGCAATCGGATCGGGATCGGGATTGTGGGGGAGGGGGGGGGGTGGTGGTAGGAATTTTTGTCCTGAGCCTGAAGCTGTGAACCCCAGCCCTGTATCTCTGGCAGACTGTTAATCCCTTCTCCTCAGTGCCTCCGGTGAAGCACAGTCGTTGCTGCCGAGAGCTCTTGCAGTCTTTTACCTAGAGCCCTTTTCAGACGACACTGAAAAAACCTGCAAGGCTTGAGAGAGAATTTAGCATGGGATATATAGCACGGGACATTGTATAATTAACAGTTCCTCCCTTCACATGATGGATTGTCAAGGGTCCAGTGAGAAATCCTCTGCTCATGGACCGGTAAGATCCTCTGAGGTCCTGCAAGGATTGAACAATCGGGGGCCCTTTGAATTTTGTCCGATCCTTGTTTTCGGATTGAGACATTGGTTATCATTTTGGTTGTTCGATCAAGATCAGACATTTGTCTTCTTCTGCTTGTATGCACATTGTGGTGCACCGTGTTTCATTATGTATACATGTGTACATTGCATGTCAGTGTGTCGCAGACTTTTCTCTCGAGACAGGGGCCTGGTGAGCACACAAAGAGGTTGAGGGAGGAAACTTGTTAAACAGATGCTTGGGTCCATCAGCACACCCTGGCAAAGTCAACAAAGAGGAGGGCTGAAGAGAAAAAGGATTGATTTCCGAGCAGCGTCAATACAAATGAAAGCATTAGGGGCTTGGTAGACACCATTAAGAACATTAGCCACCCCCCCCCCCGTTCACCAGCCACTCAGGACAGAGGCCTATGAGTTACGCAAATAATGACATTATTGATGGGCAGATTACCTGGCTCTTCTGCTGGCTCAAGTGAGTGGGTGGATTATATGGGCAAGCTGTCAAGCGTACGATTATGAGGTGATCATTGGGTCAAATTAGAAGGGGGACTCCATTCTTGGGCGAATTGATTGGGTAGACAGAGTCAGCGGCTTACGGGCCAATCTAACCTACAGCACACTCCCAAATCCCGTCACCACTACCACCAGACCCAGATCAAAGCTGACAAATATGATGGAGACGTAGATCTCAAGCAAGAGATGGGCAGTTTGGGCACACATTACAAGACCTCTTGGGTGTTTACAGTGGCACGAAGACCCAAGACCACAATTTATGACTGTGATGTGGCTTGTGCTTCCAGGTGCAAATGAGTCTCCTTTCCTAAGTCCAGGCACAGATCTTTTCCAAACACAGGGCAACTGAAAGTTGTGGAGGTGAAAAAAATCTATCAAATCAGTTTTCATATTTTGGTTTATATTGCTTCATTGGCATCCATAATTTCATATCTGCTGACTGGAATTTGCTGAATTTTTAAATTTAAAACTTGCACACTGGGAGAGGCCCTAAAGTTCAACCAGATGTCTCGGGTTCAAGACTTGTCCCGGTCCAGTCTAAATCTCTTATCCTATTTCCACAAATTATTTAGAAATTTTCCAATCAGTAGGCCCCCCCCTATCCCTTTTCTTTTGTTTGTTTGAAATTGAAGACAAATAAAAATGATTTAGGGTGATATACAAAAATGTTGCAAACTGCAAAAATAAAAATGATGTTTAAAAAACTGCGTGCGCTTTGTGTGATGATCCCCGCACTATTCTCAGTTCTCCTTGCTTTAAATAGTCTGTTTCGGTCACAGAGTATTCGTTATCCCGTCATTTACCTGCACTCCAGCTCAGCTGAAGATGAATTCCACAAAAATACGTTTATCGTCTGGCATTTCGCGCTAAACTAAACTTAATAAAAAAAAAATGAGGGAACTAAAAAAAATGAAGCTTTCCCCTCGAGCCAGTCCACTGCTAAATATAGAATGCCATCCACCAGAGTCTAACGGGACTACGACACCCAAGGGGTAAAGATGATCCCATTATGTATTGTGGCATTACCGACAATCGTCCCTTTGAGGAACGCTCTACAGGGTACAAATTGTATGTACTGTACTTGAACCTAGCTGCAAGGGGGCTAGGGGGTTGGGAGTTGGGCAGTTGGGGGGTTAGGGATGCTGGGATGAGGGGTTGGGGGTAAGGGTTGGGGATGGGGGTTGGGTTTGGGGTTGGGGTGTGGGGGGGTTGGGGATGGGGGTTGATGGAGTGGGGGTGACATGGAGTGCATGCATGGGAGGAATTTGGAGGGCACAAAGACAGACAGACTTCAAGGCAGACTATGTACTGCCCAGTGCCCAAGTACTAGTTTCCTGTGTCTGTTTGTATGTGTGTCAGTGTGTGGGGGGGGGGTGAGCCCACAGGCCCCGGCACAATAGATAAAAAAACACAGAAATTTGCTTTGAACTGTATGTACATGTACAGTATGACATCCATCCCCCCCCCCGAAAAAAATAAAAAAAATACGCAGTGGCTGTTGTTACGGCAGTCGTCCGTGTGGTTCCTTGACTTCACAGTATTTGTCAGGATGTTTAGCTCTTGGAACCAGACTATCAGCTAATAGACTGGTTCAACCAGCCTGCAATGCTGACTAAATACAATCAAGTCAGGGAACCACACGGACGACTGCCGTAACAACAGCCACTGCGATAAAAATAATAATAATCCTCCAAACAAAGCATCCCCAAAATAAAGTAGGGCTGTACTGAGCTCAACAAGGCGTAACAGCTTCAGCAAATTGGCCCAGACACTGATTGTGTCATTTGCTTCCACTTTTCAGAAAATCTTTTTCTCAGAGTAATTATGCACGGTATAATTTTTAACCAATTTCTCTCTTATTGAAAACACGCTAAATGTACCTGATAAGTAAATCTATATGCTGTTTATTAAAACTTTTTATTGAATTGTTTGGTTCAAAGTAAATTACTGCTTATTCTCTGGTACAAATAATTGGTTCCTATCTTCAGAGACTTAATTAATATAATATTATCATCTGATGATTATTTCATTTTCATGTCATTTTTCAACTCAAACGTCAAGCTTTTCTGCTTGTTGCTTTACCGTGTATGTTATTATATTAACTTAATCTATCTCTCCAGGGAGCCAGTACCAGACAAGCCTTGCTTCTTACGGGCTCCCCGAATATCAATATCTTTGCTTTGATAGACTAATATTGGGTTTTTTTACGCAGTGGCTGTTGTTACGGCAGTCGTCCGTGTGGTTCCCTGACTTGATTGTATTTCGTCAGCATTGCAGGCTGGTTGAACCAGTCTATTAGCTGATAGTCTGGTTCCAAGAGCTAAACATCCTGACAAAAATTGTTAAGTACTTCAGGGAACCACACGGATGACTGCCGTAAACACAGCCACTGCGTTTTTTTTACCATGTCATGTAACTTTTTGAAACTGCTTTGATCATTTGATATTCGAATAAAGTCAATTCAAATTCAAATTCAAATTCAACCATATTTTTTTTTTTCAAACTGCGGGCTGACTTCAGTGGCCGAAATGCAAGTCATCAAAGCGTCGAGGAATCCTATTTCATTATGCCGTCAGACCTACCGTCAGTGGTGACAGGCACTTTGTCCTTACAGAGCAAGGTTGGGTTTGCTAACTGCGAAGGATACATCTCAGTTGAAAGCAATGTCATCACATCAGGAAAACATGTATCTCACGTTTCAGCACAGACCTGAACTGCTGTCAGGTCAAATTTCAGGCTGTCACAATGCTTCTTTCTCCTTGAGATTTGAAGGTTTTTCATGGTGAAAATGGCAGAAAAAGTATTTTGCGGTAACACCATGGCAAATTCTCTTTTGTGAGTATGATTGTGTGCTTCTTTCTACTTCCTTTTTTTAAAAGAAAAATTGTCTCCATATGAAATATCAATTGAATGAAATTTCACTTCAAGTATGAGTTTGTTTACTGATTTGAGTAACCCTAATAATATAAATGAAAGAAAAAATCTCAGGACCTCTCTCAAAGTCAGCCTTTGAGAAAGGTTCTCATGGACCTGGGATCGAAAATGATAAATGAAATTTATAAAATCATGATATGCGTGACAATCTTCTGTAATCATTTTTAATTTTTACTTTCAGCACAATAAGCACTCAAAAGGGCTGGTCTTCTTGAGCGACGGACGCAACATTTACTGACTGATGATGTTCGAGATGTCAATGTAGATCAAACACAAAGTCATGGACGAACATTTGGGACAAAATTGAGATTTAGATTTGAACATGATTTGAACATGGAGATTCGAAGCTGAGCGATATTTGTTTTTGTTTTGGATCTAATGGGGGATTAATGCCGCTTTAGTTTTAGTTTTACCTTGACGTTTCTTTCCGAGAAGGGCAGAAGAAGCCAGGGCATGTGTTGCATGAAGTGCTCGTCGCAGTGCTGTTCCGTCTTGTCTGAGCTGACGAAGACAATTTCCAGACTTTTGCCTCCTCCTCCCCCTCCCCCTCCTCCTCCTCCTCCTTGGCTGTTGAAGCTGTTGTAGAAATTGCTGAGTATAGGCGTGTACTCACGGCACGGCCCGCACCAATGGGCCGAGAAGTAGAGGCCGATCACCCTCCCGTCCCCGGCCAGCGAGGACACGTCCACCTTCTCCCGCTGCTTGTTCTGCAGATATTCCCCCAGGAGCACGACCAGTGGGCTCGTCATGGCGACCGCGGACCGCTGTCTGCCCGGGCTGCTTCGGTTTCGGCGGCCTGAGCGCTGAATTCTAGCTCCAAAACAAGACGAATTCCGCGGCGGATCTGTGACTGTGAGCGTTGGGACCTGCAGCCGGCCGATGTCCGTACAACATGTGCCCGCAGTTATTGCACGACACACGTAAATAATGCAGCGCGTGTTATGACTGGGGTCTGCGGAATACACTTGGTTCCCTGCACGACCACTCCACGCTTTAACGTGCATTAAAGGCAGCGCTCAATGGGAACCAGTGTACATAGTTTACTTTCTTTTTCAACTAGAGAGGGCGCTCGAACGTTTTCTGGGACTTCCCCTAAAAAAATGCATGCTTCCCTAATAATATAATTAATTTTATGAATAAAAAAAGACAGGGAAATAAATCAAAAACAGTCGAAAATGGAAGAAAACGTGACAGAAAACAGTATTATGACGGAAATTAACAAAACAAAAAGTTTTCGAAAAATTTATTAAAAATGACAAAAATAAAAAATAAAAATAAACGGAGAAAAAAAGTTCCAGCGGTTCGGTATTATTATTGCACCCGCCTTCGCTTCCCTGCTCTCCCAGGTAGGTCCGGAGACCCTTGTGCCGTGCAAGGGAGGTACACGTGTCGGCCCCTAAGCCATTCGCCGCCGAGCCGGCCAATCGAGACAACGGACCTTTACTTAGGCACAAACCCGAGGAATTTAGCGAGCAGTCCCAGCGCACACGGCCCAAGCGATCGGGCTAAGTAACGGTGGTGCTCGGAGAGGTGTTTCTAGAACTCTTATAGTTTCCCCATTCATTAGCAGAAAAAAATAAATAAAAAAATACCCGGAGCGGGTTCGAACACGGACCGTCGACTTTACAGTGAGGCGCCATAACCTCTAGGCTACGCAAACGGCTTTGTTAACGGAGCGTGCGGCTTGCCAATTATACCGTTGTTTGTACGGTTGCCAAAAGAACGCAACACGTTTTCGAGTTGTTTTTCCTTGGGGGTAATTAGCAGACAATCCAATCGGCTAACTAAGA
This sequence comes from Luidia sarsii, assembly GCA_949987565.1. Classification (NCBI taxonomy): domain Eukaryota; kingdom Metazoa; phylum Echinodermata; class Asteroidea; order Paxillosida; family Luidiidae; genus Luidia; species Luidia sarsii. The sequence goes on along the minus strand of OX465105.1, from coordinate 24,231,302 downwards.
ACACCTAGATTGAAGAGAAAATTTGAGATGAAGGTCCAATCTACAATTCGGAGTACAGTTACAATTAAGACCAGGGAAACTTTTGCGCGTGAATTTTTTTCGTCTCCACAGAGAGGATTAATTGTTTGCACTGCGTCCTACGGGAGATTGAATTTGAGTGTTCTGCACCCTGCAGGTTGCAGCGCACTAATTCCACCCAAGAAGGCTCCGCCGAGTTCATTATCATAAAGTTTGGACCCACAACTTAATTTTTTTTGTGTCTTTTCAGGCTAAATAATTGATGTATGTTAGAATACGTTAAGCAGCCCTATGAAATTTAGGCCTAGGTAATGGACTCTGCAATCAAAGCATGAACCTTTATACCAAAACCCGGCTTAGGCTCGGACTCCGGCTAAATTGTCTTCGATTTCTCCTAATCATTAGTATCGGATATTAGTATCTTCGGTTTTGTAGATCAATTCCCGATTGGAAAATAATAGAACGGCAATAAATTCCTAAATCATGCATACATTACCACACAGATCAAGTCAACATGGCCTGCTTTTGTGTTCACTTCATCACACATACTCAATGTACAAGTTTCGATGCATGAAGTAAATCCAAAAACTGTTGTAAACTGCTCACTGACTAAAAATAAAATGACCTGCAATACAAAACTCTCAAAAGTTAGAGGGCCTGACGTTTCGATCCTAGCACTAGCAGGACCTTTCTCAAAGGCAAAGTGACAAGGACATACACAGACAGTACGGGGAAGGAAAGCCTTGACACATTATGACCATGGAGGAAGGAAAATAGATCTATTTTCCTTCCTCCATGTTATGACAGAGGCAGGACAAAAGGGAAGGGAGTGGGATGCAGATGTACACCGAAGGAGGGGAGATTAATGATTCTGAGATCACGAAAACAATCATTAATGCGGCTCCCACCGTACCCGAAAGGGCGCCCTCTGACCAAGCCCCGGCCAATCCCCTAAGACCACGCCTCTTTTTGTACCACGTGACCCACAAGTTGTGTCAAACAGTGACATCATCACAAGAGAAGTGTCAATCAACCTCCGGGCCGCCATTTTGCGGACCTGGTCGTGGGTAGGTGTGTGTGTGTGTGTGCGTCTACGGTGTGCGCTACCTTGTTTACAGTCCACCGTGACCCAAACTCGCCGCCTTTTTCCTCTCGGATATCGCCTGTCTGCGAACGAGTCGCGTCCAGGAGACTAGTAATGCGCTGGACAGACGTCTCCTTTCGGATGCTTGCTGCCTCTTAGTGAGTTGATTCCCAACTGTATGAGTTTTTCGGTGGTTACTTTTCTGATCAGTTGAGGCTCGATCTCTTTCGATTTATAAACACTGACCACAGTGACAGTGCCAGCTGTGGAGTGTAGTGCTCAGTCAGTGTCGTGTCATTTCGTCTCTCTTCTCTCCAGATCTGAGTGCAACACTGCAAACCATAAACGATGATGGTTATCTATGGTGCTATTATTATTAATTCAGGCCAGTTGTGCTCGACGTACATGTTGATTCTGGTTGATTTTGTCGTACAGCTCAGCTAGAATTACGTAGGCTTAGTAATAATACTTTAATACAATTAATAAAAAATAATAGAAGTACCGACTACCGAAGCCCTTCCAAAGATTGCAGGGACCTTCATTTGCATGATTTGCATAAGATCAGTAACATAAAATGGAAAAAATATTTGACATTGATTAATTTGACAGGGCAGTACAAAAGACCAGCTGATTGTCTCAACAACAGGTCTGCACTGTCTCTCACAGTTGTTTGTAGGTTCCCACTAAATAGTGACATTACAAATACTGTAGTGTTAGTGTTACAGTGTTAGTGTTAACCTAGTTAATAATTTTACAATAATATTATTGAATGAATGAATTAACGCAGTGGCTGTGTTTACGGCAGTCATCCATGTGGTTCCCTGAAGTACTTAACAATTTTTGTCCGGATGTTTAGCTCTTGGAACCAGCAGCCGATTTCACGAAACTTCAAATGTTGCGTACGCAACATTTTGTTACGTAACTTACGCAACATTGTGCTGCCCTTTCTAACTAGTGCACAAAAGAGCCATTGTGGCGCAAGACTTACGCAACATTTGTACGTTGCGTAACTTACGCAACCTTTCTTGAAATCGGCTGCAGACTATCAACGAATAGACTGGTTCAACCAGCCTGCAATACTGATGAATACTTTCAAGTGAGGGAACCACACGAACGACTACCATAACAATACAATAGCCACTGCAATGAATTAAATGAATCGCAGTGGCTGTTGTTACGGCAGTCGTCCGTGTGGTTCCCTGACTTCACAGTATTTGTCAGGATGTTTAGCTCTTGGATTTGGAACCAGACTATCAGCTTATAGACTGGTTCAACCAGCCTGCAATGCTGACGAAATACAATCAAGTCAGGGAACCACACGGACGACTGTTGTAACAACAGCCACTGCGTAAATGAATACACTACACTCCAGTACAGTTCTTACAGTTACAGTACGTTTACTTTGTAGTACATTTGTAGTTCAAGTTACGCCCTACAAGTACAAGATGCAGCTCCTAGCATTTTTTGTCTCTTTGGTTCATTTGTTATATCACCCTGGTTCATTTGTTGTTAAATTTTTACAAATGATTGGATGCTCCGATATGTATTTGCTCCAAGTCCAAATACATGTGGTCAAGTGGTAGCTTGATAGTCATAGTACTGTGGTACATGTACACACGTACATGTACTGCCTGGTAGTACTACTGGTAGTTATCATCTGCTATTTGGGAAGCCCACCATCTAAGGGCTGGATAGCTCCGATGGTAAGACTAAGACTTGAGAGTGCTGGCACGCTAAATGTACAACCAGAGGTCTCGGGTTCAAGTCCCGGACCAGTCAAAGTTTTCTTTGCTATTTTTTTTCTTTCAAGATAACAATAACTTTTTGAATTACAAAAGCAAACTACATGTATATGTAGTTCTACCTTGGACTAGTTTATTGATGTTGATTGATTTTAAAACCATGCTATGATATGGAGCTTGAAGGTACATAGTCGGATGTCACTAACTGTGACCATAAAGTCCTACACCTCAGCTAAATCCTCAATCCTCCATAATCCTCCGGGTTGTGTTGGAGAATTGTGGAGGAATGAGGAAAGTAAGAACATTTCCAGTTGGAGGATCGCGGAGGATTGAGGAAGGTTGTTAAATTTACAGGGGAGGACTGTGGAGGATTGAGGAGGGTTCCAAGTAAACAGTACTAGGGGGTTAGGATTTAATAAATTGAACAATACCCTCAATCTTGCAGAATTAGATTTCAAGCATTCCTTTACCCCTCAGCTAACATTACCAGTTGGGCAAAATGAGATCAATTTCTATACAGGAATTTTGTGAATTAAAAAATAAATCCATTTAAAATCTTCCCTCGTGCATGTAAACATGTAACTAACCCTGGTGACATTCCACTGGGGGATTCTTTTGTCAGCTACAATCAATATTTTCAGGAAATAAATTAACACATGTTGAAGGAATGTTTAGGCGTGAGCGTTGTGCTTTGATGATAAATTATAATGGGATATTTCTTAGCAGAGACACTGTACTGGTTCTTTGTAAGGAAAACGCAAAAGTCGACTGCGATTTTTGCGATTTTTGTGTTTGCATGGTAATTGGTAGGCTGTACAAGTCAGCTGCGATTTGAAGGTTTGCATGGTGCGCTGTTCAATGTGTGGAGAAATCGTGTGCGCCATCTTTTCTGAGAGTGGGAGGGGGGGAGGGGGGAGTGTCTGCTCTGCCCGTCGTCATGGAGACAAGACCACACTTGATTCTGCGGTCCACACAACCAAATAGTCACACCACCCCACTGGCACTCCACCAGTACCCCACTGCATATCTGGATTATATAATTGGCCCTGGGTTACATGCTTTGCTCAGTCTTTTAGTTTTGTGCAAATAGCCATTCCAGTTTCAACTGTGGCGTTCTTCTGCATTCATTCCCAACCCTTTTTCAGTACCCTAAGGTCATTGGTTCTGTCTATGGGCTGAGTGTTGATGTGTGGACATGTACAGTACATGCATTTAGTATGCCATACTGTACCTACATGTATTTTGTGTGCAACTGTGCATGTAGTACAGTGTACTTGCACATGTACATGTACATGTACAGTGCAGTTCTGTGTTGTGATCTGTTTCCTGGTGAACAAAAATCAATAGGGAAACTTCAATTCGTTCAAAGATTGGAATTGGAGATCTATACAGATGTAAGTCAAGTGTCAAGTGTACTGTACATGTTAGTGTGCAATTTTGTAACTACATACATTGTATTCTTATATACACCAGTTGTGTACATCTATGCATACATGTGCAAGGGTGGTTTCCTCTGGAATTTTGTGAGTCCTCCCTTCCTGAAAGAACCGAAACTATCAGTTTAGATTTACTAAAATTTAGTGGGCCTGACGTTTCGATCCTAGCAGGACCTTTCTCAAAGGCAGAGTGAGAAAGGTCCTTTGAGAAAGGTCCTGCTAGGATCGAAACGTCAGGCCCACTAAATTTTAGATTTACTTTTTGGTAATTTTAGTCAGTAAGCAGTTTGCAACATTTTTGTATATCAGTTTAGATTTACATGTAGATAGCTTACTTTCACATACTGTAGTTTTGGGCGTGGGGGGAGCGAGGGAGAGAGAGAGAGAGCAAATTCATTTTATTGAATGTTTGTATTTATTTTATTGAATGGGAGTGGACTTACTAGTGCTCAAGCGAGCTCTTGGTGAATAAGCATACTCTAGCTCTGAAACCCCCAAATACCACAACCACGTTGGATTTATAGCAGTGTTAGGGATACAAAAAAACAACCATGATACATGTACATCTGGTCTGCATTTGATAGTCTGTTTGGCTAGCCATAGAATATGGCTGCTTTACGACTGGGCCCCATATGTTGAATGTGTGGCTGTACGAGACACATTGAATATTTGCATACACTACATGACTTGGTCCGAGTGTAAACGGAGTAAAGACAAGTGGTGAGAGACAAGCTGGGAGGATTAAAGTAATTTTCAATTCCCCTCCCCCTGAAAAAAAAATGTTTGACCCAGATTAGATTTTGTTACAGCGCGTTAAATATGCCCAATTCCTATTGGAATGTGGACTTTGATCGACTCACAGTGTTCCTTCAAAGACCTTCTTTACCAGTATCACGTTCCGGTATGTAAATGTACATGTACAAACAATAGTATACATGTACATACGTACACTATACATACAGGTACGTACATGTGTAAGCTCATAAGATACCTACATGTACATGCATTTGTTTTCTTATGTTAATACATGTGCATGCCCAGTTAAAATTACATGACCAGTAAGGAGGGATACCTACTTGCACAGTGTACATGTACCGTACATGTATACAGTACAGCATGTGCGGTGTACAAGTGTGTGTGCTAGAACTGTATTTGTTCAAGTTGCCCGCTGTCTATATTGTGAAGGCCATTTTGGTGTATGTTACAATTAATACAGTAGTACAATACATATATGTGTGCCTCAACATGGTTAACATCTTTCTTTTTGTGGTTGACATTTTGCACGTGGGCATTTCATCTTCATCATCATCACTTTCAAAAGAGAAGAAATAGGATTTATTAATGTGTTCAGCCCATAGATTCCTGTGATACGTCACTTGATGAACATGTACAGTAGCTGGCTGAAAGTCTTGCATTAGTCTACTGACATAATACAATATACATGTACATACCCTTAAAATTTAGTGGGCCTGACGTTTCGATCCTAGCAGGACCTTTCTCAAAGGCAGAGTCTCTGCCTTTGAGAAAGGTCCTGCTAGGATCGAAACGTCAGGCCCACTTAATTTTTAGATTTGCATTTTGGTAATTTTAGTTAGTAAGCAGTTTGCAACATTTTTGTATACATCACAATATACATACGTGTACTGTACATGTACACTTAACAGTAACACTATGCATGACTAACGGCCTTTTGCATCACATGAACATCATTGTGTCTTCGACAGGAGGGTGTCTTTGTGCAAGGTGTTCTTCAGAGGTCACCCAGTACATGATGTAATACGTTTTCACACTTCTGTGGGAACTGTCTCCCCAGAATCCAGGGTCAAGTTGCAATGACAAATGTGCAGAGTTGATCACTTTATTACATCAGCCCATCCCATCCCTCTAGTCTGCTGTAAGCCTCAGCCCCATACTCATGTGGGAGAGGGGGACTGAGAGAGGATTTACATATCTAATACAGGTTGTAGCCGTATGCAGTCTTGATTGCCCAGTTTTATGCTGGCAGTGCATTCCGCTAAACTCATGGTCAACGAACATTGCATTTGTCTTTCAAAGCCACATTGGTTTTGTGTGAGAGCTTGTTACAATGTAGGTTAATTGCTAGCTGTGTGTATTGTAATATACAGTGTAGATAGATGTACATGCTTCCTGCTCTGCAATGTTGCAGTGTTAATATTAACAGTGAAATGCGGCCCTGGCATCTGTGCGCTTTGAATGTGCGGCACAGAAAACTAATCGGCTCGGGCAGATTTAGGCAAGCCCAGCATTAAAGTAACCACATCACAACGTTGACATGAGATCTCAGACAACATCTGTATCAATGAGGATACGTGTACATGTACGTACATGTACAGTTGCAGTCAGAATCAGATAGAAGTCACGTTCTGTTCTATCGTACTCGAATCAACAGATCTGTGAACCTTGGATCTTGGTCGATAACAAATGTGTACACATGTGCACGTAATTCCTCTTCTGGTTTCAAATTGTGAATGTTAATGCTTCTAATGATTGTTGCAATCAAAGTGAAACTGACGGTTTGTACATTTGATATTTGGTCAGCGATACATTTATGCCTCAGAAACATGTATGATGGTTGTGTTTTTTATCATTCATAACATAATCCTGAAGTACAGGTAATACAAAATGTTGATGCAAATTGCTGTACTGACTTAAATGACCCAAATTGCAGAATTTCAAGATTTTTTTTTTTTTTTTTTTTTTTTTTTTGGGGGGGCTGGGGTCAATTTCTCAAAAAACATTATGACTCATTGTTGTCACTCAACTTATGTGTGATAACCAGCCTTGTGATAACTGTAGTGATAACCCATGGTAAGTTATAATGCATGTAGGTACATGTACATGTAGGTCCTATGGTTTCAGTCTATCGCTCATCAGTGGTCTTGTGATTAGAATTTGCACTCAGTATGGTGAAATTTACCACTGGCATTTGGATCCTAACAGTACCACTCAATGGCAGAAACTCAAAGGCACATTCTGCCCATTGAGCCAGGACCCGTGAGGACGACAACATCAAGACAGCCACTCTTGCGAAGATTGCCCATTTTGGTTTTTTTTTTTCAACCTGTTGACTTCTCTGCGTGTCATTCCGCAGGTGTCTGGACCTTCTCAGGACTCGACTCGAGAGGGCCTCCTCCGTCTGGGATCAGCTGCTGATTGAGTCTCTCCATACTTCCCTTGCCGGGAGGGAGGCAGTGCCTGCTGTATGTTCTGGATTGCTGAGTCCAAAGGCAACCTCGACATGGTTAGTCCCCCCCCTCTCTCTCTCTCCCCCCCCCCCCAAAAAGAAAGAAAATAAACAAAATTATATATACAAAAAATAACAAATAATAAATAAGGCCCCCCTCAAAAAGAGGTTCTACTTCCGGTTACCCGACTGACCCTACTACATGTATTTCAGCTCTTAGGTATCTTGTCATCGGTTGAGTGCCGGTTGAATTCATCCGACCGATAAAATTTCCCTCGGTAGAAAGCCGATTGTACTGGACTCTGGGGTGAAAAATTCACGATGGCTATCCGGTGGAAACGACATCGGACGGGTCAAATCATCTGATACCCAACCGATGATCTTTTTGACAAGAGTCCTTAGATGGTGGCCTTCCCAAATAGTCAGCTTTCTTTGCCATTTTTTTTTTTTTAACATTGTCAGGTTTTTCCTTTAGGCCTATTAGTTTGATAAAAAACAAAACAAAAAACAAAAACGCGGAAATTTTGGCCCAACGTACATATATGCTTGTCTGCAAGTTCCTGGAATCAATACAAAGTTTAATTAAACCTGACCCCTCCTGAAACCACAAAGTGTTAGTGTTAGTATGTGTATAATGTGGTGATGGCTGTGAGAAATGAATCGTTTGAGAAAAGCAACTCTTTTTTATTTGGTTGGACAGGGGTCAGTCATGTATTGATGGGACATTGCTAGCAATTTTGTTTTCTTTAATTAGCCAAATGGGACCGCCCACTTCTCCGAAAATTAATTAAATAATTGAATAAGATAAGTGAACAGTGCTAGCCTTGGCCTGGCTTTGCACTTGTCCCCCCCCCCCTTGACTGCATGTCTCTGGCCGTAGCCTTGACCCTCGGGACGCCCTAGTCCTGTCCAACCATTTTTACAATCTGATATGGATGTGCAGCAGATCTGACTTGGACCATTCTTAGGAAATAAGACTGTTTGCTGTTGGGATCTTTGGGACTGGAGACTATGGTTTGTGTGAAGCCTACCAATTACCAATGCCCTCAGTGACCTGCAGTCTTTAATCAATCACAAGAAAATGAGTGATGCGGCTTATCACAACTTACTATGGGTTATCTATCATAAGTAGAGTTACGATGTATTGTAAGGCTTTGTGAAATCCACCCCTGACTGCTGTGTGATTGTAACTAGTCAAAACTCCCGACTCAGTGGCCAAGATTGGACCATCGAATCTCTGTTGACTCAGACGTCTGTAAACTCGCCCCCCCCCCCACCTATGGTATTCAAATAGGTAGTTGGCACGGCTTCGCTTTGGCCAAATAAACCCAGGAAGAACAGATGTGTCAATGAAGCTTGTCCACCTGTTCCACCTGTCAATGCTGGGTCCAGTGCCAAGCCAACGAGATCGTAAATTTACTGAATCCTGTTTGACCGGGGCAAAATAGCTCTCCTGACCCTGGGCAGACACACATCATGCTCAATCGGTCCGGTCCCATGCAGATGGTCGGATTCTGCATTTTTACGGGTTATCTCACAGATTTGTAATTATGTCGAACAAACAAAGGAAAAACTTACTGTGAACTTTTTAACCAATTGAAAAGTTGGCAAAGAAATCTTTGACTGGACTGGGACTTGAACCCGAGACCTGTGGATTAACACACCGGTGCTTTTCTATCTGAACTACCCAGCCCTTAGATGGTGGCCTCCCAAATAGTCATCTAGTCTTGGGGGGGGGCACCAGAATTTATATGTCAAGTGTCAACATCTCGTTGGAGAATGGTTCGGAGACTGGTTCACAGAAAGGTTTGACCATTTTTGGGCTACCAGAGTGAATTTTAGTTATCTGTAATGGCTAAGAAATTTTCAAACAAATAAAGGAAAAACTGACCGGGAACATTTAAAAAAGAAAAAGAAAAAAAAAATGGCTAAGAAAACTTCGACTGAACCCGGGACTTGAACCTGATTCAAGTGACTTTTGCCCGATTGCTTGCTGAAAAAAAAATAAAAAAAATACAGGCAACTCAGGCCGGATTCGAACTGGGGACTCCTGCTTTCAAGTGCAGACGTCGGGTAGGGCAATCCCTCATCGAATTACGCCAATCGTCATAATTATTATAATCGTGGATTGCCAATTCTCGCAATTCCTCCGTTTGTCTCAGGCCGACCAGGAGGAGGGGGACAGTCTGGTCTGCCTGCAGTCTAGCGAGGCCTTTCCGCTCAAGCCCACCGTGAAGGACGACCCCGGCCTGGGGGTGCCCTACCACAAGCTGTGCGGGGAGAGCGTGACCTTCCTGGGCCGGGCCTCGGAGGCCATCATTGCGCTGTCCACCTATCGCCTGCTCATCCGCCACAAGGAGTCCTTCGTCAACGTAAGTCTGACAGCGCCCTCTGAAACCGCCTCGCGCCTGGCCCTCCTTCTCCCCAACCCCCTCCCCTCTGCCAAATCCAGAGCATTGGCGGTATCACCGGGGGCCCTACAAGTACAAATCTTGGCTCCACTTTTGTTCAAGAAAGCCGACTACAAAATATGGGGCGTAATAAAAGCCACACAGGCGTCTGATTATGTCAGGTTTGACTCACTTGCACACATAGTGTACTCTTTATTTACTTCACTGGTATTTCTTGTTCCCAATTATTGTTAAGCGAGCTTTGAAAAAAAATTGAAAAAGAAAAAAAACCTACGTGGCAGTCGTGGGAGCTGAAATGTTTCAATATGGCTTCGCCCCAACCCTTTTGAACATGTTAGCATTTCGTACGCATGACCACACATATTGACTTCTAGGCCTTCATTCAAAATATACGTACCGGTACAAGCCATATGCCAGGCTACAGTATGCCCTCCTGACTAGATATTCCAAGAGAAATTTCAAAAATCAATACACTCCAAGGAAACACTGTATTTTATTTATTAGCTCCTCAGCTTTAATTTTTTTTTCTTAGTGAATTGCTGTGTATTATTACTGTTTCAATAGGTTCAATTTATACAGACTAAAAGCCACATTGCCACTGGATTTATTTTGGTGAAACTCAACTAGGTGATAGTTACTTTGACATCTGTCTCAGTTGAATTTCCCGACTCACATAAAGTCCAAGCGGGGACGCGACTCAGGAAGCCAGACCTTACTGGTTTTCATCAGCAGATTAGATAAACAAAATGACAGCCACAGCAATATCATAGCACTGACATATCGGGTCACAGTTTATCCCGGCCCCCAGACTACGGAATTGGTCTCACATTTTGTTGATAAAGGCACTGTGGTCACTAGTGAGTAGCTGCCGCCGAACATTCTGAGCGCAAGTCAACGATGAACGCACAGGTCACTGACATTTCTTTCATTCATCCCCGATACTTCTGCCAGTGACATTGACTCAAACAAAATTCCGAAAATGTTGCAAACTGCCCACTGACTTAAAAAATACCAAAATGCAAATCTCGAAAATCCAGAGTTGACGTTTCCTTCTCAGTAGCCTCTTTCTCGAAGGCAGAGTGAGAAATTCTGCCTTTGAGAAATTCCCCTGCTGGGATTGAAACGTCGGGCCCTCAAAACTGTTGACAAATTGACAAATTTTGAAGGAAAAAAATCTATGTGTCTGGAAATTCAATAGCATACGTGTACATGCCTGCACTTTGTCAGTTTCATGAAAATCTGGCATTTTTTTTGGGGGGGGGGGGTTAGGGGTGAGCAGAGTGCCTGAGTCTGCAAAGTTGACATAACTTTCTTATCAAAATTTCAGAAGAAAATTGGACCGTTCCGCCAGGAGAAATGTATACTACTGGTATTTTATCATGTAATGTTTGCCCATATACACTGTACCTGTACATGCCCTTATTTCCCCACTGAGGTTCACGACCCTTGTCTCTACCTCTGATATGCAATTTTCCGTCAGTTTGTATGTTGAATGCTTTCCTCTGCCTCAAGTGCGTGTGATAGATGTGAGAGAACGCAATGCATGCCAAGGTCCAAATCATGTCTGCCAACTGTTGATCTATGCACTTGAGAAATAACCGCTCTCATGGGGGCACCGGCGACGTCAGATTTTCCAGCCCGGAAGGTTGCATCCATAATTTTGGACTAAGTCTGAAGAACTTCACCGGAGATGTTGAACACGTCTAGGGTCATCATTCTTTAATCAGTATTCCTCACCAGTGCTCCGTATCTCCAGGCAATGTGGCTATTAAAGCAACAACATTAAAGTGTGCACCATCATTGAATACTGACGGCAAATTTGTAAAAGTCTAATAATGTGAGCATGCCCCTTACATTTTTCCGAAGGATTGCCAGGTTGGACTAGAAAAGTAATGTTCTTTTTTCTGGTCACCAAAATGGATCTTTTGGTTGCCAGTATCTTAAAAAAAAAAGCCTAAATTTTTCAGAACCAAATTGTAAAGGCATGAATTTCCTCTGATTTTCCAACCTGACCACTAACTTCAGAGTATCGTCTGGCCTACCTCTGTTTTTGTATGTGTGGCCTTTGGCACTCAAGTTTAATGTCATAAGTCAAACTTCTGGCTGTTGATTTTGTGAAATTTGATCGGGGGAATCAGAGGTTATGAAGATGTGCCCATAATGGCAGACGCATGCTCAATTTTGCTCAAGCAGTCCCACGCAAAGATCAACATGTAGTGACAGTCGTGGATGGCCATTGGGACTATTGGTTCATAAAAAATTAGTTAGTTGCACCGCAACCAGGGTAGAATTTCTGAAGGGGAAACTTAATCAAAGAATTGTGTGCCCTGTACGGGATTAGGAAATCGCGTACCAATCTGTATCGCCCTCAGGGTGATGGCCAAGCAGAATGGCTGAGTTCTACGTTGTTTGGTCTCGTCAAATCAGTTGACAATCGGAGATAAAAAGATGTCAGCCCGATCTGCTGCCGTACCTAGTGTATCCAGAATAACGACCCAGTCAAAGACCGCCTCGGTTTCTTTAACCGAGTCCGAAGGTTACTTTTTTTTCCGGCCAACCTCTGCCCAGTAAAAGTGACCAGTGGTCGATTTCACGAAACCCAGTCGTAACTTACGATCAATCGCAAGGCGATGGGAGATGCACGAAAACAGTGCGACCCATGAAAAAGTTACGACGGGTTATCATTCAATCGTACGTTGAGTTACGATGCATCGCAAGGCTTTGTGAAATCCTCCCCAGGCAACTTTAACCCAACCCGATTAGTCGAGTGGAAATTCGCCGCTCGTCAAGACGCGACTCGGTAAAAAAAAAAACCCAAAAAACACATCCGGTTATGTCAGCCTGTACAGTGCCTTGACAACACACATGCGCTGTGCACGGTTACTGAATATGTGTCGCTCGTCTAATTTGCTGCCGCACCTAGTGTATGTAATTGATCCAGAAATAGGCCAGCTTGGTGTCATCGTCGCAGTGCCTGTGCATCTCATCCTCCCAGTACTCCTAGTGTTTCATTCCTTCCCCATCCCTGTCCAGGTTCCGGTGATGCAGATCGAGTCGGTGGAGTGCAGGGACATGTTCTACCTGGTCATCCTGTGCAAGGACGGCAAGACGTACAGGTAAGCAGGGAGAGACCGCCTCCCTCCTCCCCGCGCTGACAAAAATACCAACCCTTTAATTGTTTCGCGCCGGGAACCCTCAAATTCTGAGCGCCATCTCCGGGGGCCCCCACGAATCCAGGCACCACTATTGTCCAAGTTCTAAACAAAAGCTCTTTCCGGCCTACCGCAAAACAATATGTAGCCCGACAAAAGCCACACAGATGTCTGATTGTCCTAGTTTTGACTCGCTTGAAACACATAGTGTACTCTAATAATTGATTTGTTTTACAGACTTGTAGTTATTGTGCCCGAGTTTTGAAAATGGCAGATCTTTCAAAAAGCCTTGTGTGGCTGTCATGGGCACTGAAACATGGCCAGGTGCGAATTGGTTAAACAGGGCTCAAGTGTTGAAAATACAGGAGGCCATAGTCATAAGTCAAGTCCCAAAGAGTGTGGTACTTGTACTTATTAGGCCAAGTAAAACAAAAAAAATAGTTTCTCATACCCACCCGCATCGTGTTTTTTTTTTGCTGCCTCATACCTGGTAATAAAAAATAAAAAAAAATAAAAAAAGACAATTTTTGAACCTCGCACATGCACATCCTACGTATCATATCATACCCGTCTTTAGTTTAGAGAAAAAAATTGTTTTGGAAAAACCAAAAAGTGCCTGAATCCTCCATTTTTCAAGAAGTTAGGATGAGAAACTAAATTTTTTTTTACGTGGCCTTACCAATATGTGACTATTTTCAGATACGCATGAATAGTTTATATTTATATGAATTGTGAGAGGAGTGCTATTTTGTTGCTTTACAGAGTAGCCCTCTTTCTCATTGCAGCGCATTCAGATACTTGTGGCAATTGAAGCAAAGTAATATTCAAATCTCACAATGGATCCGCGGAAAAGGGCAACCTCGCATCGATGAAGGGCACACTCTGCTTTATATCGAGAGAAGGGAACTGATCTGTCCCGTGGAAATGGGTGTACATGTACAGGGACCCGGAAATCAACTCTTGCACTGTACTCCCAAAGCAAAGCAAGCCCATGGGGGTCAGAAAGGTCACGGTGGTTATTGCTTGTGCAGGCTGTATTGGCTGTGAGGGAGCACTGTGCACATACATGTACTGCCAGGATCTTCCCTGCTTTATGACATGCACAAATGTCTGTATGCCCTCCATGCCTGAAACCATTATGTGCACCGTTCTGGACTACAGTAGCACAGTTCATTCTACCACGTGTGCTCCTAAGGCCTAAGCATGGTCCCCTGCTTACAATTTTGTTCTGCCAGTCCACTGTGTGAGAACACACACACACACACCAAGTCAAAAACCAAGCAAAATTGCCACTCTGTATCTCTGGAACGGTTTCGTCCGCCGAAAAGCTACCCACATCTGCTTCTGAGTTGGCACAGTCATTCGTTAATGTGGGGTCAAACTGAGTGCGAATATACACATTTTATTTTTTTACCTGGACTACTTCCTTCTTTGCCAAGAGAAAACCTTGAACGATTTCCCAACAGCGTAAACATTGAGGAAAGGTTCGCTCTAGCGTGAAAACATCAGGTGTACATGTATACTTAAACCACCAGTCCTTTCATGTACATGATTAGGCTTTACTGATCAGATCAGACCCTGGCAACTAAACATTCCTAAAAATGTGGAGGGCCTGACATTGTTGGTCCAACCAGGAACTCCCTCAGAGGCTGAATGGTAAAAAATTGAATGTTAACATTGCTGAGAGTGATTCTGTAGACTGTGCTCGCTAACAAGGGTGTGTCAGCCCAGCAATGATGTGCACGCTGAAAGTACACGTACACGTATGCCTGGGTTGGTCTTCACAAAGCCTTACGATGCATCGTAACTCAACTTGCGATTAATTGCCCGTTGTGCGTGCAAGTTGATATTTGCCCATGTGGTTTTTGAGCATCGCTCATCGTCTTGCAATTGATCTTGAGTTACAAACGGGTTTGATGAAATCGACCTCTGGCCCCCACAGCCAGGAATGCTAGCTCCAGCTGTTGGACTTCCAGGTCTGGTGGTTCTTATTTCTTATTTTTCTTATTTATTAATCTCATCCAAGGGCAAACAAAATGCCAGTTACAGGGAGATATATATATATAAGTAAATAAAACACTAATTTGATAAATTAATTTACAATGAAATAGTTAAATAAATAATGGATATCATTCATAGAACCAAGATACATTAAAACAAAAGAAGAGGCCATACAAACAACAAACAAACAGACAGACAAACAAACAGAAAATAAGCAAACAAGGACAACTATGCAAGAGATTCAAACCACAATCAATCACAAGTGCACAATAATTCAGTACATAGTCAAAGACTCAAATCCAGGTACCATTGCTGACCTACATGTATGCAAAGACATGCACGTGTGTCTGTACGTGTATATGAGTCCAGTCGGGCAGGAAGTTTTGCCGTGCGGATGTACATGTATAATGTACATGCAGGAGCTTCCTGTTCTTTCATTCTGCTGTGTCAGTTCAGTTGTGAACATGTTAATGGGGCAGGGCATCGGACGAGGCATGCTGGGGCACCGCGTGCACGCATGTGGACAAATCCTCACCACAATTTGAGGGAATCCATTTCCTCAGAGAGTTGATATGAGTTTCACTTCTCTCAGTACAATAGTTAGCATAGCCGGCAGTGTGCAGCATGGACGGTTACGTGTACATGTGTACATGTATGTGCACCATTCCATGGGCTTTTTGGTAGGATACATGTAGATTGGATTTGCTTCACACAAATGGAGTTTCAAGTCATTTGTATTGAGGTATTTATGCGAAGACTGGCCATACAACCCAACTGCATTCTAGACTTTTTTTCTTTTTTTTAAATCAGGCAAATAACGAAAAAACTTACTTTTGAGTTTTGAACAAAAAAAATGGCAAAGAAAACATTGACGAGACCAAGACTTGAACCTGAGACCTCTGGTTTTGCGAACTAATTCTCTTATCATCTGAACTGTCCAGCTCTTAGATGGTGGCCTTCCCATATAACTATAGTCTTTGTCGGGCTGGGGCACCAGTCAAACAAATGAAGGAAAAACTTATTTTTCAATCAAGCAAGTAAAGGAAAAATAACAACTTTTTGAACTATTTCTCCCCCCCCCCCCAGTCAAACAAATGAAAAACTGACTTGAAAAATGGTTTTACACCAGAGATCTCGGGTTCAAATCCTGGTCCAGTAAATGTTTTCTGTGCCATTTTTCAACCCTCCCTTTTTTTTAGTGAGAAGCAGAGGAATAGCTATATGCCCAAAAGGAAAAATCTTTAAATTGCGTGCTGGGTCTTTGCACACAAATGTCAATGCACATATCAGATGTCGCCGGTTCCTCTTGTTGAATGTGTAGGGCAGGGGATTGGGATCACGTAGACTCCTTCTCATTGTAGCACATGTACATTTGAGTCCTGTCTAGTGCTTATCATCTCTGAACATTGCTGGACTCCAGGCAGAGAGGAAATAGAGTCTGTCCTTCACCCGGGCTCTCGTACATGGAAGTATTTGATTGAGGGATAGACTCACTGACTACAGAGTAAACTCCACGCCCCCTCTCTCTCCCTTCTCTATACAACCTGTCCGAATTCCCCTACTTCCTTCCCCCTTCCCCCTTCCCCCTTCACCCTCAACCTTCTCCCTCCCCTCCCCCTTCCCTCTCCCCTCTTCTCCCCCTCCTCTCCCTCTCCCCTCCCTCTCCCTCTCCCCTCTCCCCTCCCTCTCCCCCTCCCCTCCCTCTCCCCTCCCTCTCCCCCTCCCCTCCCTCTCCCCTCCCCTCCCCTCCCCTCCCTCTCCCCCTCCCTCTCCCCCTCCCTCTCCCTCTCCCTCTCCCCCTCCCCTCCCCTCCCCTCCCCTCCCCTCCCCTCCCCTCCCCTCCCCTCCCCTCCCCTCCCCTCCCCTCCCCTCCCCTCCCCTCCCCTCCCCTCCCCTCCCCTCCCCTCCCCTCCCCTCCCCTCCCCTCCCCTCCCCTCCCCTCCCCTCCCCTCCCCTCCCCTCCCCTCCCCTCCCCTCCCCTCCCCTCCCCTCCCCTCCCCTCCCCTCCCCTCCCCTCCCCTCCCCTCCCCTCCCCTCCCCTCCCCTCCCCTCCCCTCCCCTCCCCTCCCCTCCCCTCCCCTCCCCTCCCCTCCCCTCCCCTCCCCTCCCCTCCCCTCCCCTCCCCTCCCTCTCCCTCTCCCCTCCCCTCCCTCTCACCCTCACCTTCCTCTCAAACTCCCCTCCCACACTCCCCTCCCTCTCCCGCTCCCCTCCCTCTCCCACTCCCCTCCCTCTCCCCTCCCTCTCCCTCTCCCCTCCCCTCCCTCCCTCTCCCCTCCTTCTCCCCTCACCTCCCTCTCACACTCCCCTCCCTCTCTCCCTCTCCCCCTCCCTCTCCCCTGCCACTCTCCCCCTCCCTCTCCCCTCCCCCACCCCTGAAAGAGAAACAATGCCAGCAATATCCCATATCAACGAATCATAGATTCATACAAAGACGTGTCCAATCGCTCAATGACTGGAATGACCTCCAATGGGCACGGTCACAACAAATCATGTCATTTCCATGCACCTGTTTTTCCCTGTCTTTGAGGAAAGATCCCGTTTGGAGCAAAATCTAATGGGCTGAGGTTTCTTTTTTTTTAATAGGGGGGCGTTCTATGCAGCGAGCAGTTTCCAACAAGTTGTGTTGTCACCAAAACAAATTCTTGTGGTTATTTTTATTTCAAACTTGCACAAGTCTAAGTTGACTCCAATTCCGGTGCTGTTGATGTAATCCGAATGCACTGCT
Source organism: Luidia sarsii (assembly GCA_949987565.1). Taxonomy (NCBI): domain Eukaryota; kingdom Metazoa; phylum Echinodermata; class Asteroidea; order Paxillosida; family Luidiidae; genus Luidia; species Luidia sarsii. The sequence goes on along the minus strand of OX465105.1, from coordinate 24,213,525 downwards.
GTTCTCATGCCTTCATTTGCCCAATGGACAAATGACTAGGTGAAGATGGTCCTCTTCCCAAGAGGAAGGACGAACCGCCCCCCAAAACTCATTTTGTCACAACAGGTGCGAGTGTGCGATCCGTTGAGTTGCGCCCTGATGCGTCCCGCTGCGCTTTTACGCCCGCAGGTGCAAGTTTGCCACCAACGAGCAGTGCCAGGACTGGTTGGGACGGCTGACGGCGGCCGTCGCTCCGCCCAGCAAGCTGGAGGACGTCTTTGCCTTTGCCTTCCACGCCTGGTGCTTTGATCAGGCTCACCACGACGACGGCGGCGGCGGCGGCGGCGGGATGCCTGGCACCGGACTGCTGCAGTCCACCGGTGAGTTCAGTCGGGAGGGCGCGGGCGGGATTCGAACCTGAGTCGTGTGCAGTGATTGCAACGATGCACTTTTGTAAAAAGTGCACTCTCAACCAAAACTCAAATTAACCGTTTTAATATGCAGGGGAAACCCTGGGGTGCTTGTTCATGTAGAAACATACAGTAATGTGCATGCAAACATTCTCAACAGCCTTTTACATACTAAGGGGCTGTTGTATTTGAGTGGATTTTTTTCAAGCGTGATTTTTGCCACCCTGAGGTGGCAAGTTGTTGGAGACAAATATCTGAGGTGGCCCATCAAAAGTATAAAGCCCCTACACAACACGAGAAAAGAATAAAAGAAACAATTTACGTCTCACCGAGATCTAAACTATTTTTCAGAACAGTACAGCATTGAATGCTGCATTCTCGTGAAACAAATGAAGCGGTTTTCACGATTTTCTCGAGACGCGGTTGGCGTATTGAGCTGAAATGTTCACAGGTGTGCTATTTCATGCATGTGTTGGTTCAGACAACGTATGGATGCTATTCTTTGACCTCGACCAATGTTGTGCAGGGGCTTTAACCGGCAGAAACCCTGACGTTGAATTCATCCCTTGTTTCTTGCCTACACCTCAGGAGCCATCCCAACCTACTCCTTCATGAGCGAGGTCCGGCGGCAGGGCTATGACCTCAAGGAGGCGTGGAGGGTCTTCGAGAACAAGGATTACAAGTGAGTGGCGACGATGTTCCCCTGGCTCTCTGTGCGCTCTCTGTAGCCCGGTGGCCGTGGAATGACTTCCCAGCTCTGGGAATCATTGACCCAGTGCTGGCCGCGGGGCCATTCCCGAACCTCGTGCATGTAGTGATTGAATCGCCAACTTCGCTGAGAGCAGTGGGCCAATTTTCCACGGAGCCGCTTAAGCGTAAAATTCTGTTCAGCATGCAAAGTCTTCCTTGTGTACTCAGGATTACAGACCGAATTGTTGAGTGAGGCTGGTACTCCACCCTCCTTTTCTTTGTATGAAACAAAAGTGAAAATCGGAGTCGGCAAACTGATCTTATGAATCATGTGCTTATCATGTGATTTTGTGCTTTAAAAGCAGATTTTGGTGCTTAAGCAACTCCGTGAAATTGGGCCCAGGTCAACCAGTTACCAATGGTGATCATCAAAATGCTGGGTGGATGCACTTCATGAGACTAACTAGTAAGGAGGTGTGAGCTTTCGTAGCGACAGCTGCTTCATGAGATGCCCTCTCTCTTTCAGATATTGCGCATCCTACCCTGTCTGCCACGTCGTGCCTGCCTGGGTGACCGATGAGGACCTCAAGTCCGTGGCCAGCTTCAGAGCATCCAAGCGATTTCCGTCCATCGTCTGGAGGTAGAAACTCAAATTTTTGTTTAGATATAGTCTGATTCCTGTGAGACCAGAAACAGCATTCCTATTCCTATGTCCACGTTTCAAAAGTTAACGGTCAAGTTTTCCTGAACGGTGTAGTCATTGAGCTGTCAAGTTCGATAACGCTGGTCTGATCCCCTGACTCCTCACCACCTCCCCAGGCACCAGGGCAACGGAGCAGTGATTGCCCGCTGTAGCCAGCCGGAGATCGGCTGGTTTGGCTGGCGCTGCGACCATGACGAGCGCTTCATGGAGAACATCCTGCGGGCCTGCAGCATGGACAGCCGGCAGGACGGGGCGGACGGCAGCGAGAGGAAGGCCAACGGTGTGGCTGTAGGGGTGGCAGAGGGTAAGGAACTCCCTACTTCCTCCCTCCCTGGCTCCCTCACTGGCTCCTTCCCTCCTCCCCTGCCTCCCCCTCCCCTGGCTCCATCCCTGTACTGCCTCCCCCCGCCTCCCTCCCTCCCCGGCTCCCTCCCTCCCTGGCTCCCTGGCTCCCTCCCCCTCCCTGCCTCCCTCCCTGCCTCCCTCCCCCTCCCACCTTCCTTCCCTCCCCCTGGCTCCCTCCCCCTGGCTCCCTCCCCCCTGGCTCCCTCCCCCCTGGCTCCCTCCCCCCTGGCTCCCTCCCCCCTGACCCCCTCCCTCCTTGACTCCCACCCCCTGCCTCCCCCCTCCCTGGCTCCCTTCCTCCCCGCCTCACTGCCTGCCTGCCTGGCTCCCTCCCTCCCCCATGTAACTCCCACAGCTCTCTAAATTCAGCTCTAGGTCCCAGTGCTAAGTGGTTAAAGCTGAGTGACGACAAATGACGACGCTTTGTGAAATCCACCAACCCCCTGTATTCTTTCATTCATCCTCTCCAGACATGAGTGTCTTACCCCAACTGGGTTCCAACCTGAGCAACAAAAAGGTTCTGATAGTGGATGCCAGGTCCTACACAGCTGCCTGGGCCAATCGTGCCAAAGGAGGCGGCTGCGAGTTTCCAGGTAAGCTTTCCTCTTTGTTACAGGAAACTGGCGTATGATGTTTTTTTTAATGAAACCCCACATTGCCGCAACCGTGTTTGAAATATAAAAAGTGTCGGGGACGGCTACATGCATGTCGGTTTTAATCACGTGGAGTGTGCATGAAGTTTGTTTCCCCAACTTCCCGGCTAGTGTGGAAGTACCCAGTATCTAATAGCTGGATAGCTCTGGTGGTTAGGGCGCTGGTGCGTAAAGACAGAGACATCGGGTTCAGGTCCCTGTCCAGTCAATGCAATTCAATTAATTTATGCAGAAGGTGACGCACATGAAATTTGTTGTCCCGTTGTACAGCAAAACAACCACAGAAATTTTAAGGTCTTAAAAAAAAAATCTTTGCATTTTTTTTTTCTTTTTTCAAAATCGTTCAAAAAGTTCCCTGTCAGATTTTAAGAATAGTCTAATGCAATTATTGTCAATTTTCTATTTGTTTTGTAGAGTATTACCCGTCTTGTGATATCCAGTTCATGGGACTTGCAAACATCCATTCCATCCGTAAGAGTCTACAAGGGGTCAGAAGTCTGTGCAGCAACACACCGGATGGGCCCAAGTGAGTAGACCCAACCTACTGTCTCCCATCACTCTCTCTTTCTCTCTCCAGGTCGAAGAAAAACTGTTGCGTTTATGCTGAGGCAATAGGATCGCTTGGTCTTTCTCCTCCCCTGGGGCTACAACCCCACGGGCCCACCATTGTAGTCGATGTTCATCTCCTTTCAGAGAGCACTTGCGGCCGAGCCAGCTCCATCCTCTCCCATGAATTTCATTTCATCACCGTAGAAGGACTGTTCTTAATTTGATGCCTCCTTCTTGCCGTCGTCCTCATTCTCCTTGTCCTTATCCTTCTCGTTGGCATCCTCCTCCTCTTCCTCTTTGTCCTCCTTGTGCTCTTCCTCATCATCTTTCTCTTCTTCCTCCTCCTCTATCTCCTCCATCTTCTCTTCCTCTTCCTCCTAATCTTCCTCTTCTTCCTCCTCCTCCTCCTCTATCTCCTCCATCTTCTCTTCCTCTTCCTCCTCTTCTTCCTCATCTTCCTCCTCCTCCTCTATCTCCTCCATCTTCTCTTCCTCCTCTTCCTCCTCTTCCTCCTCTTCCTCCTCTTCATCCTCTTCCTCCTCTTCCTCCTCTTCCTCCTCTTCCTCCTCTTCCTCCTCTTCCTCTTCCTTCTGTTCCTCCTCTTCCTCCTCTTCCTCCTCTTCCTCCTTCTCTTCCTCCTCTTCCTCCTCCTCCTCTTCCTCCTCCTCTTCCTCCTCCTCCTCCTCCTCCTCCTCCTCCTCCTCTTCCTCCTCCTCCTCCTCTTCCTCCCCTTTTCTCCTCTTCCTCCTCTTCCTCCTCTTCCTCCTCTTCCTCCTCTTCCTCCTCTTCCTCCTCTTCCTCCTCTTCCTCCTCTTCCTCCTCTTCCTCCTCTTCCTCCTCTTCCTTCTCCTCTTCTTTCTCTTTGTCCCCCCTGTCCTCTTCCTTCTCTTCTTCCTCCTCTTCCTCCTCCTCTTTTTCCTCCTCCTCTTTTTCCTCCTCCTCTTCCTCCTCCTGCTCCCTGTTCTCCTGCCCCTCCTCCTGCTCCTCCTCCACCCCAGTTGGCTGTCCCTCCTGGAGGCCACCAAGTGGCTGCAGCATCTGTCGCTCCTGCTGAAGTCGGCCACCACCGTGGCCAGCACAGTGGACAAGGAGGCCTGCCCGGTGGTTGTGCACTGCTCCGACGGCTGGGACCGCACGCCACAGATTGTGGCCCTGGCAGAACTCATGCTGGACCCTTACTACAGGACCCTCGAGGTACAAAAGTCAATTTCACTAAAGAAAAAGTACACTCAGTTCCACCTCCAAAAAAGTGAGAAATTAGATTGTGTTCACACCATATATTACTAAGCAGGGTTTTCCCCGCACATGAAACAGATTATGTTCACACCATATACTACTAAGCAGGATTTCCCCCGCACATGAAACAGATTCTGTTCACACCATGTATTACCAAGCAGGGTTTTCCCCGCACATGAAACAGATTCTGTTCGCACCATATACTACAAAGCAGGATTTCCCCCGCACATGAAACAGATTCTGTTCACACCATATATTACCAAGCAGGGTTTTCCCCGCACATGAAACAGATTCTGTTCACACCATGTATTACTAAGCAGGATTTCCCCCGCACATGAAACAGATTCTGTTCACACCATATATTACTAAGCAGGGTTTTCCCCGCACATGAAACAGATTCTGTTCGCACCATATACTACTAAGCAGGATTTCCCCCGCACATGAAACAGATTCTGTTCACACCATATATTACCAAGCAGGGTTTTCCCCGCACATGAAACAGATTCTGTTCACACCATGTATTACTAAGCAGGATTTCCCCCGCACATGAAACAGATTCTGTTCACACCATATATTACTAAGCAGGATTTCCCCCGCACATGAAACAGATTCTGTTCACACCATATATTACTAAGCATGGTTTCCACCGCACATGAAACAGATTCTGTTCACACCATATATTACTAAGCAGGGTTTCCACCGCACATGAAACAGATTCTGTTCACACCATGTATTACTAAGCATGGTTTCCACCGCACATGAAACAGATTCTGTTCACACCATATATTACTAAGCATGGTTTCCACCGCACATGAAACAGATTCTGTTCACACCATGTATTACTAAGCATGGTTTCCACCGCACATGAAACTGTGAAGTGGCCTACCTCACACTTGTGATTGGCCTGCCTCAGGTATTTGTCTTCAAAACTTGCCCCCACAGGGGTATAGAATCAGGCTGGAAATACAAAGCACAAGCTCTTCAGCATGGTGCAAAGTGATAATTTTGTCCAAGCATGTTTTGTCTCCAGAAGCAAGCATCACAGTTGCTTGAGATTAAATGCAATCTGTGAACATTGATCAAGCTAGATCAATCTACAACTGGTCCACTGTTTAGTACCCATGACTGCCACACAGGGTTTTTTCAAATGATGGGCCATTTTCAAATGAAACTTATAAATACCAGTGAAATGAATCAATAAGAGTACACTTGTAGTATGTACGAGCGAGACAAGCCTGGCACAATTGAAGGTCTGTGTGGCTTATCTTCATGCTACATATTATGTTATGGCAGGCCAAAGAGAGTCTTTGTTCAAATCTTGGATAATATTGGTATTCGGATTCGGGGGGCCCAATCTGTAGCAAATTAGCTCCGTTCCGAATTTGGAGGTCCTGGCGCAAAGTGGTCAGGCATTTTGTTTTGTTTCCCCCAAGAGAAGAAGTGTGTATGAATGTGCGGTACTCATTCATTCTCCGTGTCTTCTCTCTCACCGGCCAGGGCTTTCAAGTGCTGGTGGAGCGCGAGTGGCTGGACTTTGGGCACAAGTTTGGCGACCGGTGCGGCCACAAGCCCAACGACGACGACGTCAACCAGCGCTCGCCCATATTCCTGCAGTGGCTGGACTGCGTGCACCAGCTCCTGGGCCAATTCCCCACGGCGTTTGAGTTCAACCAAACATTCCTGGTAGGCGGAGGCAGAGAAGGGGGCAGCAGGGCGCCTTCGCTCTCTCGGGTCTGCCAGTCGGGAGCGGCGTTTGCAGTCTCTGTTTTTCTTTTCAGTCCATTAAATTCACCCGTAGTGGTGAATGAATACAGATTGTAGAGAGTGATTTAGGCCGTTTAGGAAATGAAGGCTTAGGCTCGGGCTTAAAACTTTGCTGATCTTTCTCTTACCCATTATAATGTCACAGGCATCTAGAAGCAAGCATTTGGCCCCAGTTTCTGGGTGAATACTCTGTACTTATCGAGCCAGCAAACATTGAAATTTTCCGACAAACCACAACCTGGATTTTAAGGATTTTTCAGAGGGAGACGGAGGCGAAGCCTAAACCTGATCCATGGATTTGCATAATGAGCCGTTGCTGAGGGTACCTTTGTATTTGATGCTTTCGGCACACTACAGTCAAATGTCAAGACAGGAGCGAGCAACACCAGATGAAACTGGGTTTGCCTATCCTGTGCAAAGAAGGAAGATTGTGCCTAGCTGAGGTTAATGCTAAAGCGAATCTGTGAGAATTTGGCCTTCCGGAGAGCCTAATGCCTCGGGCAAGACTTGTGTGTGCAGTGACATTGGATCGGTTATAGTTGAGCGACTTGGATCGGAAAGGCAGGGCTTGAAATATCCACTAGACCCTCGTGTTTTCAGCATCAGTCTAGTGCCGAGTGTGACTGTACTGGACTGGCTGTCTAGTGTTTTTTTTTCTTGCACCATGAAGAAAATGACACTCAAATACTGTACTAGTAAACAGCATTTTTTCTCTTATTTATCGCACAGGTCATAATTTATCATTATAAATTATCATATTTATGGCAATAGTTCAAATACAGTCAGTGTTTTCAGTTACGAGACCTGTTGTCTATTTTTATGAAATTCGAGCCCTGAAAGCAGATGACTGTTGCAGTTGACGGTGGGTTGACGTCTGGTTGACCCCCGTCCATTTTCATTATAAATTATCATATTTATGGCAATAGTTCAAATACAGTCAGTGTTTTCAGTTACGAGACCTGTTGTCTATTTTTATGAAATTCGAGCCCTGAAAGCAGATGACTGTTGCAGTTGACGGTGGGTTGACGTCTGGTTGACCCCCGTCCATTTTCATTATAAATTCTCATATTTATGGCAATAGTTCAAATCCAGTCAGTGTCCTCAGTTACGAGACCTGTTGTCTATTAAAAACAAATTTTCTGAAATTCGAGCCCTGAGAGGAGATGACTGTTGCAGTTGACAGTGGGTTGACGTCTGGTTGACCCTCGTCCTTTTTTTTCCCCCAGGTGAAGCTCGCACAGCACACCTACTCGTGTCTGTTTGGCACCTTCCTGTGCAACAGTGCCCAGCAGCGCGTCAAGCACTCCATCAAGGACCGCACCTGCTCCGTCTGGTCCCTGCTGGGCGTCGAGGGCCACAAGTACCGCAACTTTCTCTTTGCCCCCGCGGCCGAAGTGGTGAGTCGACACGAAACCGTCCTCGGGAACAATCGGAGGAGCGGAAACAGACCGGGGGCCATGTTTCTGGTCTCATAAATCACTGAGGGAGTCTGAAGTTGAAGATCCTAGCGGGACCTTTCCCAGAGGCTGAGAGAAAGGTCCTGCCCCTGAGAAAATTCCTGCTCGGAAGAAAATTATCAGGCCCTCTAAATGAGTTTTGAGTTTTTCCTAAGCAGTTTGCACACATTTCTTATTAACGTTGAGTAGGGTAGAAGATCTGAAGATGAAAACTGATTGTTGGGTTGTGTCCCCGATGCTTTTTCTTCCTCTCCCGTCCTCCGCCGCTGGCAGGTCCTGCAGCCCTGCTGTCACGTGCGCAGCATGCACTTCTGGACGGGCGTGTTCGTCTCGGACTCGGCCCCGGCCTCCTGCGAGGAGGGCGCGCTGGCCCAGCCGGCCGCCCAGGCGGTGGCCAGCGAGGGCGCCAAGCTCACCCGCACCCGCTCCGTGGACGACCTGCACAAGGGCGAGGAGGAGAGCCGGCGGGGGAGCATCATCGCCGAGGGCGGGCCCCTGGCCCGGCGGCTGAGCGACCCCAGCCTCGGGGAGCTGAAGCTGGACGGGCCGCGGATCACCACGCCTCCCCAGTCCCGCAAAGTGGTCGCCGACAGGCGGCAAGGAGGCGCCGTGGAGAGGGAAGAGGAGAACGAGGGGGAGGAGGAGGAGGAGGAGGCATCCCCGTCCGAGAAGAACCGGCCGTTGGAGGAGAGTGAAAGCGTAAGCTCCGGCGATCGGGACGAGGGTCCGGGAGAAGGCCCTGCCGCTGAGACGCGCCCAGAGCACCTCACCAACGGCCACGTCAACGGATTCCTGAACGGAGACTGCAGCGACAGCGACTCGGCCGACGTCGCGCTCGGCGAGAGCTCGGCCACCTCGACGCCCAGGCGGAGCCCCGCCAGTCGGTCGCAGAGCAGGCAGTCCGCCGGCAAGCTGATGAAGGGATCCACAGACACGCTGACTGATGAACTCGGCAGGGACGAGAGTCCCGACGCCGGCCACTGGAACGGGTGCAACGGTCACGCGGCAGACGGACGAGAAAGCTACGCCCAGCCGTTGAGAGTTGACTGCGAACTCTCGGCCGGCTCGTCGCTGGCCGGCAAGCAGCTCGCCCAGTCGGTCAGCATCAGCACCAGCACCTCGGACCTGACCTGCTCCAACGTCGTCCCGCCCGGCCTGGGCAGCCTGGCCCTGCCCACCGCGGAGTCCGCCTCCCTCCCGGAGCTCGCCGCCCAGGCCGGCTTCCCCAACGGGGACGGGCAGCGGGTCAAGCACGCCTCCAGCTCCAGCATCCCCTCGTTCGTCTCGGCGCCCTCCAGCCCGCTGGCCCCCAGCAGCGACGGTCTCCCCGGCCCGGCCCCGGGCAAGTGGGAGGCGGCCCCCAAGGGCTCGACCAGCGGCCTGAAGGTTGGCCGGCACCTCGACGAGGACGGGCTGACCAGCCTGCCGGCCCCCGCCCAGGAGAGGCTGCTCCACCTCATGCAGAGGCACACCACCCAGCTGGCCTACCTGCAGCAGGAGGTGGTGCGCCTGCAGAAGCTGCTGCAGCAGACTGGCCAGATGAGGGCGCTCTTCCCTCCCGCCGCACTGAATGGCGTTTGCCAAGAGGTAAGTTCACCCCGGGCCCGATACGTCTGAGACTCATCTTTAAAGTCTTAAATGTGCACACCAGTCTCAGTTGCTGAGCTGAGTGATATTACCACCGTGATTTTGAATTGAGGCATGACACATTACTTGGTAGTTTGGAATGATGAGCATTAAGGATCAGTCTTTGCCCTGAAATCCAGCACTATTGCAATAAGCATTTCATAGAGGCTTCTAATGTACATACTATAGCCACTTGGCACTGTTCATCGTCTTTGAATTGTGTGCCATTTTCAAGAACTTGCTGAAGCAGCTCCAGCAATGTTATCTCCTCAACCGGTGTGTCCGAGAGTAGCACACCCAATCCAGTTCACTCATAGAAGGTGCTCTTTCCGCCCTGCTCCACCCAAATACCCACCCACCCACCAACCCACCGACCCACCTACCCACCCACCCACCCACCGACCCACCTACCCACCTTTCCAAATACCCACCCACCCACCAACCCACCTACTCACCAACCCAACTTCCTAAACACCTGACCACCCATTCACCCGCCCAAACACCCAACCTATACACCCACCTATCCACCCACCCACCTATCCACCCACTCATCTACCAACCCACTCACCTACCAACCCACTCGCCTACCAACCCTACCTACATGTACCTACCCAACCACTCACCCACCTACCCAATCAACCACCAAACAACCCACTCGCCCAACCCAACCACCCACCCACCCACCCAGGTTCTCGGCGGTGAGCTGGAGGAGGACAAGGACCGGGACGCCTCCTGCTGCGGCTCCTTCACCTCGGACATCTCCTGGGAGCAGGTGGATGAGACGGAGACCCGGCGCACCCTCTGGATGCCCGACTACGCCGCCACCCACTGCTTCAAGTGCAACGCCCAGTTCAACGTGGTCTTCAGGAAGCACCACTGCAGGTAGGCTCACTTTGGTCATTTTGTTTTACTTTGAGTGCCCCACTTGTCTAAAATCCCCTGGCATCCACTCACACAATGACAAACCTCTTCACGCCTCAATGTAGGAAAGATTATCCACGCTCCGACGCACTCCACAACACATTTTTAAGCACCGATGATAGTTTGAATCCAGCAGTCTCCTGACAACGGGCCGAGTACACACTCCCTGAAGCATTGAGTTACCGGCTCTTTTCAGAGGCACACTCCCTGTCCGAAACGTTGAGTTACCAGCTCTTTTCAGAGGCACACTCCCTGTCCGAAACGTTGAGTTACCGGCTCTTTTCAGAGGCACACTCCCTGTCCGAAACGTTGAGTTACCAGCTCTTTTCAGAGGCACACTCCCTGTCCGAAACGTTGAGTTACCAGCTCTTTTCAGAGGCACACTCCCTGTCCGAAACGTTGAGTTACCGGCTCTTTTCAGAGGCACACTCCCTGTCCGAAACGTTGAGTTACCAGCTCTTTTCAGAGGCACACTCCCTGTCCGAAACGTTGAGTTACCGGCTCTTTTCAGAGGCACACTCCCTGTCCCATACGTTGAGTTACCGGCTCTTTTCAGAGGCACACTCCCTGTCCCATACGTTGAGTTACCGGCTCTTTTCAGAGGCACACTCCCTGTCCGAAACGTTGAGTTACCGGCTCTTTTCAGAGGCACACTCCCTGTCCCATACGTTGAGTTACCGGCTCTTTTCAGAGGCACACTCCCTGTCCCAAACGTTGAGTTACCGGCTCTTTTTTAAGAGGCACACTCCCTGTCCCAAACGTTGAGTTACCGGCTCTTTTCAGAGGCACACTCCCTGTCCCATACGTTGAGTTACCGGCTCTTTTCAGAGGCACACTCCCAGTCCCAAACGTTGAGTTACCAGCTCTTTTTTAAGAGTCACACTCCCTGTCCCAAACGTTGAGTTACCGGCTCTTTTCAGAGGCACACTCCCTGTCCGAAACGTTGAGTTATCAGCTCTTTTCAGAGGCACACTCCCTGTCGCAAACGTTGAGTTACCGGCTCTTTTCAGAGGCACACTCCCTGTCCCAAACGTTAAGTTACCGGCTCTTTTCAGAGGCACACTCCCTGTCCGAAACGTTGAGTTGCCGGCTTTTTTTTTCAGTGGCCAAACTCTGTCTCAGGAGAGATGTGTTAAGTGGTGTTGCCGCAAACCTTCCACCGTGTACTTGCAGCATGCAAACCTTCCAATCTTATCCAATTTGTGTGTGAAGTAAATACAAAAAAAAAACCTGTTGCAAACTGCTCACCGACTAGAAAGATCTGTATTCCTTTGAGAAAGGTCCTGCTAGGATCAACACGTCAGGCCTTCTAACTACTGAGATCTCATTTGTGTGCGTGTGTAACCCTGGTTCTTGCCTTGCTCTCGTCCGGGCAGGAGTTGCGGCCAGGTTTTCTGCAGCACCTGCACCGGCTACATGGCGCCAATCCCCCACGAACAACTCTACCAGCCGGAGAGAGTCTGCAGGGCTTGCTACGACACCCTGGACCGGAACAACAGTAGGAAAACACAAATGGCGCCCGGTCTGGGCTGAATGCGTCGCTGCAGTCCCTTGAATTGGAATCCCGCCAGCCTTCGGGTTCTTCGCGGCCCAGTACTCATTAACCCAAATTGTGCAGATTTTTTTTTTTTTTTTCTCCAAAGATCGCATAAACTTGGATGCGTGTGTTACAGGTTTTCAACGACATTGACATTGATTGAATAGAAAATCAGAGGCCTACTGTTGTAGATAAAAAGAAATTCATACAAATAAAACTCCTTCTCACCTGCCTCTGATAGGCGCCCAGCAAAGATTAGTTGACTATTTGGGAAGGCTGCCGTACCGAAGGGCTGGAAAGCTCAGGTGGTTAAAGCTTCGGGACGTTAAAACCCGAGGGTACAAATCCCAGTCGAGTCAAAGTTTCTTTGCCTTTTGATTAGTTTTGAAGGGGAAAAAAAAACAGGAGTGGAAAAACAAATCTTGTTCTGAGGTCCTCAGGAATGAAGGATTTTGTGGTTCGGTTTCTCTGGAAATTTGACAAGACCGTAGCAAATTGGTGAACCGATTGATTCAGCGCGTTTATTCCCTGTGTCTGCAGAATGTAAATGCTTCTTGAATCCATTCAGTCGTCCCTGCCTATGTTGATAGTTTCTGACCCGTATTAATCCGTCACGGCTCCGTATGTCAGTCGCAATACTTGGACTCGCCGGCCACAACCGAGTGGGGGTAACTGGGACGCACTCTTGATTCGCTGTGCTCACATCTCTTGTTAATGTCTCCTTTGGGTTAAGTGTGAACAGAGAAGCAAGGAGGCGCTCCGTATCTCTCCCGGCCGCATTGGCATCGCACCGATTCCTCAAAAAAAAGGCTGACAATTTCGTACGACTTCACTCTCACTCTCTGCTAGGAGCCTTGCGCAGATTTGTGTGTCGTCGTTTTTTGGGGACGAGTTTTTCCTGAGATCTTGTGAAGCCGTGTGGTGATTTACAGTGGGGGGGGGGGGGTCGTGTGAAGGTTCTCGAGATACTCACTGACACCGGCGCCGGGGATTGCTGAGTGCTGGCCCAAGAGAAAGGAGCCTGACTAGAGTAGACTGCATAGGATGATATGTACTAATGGTATCGCAACCCGTGAATCAGGTTCCCTGACTTGTCTTGGACACCTTATGTGAAACCATATGCAGGTGATTTTTTAATTTTTTTTTCTTCTTCAATGTCCAGGGGTCAAAAAGAAGGTTGCTTGTAGCCAGGTCCTGTTCGTTTCGTGCTGTTCTCCTTGGGTTAATCAATGTCTCTCCTCTCCAGATGGTGTCGTGATTGCATAGGTGTGTATAAAGGCCTGTGCGGACGTTTTCAGGCTGGCAGTCACTAGTCCTGTCGTATGTTGGACCGACCGTTCCTGGCATCCTTTCTTTGGGACAGGAACCCTTAGGAGCTGCCCTCCTTTGGCCTGTAGCTGAAGAAAAAAAAACCCGGCGTTCTAATGAATAAGGCCTCCTGCAGAAAGTGCTGTTGGTTGATGTAGGGAGGGGGGGGGGGGCTTGCTGTCAGTGTTCAACAGGAGTGGCATTTGAGCCCACTCATTCCTAGATTGGGTGAACTCTAAACGATGACGGCTCGGGGCAATACGGTAACCTTTGCTGCTGGTGTATGGAGGGACCATAGACATACAAACCTACAGACGGTCAGCATATTATTAAGAAACAAGACTCCGGATACTGTAATGCCATGGGGAACCCGACCAGTGTCAAACTATGGGCAGAAGTAAAGAGCATGAATACATTTGAATTTGTGTGACGGTGTGCGATAAAATTAGCCCATCATTCTATGATGCTATGGCGCTCTTTACTTCTGCTCATAGATTTTTAACATGGCACCTTCCATTCCATTTCAGTCTGGCACCCGCTAACGACTGTCTCTAGGTTCATATGTGTTTATGTAATAAAGAGTTAACTCTGTAATAGCGCCCTCAAGAGGCAGTAAGGGGAAAGGAAAGCCTACCAGAGTCCTATGCCGTGGAGCTGCTTCAACGACCAAACTCTGCCTAGCACCAAAAAGTCTTCCACAGTCAGACAGATGCAACTGAACATCTCTCAGTGTGTCGCTTTTGCGTTGGGCAAGCCTGATTTGAACAGGCCCGACTTTTTGGTTGCTTGAGCGAGTTTACAGTTCCTAAGCAGCTCTTTGACATTGCCTGAAACTGAAAGTACATGCAAATGCATGATGTTACTACGCGAGTCACTGTGTGGTGATGCCAGTGGCCAGCCAATGCCGGCCTAAATAACAGGAATAGATGGGAGGTGGGAAAAAAAAAAAAAAAAAAAATCTGAAATTATTTTCAAGACTTCCCTTCAATCAGGATTTTTGTTGTTGTAAATAGCCAACCTTGATGCATTATGAAGCTCGTATTATCTGTCTATGTGTACATACCACCACAAATAAAATAGATATATAAGTAATAAATTAATGGAAATAGTTTCTGGAGGTGTACGACGGGAGAATGTCGACGGAGTCTAGTGTAGTTCATCAGATGGACTAGACAGCTTATGTGCGATTTTTTTTTTTTATAAATTGATGGGCTCTAAGAGCCAGCCATAGTGTATACAGATACAGATGCGCACAGATCTTTGATACTTAGTAAGTTTTTTTTGTTTTTGTTCAAGGAAGGAGGTCATGTTGGGTTCAGAGATGTACTTACGAAGCTCAGTGGTTGGTATAAGACCGAGCCAAGGGAAACAGACATTATCAAAAGAAGCCCCAGTAAATAGGTTTTCCCCGGTATAACCACTTTGCGCCTTGCTCATTGCCAGTGTCCGCGAATGCCATACAGTGTCATTTTTTGGGGGAATCTCGGCCGGCATTCGGGAACAATATAATTTGTGTGAAATATATCAATAAGAGTTCACCGTGAGTTTGATCTGGCACAATTCTGACGTCAGTGTGGCTTGCTTCAAGGGATTATCGGCCGGATGAAAAAAAAGGGTGCCCGTTGTGTGTCGCACTTGTTTGAGAGTGGTGGGACTGTGTGGGTCCGAGTAGTGATGGCCGTTGACCGCAATTGTTGCCGCTAATCTGGCAATGTGCAACTTACAAATCAGATACTGCTTTTTTACATGCGGGATTGCCCTGCTTGACGTCAATCAGGGCAAACGTTCATTGCATTGCATTTCATTCTCATCGACGCAAACATCATGTTATATCTATGATACATATTGCTTTGTGGTAGGCTGAAAAGAGTCTCGGGCTAAAATTTCAGACAGTAGTGGTGTCCGGATTCAGAGGACCTGGCACGTAGCGGCATGAAGTGGTTATATAATACTGCCCTCTGTTTTGAACCGATGGTAATGGGATGGAGTTTGGGTGGCCTTGTACTTGCTGGTTCACCAGTTGGGCGTCTGAAGGTAGAATCCCGTCCTCAAGCACGACAGAGCTGTCCCCCGTGCACCGTGGTTGTAAAACAGCTCGCGGGAAAGAGTTCCCGCCACGGTGTGAACGGCGGCACAAAGTTCACAGCCGCAGTCCCTCGGCCGCAAGTCCCCGGCATCGATTGATAGCCGTACAGAACCACCGACGGCTAGCCACACTGAGTCCCAGCTGTCGGCGGCCATAAGCCACAGCCACGGTGGGCCTTTCCCAAGCAGCCCACCCGATCACGGGTCTTAGTCAGCGTGGCACCGGTATCTTGTTTGACCAACATATTTCGTTTGATAAAGTGAAACTAGTAAATGAAATTTAGTTGTTGCATTGACAAAAAAAAAAGGTTGAAGTTCAGACATTATTTCGTTGTTGCTTTTGAGAACAAACCTAACCACCATCTCCATTGAATCAATGGCAGTGTAGTTCGTTCACCCGTATCTAGAGAGAAAGATTAAAGACAAAAATTAATTCCTACTCAACTCTAATGAAGCAGCTGCCCCCTGTTATCATAGACATGTATGTGTACCGGTATATGGTTAGATTTAGTGCAAACTTGGGTCTGACTAGACCCAGTTAATACTAATTTGGTTTCTTCTGGTAATTTCTGGTTTATAATTTGTTTTGTTGTTTTGTCGCATCTTTTCCAGTCTCTGGGAAGTATGTTGATCAACATTGAATTCAAGAAACAGCTGGTTATTTTGTGAGTGGAACCATCCACACAGATATGGGTGTCTTGTACTCTGGGTACATTTCTAAGAGCAAGTTGCAGTGTCCCAAGTTGACAAGCAAAAGTTAATTGTCGTGTCTCAATGCCTGGCTTGTAGGCCATTGGTTGATTACTGTGGTCTGCCATTTGGTAACCAGCCTCAGGAACATGGTTTCTTCCCTGGTCCTAGTAGCCTCATCTTTACCCAAACCCAGGTTGGTTGGCCATTGGTTGACTACTGTGGTCTGCCATTTGGTAACCAGCCTCAGGACAAAGGTTTCTTCCCTGGTCCCAGTAGCCTCATCTTGACCCACAAACTCAAGCTGGTCAAGCCATTGGTTAGCTACTGTGGTCTGCCATTTGGTAACCAGCCTCAGGACCATGGTTTCTTCCCTGGTCCCAGTAGCCCCATCTTGACCCAAAACCAGACTAGTCAATCCATTGGTTGACAACTGTGGTCTGCCATTTGGTAACCAGATTCAGGAACACGGTTTCTTCCCTGGTCCCAGTAGCCTCATCTTGACCCAAAACCAGACTGGTCAATCCATTGGTTGACTACTGTGGTCTGCCATTTGGTAACCAGCCTCAGGACCACGGTTTCTTCCCTGGTTCCATTAGCCTCATCTTGACCCCAAACCAGACTGGTCAATCCATTGGTTGACTTCTGTGGTCTGCCATTTGGTAACCAGCCTCAGGACCATGGTTTCTTCCCTGGTCCCAGTAGCCTCATCTTGACCCAAAACCAGACTAGTCAATCCATTGGTTGACTACTGTGATCTGCCATTTGGTAACTAGCTCGGGACCGCGGTTGCTTATCTGGTCTGAGTAGTCTTCAGGTCAGTATAATGCCACTGTGTATTCAATGGCTAGTCAATGGTCAACTGCCAGTCAGATACTTGTGTGCTGATGAACTTGACCTGCATTGTCTCGATCAGAAGACAATTTCTCTTGTCACTTCAGAATTGCATCTGAATTCATCTGAATAGACTTTTGCCCAATTATTGGTGTATTGCTTTGGCAGTATATTGAAACCAAGTAAAATAAAAACAGAGTAACCTTTCAAAGAGCTATTTTAACAGAATACCAATTTTTAACATATGCACCATTTTTGAAAAAGTGAGTTCTATATATCCATTGAGATATTTTGTCAAGTCTATACTCAAAAGTCATCATCTTTAAACCCTTCAAAGCCATTTCTATTTACTTAATACTGTAATTTGGAAGAAAACAAATGGCAAAGACAATTTTGGAAAATTGTTGAAAGGTTCCCAGTCAGTTTTTTGACTTACTTTGGATTGTAAATAGCTTGAGGAAAAAAACAATCAAAAACAATTCCTGCTGCTTAAACGTTGTCATGGCCGTGTCTTTGTGAAAAATGGTGACCATATGGATGGAATAGGTTGTCTTACTCTGCTGGCTATCTGTACATTATGACGGGGAACTTTTCCAGGGGAAAACAGTTTATGCTCGAGCAAAACAAACCCAAAATTCAGTCTTGTTCGTGAGTAACTTTGTCCGTTTTGAAATTGTTTTGAATTGGTTTGATTTGGTTGGAAATTTGGTATAAAGTGAGATAGCCATGTGCCACTTAGTGCAGGTGGTGCTAGGGTCACTTCCACCCGACAAAGCCCAACGGTTTGTAGACTTGATTCTGCCCTGTAACAAAAATCAGTAACCGTGAGAGGTCGAGTTGTGCCGAAAAAAAGATAACTGGCTTTCCTCAGACAAACCAAAACCTTTCAGAACTAACAAGTCGTCACATTGCTAGTTGCACAGATTACTTGGTATTGTTCCGCTTCCTTTTGATATCAGATGTTTCTCGAAATTGGCATTTGCGCAAACTAAACATTGATTTATTTTTCTTCTGTTTCTTTTCAAAGTGCCTTCTGAGTTCCTAAACCTGTCCCGTTTACTAATCCACCACCCTCTATTATACCCCTTAATTTTGGTCAAGCGTATCCCACAGAATGGTATAGATTTGAGGATTAGTCATTTCCTTTTTTCTTCTTCTAGAATTGTTACTGGAAGTTATTGTAAGAGGGCCTTTGTGAAGTTTAGTGCAATTTGGTTTATCTATTAGCCTCCAAACCCCTGATTTCGTGAACCAAAATTCTTTGGGTTAAAACGACCAGTGTTATCCACAGTTGAATGTTGGATTTTAATAAAAAAAGAAATGGTTATCATTGGGGAAAACATGTCTTGAAAGTCTTATAGTGTCATTGTGTTTTTAGAGAGGTGTATTTGTTGTTAGACAGGAAAGTGCGGCATATTTTGATGTTACATTTCGAGCAACAGGGTGCAGCACACAAAATCCATCCAAGATGTACCCACAACATTTGTTTAATAAGGGGTCTTTGGAAGCTAATTAACTGATACATAGTAGAACAAGTGACACTTAGGACAACCTGGGGGTTCACTCTTCAATTTGGTGTGTCATTTGGACCATATCCGGCTTTAAATGTGGCCCTATTTGGCTGTGGAAGTGGAGGGGTCCTTCCCAAAATCCTTGCAGAACTTGCAGAACTAACTTCGGCTTGGACGGCAACACATTTTGGGGGTGTTTTTTTCTGGGGATAATTAGCAAAAAATCTAATCGGCGATGGGCACTAAAATTGAAATGAATCTGAAGGTCCAAACTACAATTTTCAGTAAAGCTACAAGAACTGAGAGACTTTTGGGTGTGGGATAATTGGCTTTGAAAGTGAGTGTTTTTGTACAGTGTTCAATGGGAGCTCGATTTAGTGTTCTGCACCCAACGTGAAATTGAATAGCGCCCTCTATTGGAAGGCAACCCTGCTACTAGCCCGTGTCTTTTGTGTAAGAAAAAAAAACAACTCACCACTGCACCTGAAGTACGCATGCGTCACTTTTCCGCCATCTTAATGTGCGAGGCAGGGAGGAGTTTATGGCGTCAGGAATCCGGTGGAATTTTAGGACTTTATTCCCACCAGGAGCGTGGAAAGACACGGAATCGTCCACAAATCCAGTCCCCGTAAGTATCCGCCCGCCGCTGCCGGGATGTACTCGTTTCTGAGGTGTCTGAGGGCTGGTTTGGTCCGTGTTATTGGCGCAGAAATGACTTCCGTATTTTTCTTCACCACGTTAGTTCGTGCGGTGGTGAAGCTAGCGACGTGCTCGTGCCAGCCGAACTCCCGAAGTAATGACGATGCCATTCTCAAGTCTTACTCTTAATCATTTTTTTGCAGCCAAGTTGGAAGGTTTTGCCTTTGAATGTGTTAACCGACCAGTCACTTTAAGACCGGATATGGTTTGCCTGAAACTAGAGGGATTCCATCTTCTGTATTTGTAATAGAATTAGAAATGAACTGCTTAAAAAAGGCTAAACAAACACAATTATTGATACTATAGTTTATTTACCGACCATTGAATTACATATTTAAGGTTCTTTCAACATGGGTCTGCATAACTTTGCTGAACGTCACTGGCCACAGTGATTGTACTTGTAGTTAGTTTATTGCTTATGCAGTGTCCTTTTAATAAATCCTTGTTTTTCCAACTCCAAGAGAGGAGGGACCATTTTACTTTCGCAGTGGCTGTTGTTACGGCAGTCGTCCGTGTGGTTCCCTGACTTGATTGTATTTCGTCAGCATTGCAGGCTGGTTGAATCAGTCTATTAGCTGTACAGTGATAGTCTGGTTCCAAGAGCTAAACATCCTGTTACATCGTAACAACAGCCACTGCGTTTTACTTTTGCCTATCTACGCAGCATCTGTAGCCCAGCTTGCCCCTTACATTACAGTTACTCTCCATTTTGATTTTGGCAAGAATTCAGTTAAATACCCTCACCGTGTATGTGTGGGAAAAAAAAACCTAGACTCAAATTAAGCCATCAATTATAATGAAGACAACATCCATGGTCTGCTGGAAAAAGTACAATAGTGAAGTCACTGAAATGCATGCATGTTCTGTACACAGTGCCTGCTGACCGTCATCCGGTTGACAAATACGCATCACAAAATCATGATTTGGGGGAATACTGTAAGTCTATTTTGTTTTTGCAAGTGGTTGTGCCAAAGAGTGTCGTTCTCTACATAATAATAATTGGTCTATTGTCAATGAGTTTTTCCACCCTTTTACGATTAGGGTATTAAGCCAAAATCTGTTTTCAATTTTTAACGATTTTGATATTTTGATCGTTGCACAAGGGCTACAGGACTGAATATATGCAAGTCCTGTACTGTAGCCCTAGTACAGTAGTACTAGTAGTGCAATGTTCAAATTCCTGATGTTGTTTTACCGCTAGAATGCAGCTCAAATGTAGCTGGGACACTGCAGGAGTATTTACAGTAGAATGCTGTCAGAATGCAGTAAGAATACTAGACCGGACTTCCAATGTCCAGGAATATGCAAAGTGTGACTAGGGTTATACCAATCCCATTTTATTGAGAGTTGTCAGTTGTGAGACTACTGCACAATCAATGGAGGTCGAAAAGTCCCAGGTTAAAAGAGTCACAATTGATAACGTACATGTACCTTTTCTTGGTGAAAGTGCACTGAACTGTGAGACAATTTATGGGTTTCCCATAAGTTTCCAAGGAAGAAGGCATGTTGAAAAGTGCCACTTTTATCTTGGGTGAACTTTGAGAGGGGCCTGCAACTCAAGGTATGACCATGTTAGGTCAGGCAAGACGACCGATCCATGACAGTTGACATTCAGACCTGCCCTGGGGTTTCTCTCAGTCAAATACTGTAGGTACATGTAGGCCTATTAGTCAGCTGTCCTATTGCATATAATTATGACATCTGTCATTCTTCCATGTTCCAGAAACAACATTGGGCCCTTGGTGATGAAACTTTCCACCTCAAAGGGAGTCAAAGTCAGGCTAGAGAGATGAACACAAAAGCACTTCAGCTTGTATGAAGTGATACTGTACTTGTAAATACAGGTTTTCTCTTGGCATACATCTGTGTGCTACAGTGCTTTATAGGCCCATCATCCACCGAATGGGTGTCTTACAGAACATCAATCTTCAATCAAGCTACATGTACAGTGTAGCACATCCACTGTATACCAAACTCATTCATTGAGCAAGAAACTGGTTGCCATCTCGGACTCACAGTATTACAGGTGTAAATGTAAACCCTGGTGAGTACCACACCAAATAGAAACAAAAATTGTGCCCCTCTTTTTGTCAGAAAAGAACTTCCAATGATTTCCTGTACATGGAGGTTGGTTATAACTTATAACACTAACAAGGCCAGCAGTAACATGTACGTACATGTACAGGGTCTATGAGTGCATGTTCTTGCAAATATTAAAAAATTGGAATTGAAGGTTCTTTCAGTATGTAGCCCTTCAATTTGTAACACGTAGCTCAAGGGGTGTATGTACATGTACATGACATGTAGGCCTACACTGTACATGTATGTGATTTGTTGGCACTCTCATTCCCTTCTCAATAGGCCTACATACATGTACATGTAGTACTATGTAGGTACATGTACATGTATTGTGCAGTACTTGCAAATATACCTGTACATTATACATGTACGTTTATACAGTAGCAGCATCACAGTAGCAGCATCACAAATTGGATAGGGAGTGAGCCCAAACTGCACTGTAATATGCATGCATGTGCTAGGCTTAGTACATACAGGCCCTACATCAGTATGCAGTCAATTGCAGGAACATTCTGTAAAGTGTAAGGAAACATACAGATACAGATACATTTGTACGTACATGTACACGGTCCTTATTGAGCAACCAATGTCTGCTGAGGTATTGTTGTTTTTGTGTACATTTTTTTCAAGCATGATTTTGACCCCTGAGGCAATTATGGAGAAAGACACCTCAGCTGTCCCATCCAAGGTGTGAGGTGGGCCGCCTGGAAGGGGAAACGCCTGACGTTTAGTACAGTGTACATTGTATATGCTTGTTGGAGGATTGGGATGATTTTTCTTTTGACCCCAATGTGGCAGCCAGGCTACAGACCCTGGCTGACATTACCTAAGTGTAGGGATGTGTGCATCTTACTGTGTGAACTGGCCTTCAATTACCCCGATGCAGCCGACATAAAGAACCACAGCTGGTGTCCTTTTGCATCTATAGACTCTTGCTGTACACCTGGAGGCACTGCCGGACAGGCATCCTCGTCTGCAGAAAGCCCAGTTTCCTCCTCCGGAATGAACCGTTGCCCTTTTTTTTCTTCTCCCCACCTCTCTCTCTGCTCCTGATTGAGTTGCCCTTTTCAGAAATAGAAATCCAAGGCCAGATGGAATTCCTCACAGCGACCTTGCCCGAGTCATTTTTTATTTTATTTCATAATTTACCCGTGTGGTAGTACTGTATGTGCGGTACGCCCAGGTACGTGTATCCACAACGATAACTTCCAATGTGTCCACAATTTGTCTAAATGATCCCACGAATTATTGAAGCAGCCATTATGCAACACTAACATGCCTTGGATGACGTTGTTGCACTCTACCAGATGCACTCTACCCAGCTGGTTCGTCTTTAACTAGTGCTATCCTTCAGTTAAAGTTACAAACATGCATGTTGAGGTACATGACGTACAGCTGTACAGTACAACTAAAGAGTACGGTAATTTTTTGTTCAGAAATTCCGGCCAGTAAATTCACAAAATTTGGCCTGAAAAGGAAGTTTATATTGCACACTGTATACTTCTTATGGCGATGAGTTTTCTGTTTGTTTACCACAACTATCATATCATTATAGGATATAAATTTTCATTTCATTTCATTTCATTTGATTTACATGTATTATTTCACAGGGGGACATAGGACATAAAAATTACACATGTTAAAAGCTAATTTATACAAAAAAACTGCAATAATCTCAAAAGAGGGTCTGACGTTTCGATCCTAGCAGGACTTTTCTCAAAGGCAAAGTGCCTATGAGAAAGGTCCTGCT
This sequence comes from Luidia sarsii, assembly GCA_949987565.1. Taxonomy (NCBI): domain Eukaryota; kingdom Metazoa; phylum Echinodermata; class Asteroidea; order Paxillosida; family Luidiidae; genus Luidia; species Luidia sarsii. Next base: position 24,190,699 of record OX465105.1, on the reverse strand, counting down.
AGGATAAAAATGTCAGGCCCTCTATCTTTTGATATTAAAAACCTATAAACAGAACATTGAAACAAGTTAATAATATTATTACTCTACAAGTCAAGAGACCAAAATATCGACCAACTCCCCTGTAGGCTGTAGGTTTGCCAAAATGTGAACCAAATCACAATGAAATGGCTAGCTCCAAAAAGCTGATAGCAAAAAACCAACGACAAACTATCATCCGCGAAGCAATATCGCACATGGTATTCCGTGCGCGTGTACGACTGTACGTTCATGTACAGTGTACAGTAAGACTGGGTGGGGACTCTGGGGAGCTCTGTTTGTGCACGTTTGTTTGTGCGATTCAGTTTTCTGCCTTGTTGTGATGCCCTGGCCCTCTTACTAATGGGCCCACATGCTGTATCCTCATTAAGGATTGGGGGGGGGATACAAGGTGGCCGTCATAATAGCTCCTTGTATTCCCCCAGTCCGTCTGACCTCTATGGGAAGGGAGGTTGGAGGTTGGAGGAAGTACATTGTACATACATTGTACGTAACTTGGAGCATTTTTGACCACTCTTGAAGAACCGGTAAAACAAGATTCTGCCAAGTGTTTCACTGACTGGAATGTAGATCCAGAGTTTTCAATCTGCAGACTTAAGAAGGCCCAATGTGATGCTTTAAATTGAGTAGGAGTGCAGGACCCTTCCATATTAAATGCAGAATTTTATGCGTGTTAAAGCCCCTACACAACATTGGTCGAGGTCAAAGAATAGCATCCACACGTTGTCTGATCCAACATATGCATGAAATAGCACACCTGTGAAAATTCCAGCTCAATCCGCCAACCGAGTCTCGAGAAAATCGTGAAAACCGCTTCATTTGTTTCTCGAAAATGCAGCATTCAACGCCGTACTGTTCCGAAGAATAGTTTAGATCTCGGTGAGACGTAAACTATTTCTTTTACTCATTTTCCCCAAAATACAGCATTTTAAGCAGAAATATTCCAGTGAGAGGTTTCTACTATAACCATCTTCAAACTGTATACATGTACTTCATGTAAATCTGTGAACATTTCTGTTTAAATTCGATCTTACCAATGTTGTGTAGGGGCTTTAACATGTGGAGTAGATCTTCAGCGTCCATGCTCCCCTTGCATACATGTACATAATGTATGCAGTAGTGTAATGATTATGTACACATGCACAGTACATCACATGTACTAGTCTACTACAGTACATGTATGCAACAGGGTTTCCCCTTGCAGATTAGACTGTGAGGCAGTCCACCTCGGCTACCTCGGGTCCTGTATTTGCCACCAAAAGTTGACACATCTAGGGGTCAGAATCATGCTTGACAAAATGTACACAAGTACCTTAACAATGGCACGCGAAGTACAAAGTGCAAAGGGCTATTGAGGCTGTTTCCTTGCAAACTCCTGTATTTTTCTACAAGTATGGGCACATATTGCAGTGTTTTAGACTCGAATCTGTGACCTGTGGAACCTCAACATAGCACATCCGCAATGTACCAAAAACTTGTTTATTGAGCAAATTATTGGTTGCATCCTCGTCCTCAATTTTCCAGAGGAAACCATTCTGTACAATGTGCATACACGTATGAACATATTATGTACCAATACATGCATACAATAGGCCTATATACAATACATGTACCAGAACTACTAGCATATGTCTACAGGTACATGTACGAACTGTACATGCATGCATGTGCTGTGCACCACGGCACCAAATGTGTATTATTTCCATGCGTGGCGCTCCATTTGTCCCCCAGACACAGATGGTAAAATTAGAACAATAACTGTCTGTTATTTGACCCAACAAAGAAGGGCTGTTGTGCCAGCTCCCGTGGCCGTTGCTACCAGTTGTGGAGTGTGCGATAATCCTGAATGGCTTGAGAGGGCTTTCCATGGCAACCCACCAAATGAAATGCACAACCTCAATGAATGAATGAAACAGATTACCGTCATGGTACAGCTACTGAAAAGACATCCTGAGCCCTAACCAACTTGAGAGCCATACTCCAGTTTGTTCAGTCTCGGCTGATTTACTACCAAACACTGTTATATATTTTTTTGTTGGTTAGTGACAATCCCTTTGCAATTACACACCAATGCGTAACCGTAGACACATCCATACATCTAGGCCCTTTTCCAAAACCCGGTTTTGGCTCAGGCTCGGGCTTTGTCTTTCCTTCTTTCGTCCATTTTATAGTGCAAGGCATGAAAACGGGAGGTCTTTATTGTTACAAGGGCTGCATTTTGAAAAAGCATCCAAAGCTTCAACTTCAACAAAGAACTCCAATCTATGTTTTCCGCTGAGGGATAACAGAGTCGAAGGCGGGAGCCGAAGCCTTCGCCAGGTTTTGGAAAAAGGCCCCTATCAATCCAAATTCAACAGTTTGTCGGGTTTAGCAGTAGCATCAGTGAGTAGTGGTACCAAACCTCCAAATCTGTGCGCAGCCATTGAATTTGAAGTACATGTATGTTGGATTCAGTAAGCTTTCTAGTGCATGAACGCAGGGGGTTGGGGTTAAAAAACAAAACACACTCCCCAAAACAGGGGCTGTTGCATCTAGAATAAGTGAAGAATAACTCGATGTCATGTTGTAGAAATCATCTCTTTTGTGTATTTTTGTGTGCGGTTCTGAAAGGATTCCTGAGAGTCACTCCTTTTAATTTTGTTTTCTTCTTCTGGGCAGCCTCCTCTCTTATGCCGGAGACTAGGGAGCACGTGGTAGAAGGCTCACGGGAGCCTGCAGCATTTATATTTAGCATAATTAGGTGGGGCCAAAGGTCGTGTGGAGAAAGCGTGGGAAACTGACGCAAGAATTTGGTGGTGGTGTGTGCGGTGTGCAGTGAGCTGAGAGAGGGAGAGAGATGGCAGAGGGAGAGATGGCACGGGGAGAGTGGGGAAGGCTAAGAGTGTGGGAGGGAGAGAGAGGGTGGGAGAGAGAGAGAGGGTGGGGGAGAGAGAGGGGGAGAGAGAGGGTGTGGGAGAGAGAGGGTGGGGAGAGAGTGAGAGAGAGAGAGAGAGAGAGAGAAAGAGAAAGAGAGGGGGCAGGGGAGAGAGAGTGAGAGAGAGTGAGAGATGACAGAGGGGAAGAGAGAGAGAGAGAGAGAGAGAGAAAGAGAAAGAGAAAGAGAGGGGGCAGGGGAGAGAGAGAGTGAGAGAGAGTGAGAGATGACAGAGGGGAAGAGAGAGGGAGAGAAAGAGAAAGAGAGGGGGCAGGGGAGAGAGAGAGTGAGAGAGAGTGAGAGATGACAGAGGGGAAGAGAGAGGGAGAGAAAGAGAAAGAGAGGGGGCAGGGGGAGAGAGAGAGTGACAGAGAGTGAGAGATGACAGAGGGGAAGAGAGAGAGAGAGGGAGAGAAAGAGAAAGAGAGGGGGCAGGGGAGAGAGAGAGTGAGAGAGAGTGAGAGATGACAGAGGGGAAGAGAGAGAGAGAGAGAGAGAGAGAGAGAGAGAGAGAGAGAGAGAGAGAGAGAGAAAGAGAAAGAGAAAGAGAGGGGGCAGGGGAGAGAGAGAGTGAGAGAGAGTGAGAGATGACAGAGGGGAAGAGAGAGGGAGAGAAAGAGAAAGAGAGGGGGCAGGGGGAGAGAGAGAGTGAGAGAGAGTGAGAGATGACTGAGGGGAAGAGAGAGAGAGAGAGGGAGAGAAAGAGAAAGAGAGGGGGCAGGGGAGAGAGAGAGTGAGAGATGACTGAGGGGAAGAGAGAGAGAGAGACTTGTCGCAGAGGAATCCCAGCAATGTTGTAAATGTTATAGACTGTCTAGCGTGTCTCACCACCGGACAATTTACTGTGCTGCGGTGCTGACTGCGAAGCCATCAGCTATCCAGCCTGTGTGTGTATTGCCTCATTGCCATGGAGGGAGGGAGAGGGGGCTACAACTATATGGGTCTAAACGTCCTAGAATTCTTTGTCTGGTGCTTTGGTGGCGGGAGGCATCATTCAGACTCGGCAGGGGTAGACACCGCGTCTGGGAAGAGGAATGGTGTCTGTCATGCCCTGCTCTTGACCTTGACTGACCCCTTGGAATATTATATTGTCTTTTTTGGGGGGCCCCAATCGATTGGCATTTAGGGGGTTTTGCTTTCAGAAGCATGTGAGTTACATGATTTGATTGGTCTCTGTTGCCTTTGTCTCTTGGACTTGTCGAGTCTTGCCCCGATGATCCCTACATTCCTGGTCCCTGTCGCTCCTGCCTCTGTTTCCACATGATTATCTTGACCATGTCTCTGCAGCCCTGGTCTCTGTAGCCCTGTTCTCTGCAGCCCAGGTCTCTGTAGCCCTGTTCTCTGCAGCCCTGGACTCTGCAGCCCTGTTCTCTGCAGCCCTGGACTCTGCAGCCCTGTTCTCTGCCGCCCAGGTCTCTGTAGCCCTGTTCTCTGTAGCCCTGTTCTCTTTAGCCCTGTTCTCTGTAGCCCTGTCCTCTGTAGCCCTGTTCCTGTAGCCCTGTTCCTGTAGCCCTGTTCTCTTTAGCCCTGGTCTCTGTAGTCCTGTTCTCTGTAGCCCTGTCCTCTGTAGTCCTGTTCTCTGTAGCCCTGTTCTCTGTAGCCCTATCCTCTGTAGCCCAATCCTCTGTAGCCCAGGTGTTCTCTTTAGCCCTGGTCTCTGCAGCCCAGTTCTCTGTAGCCCTGTCCTCTTTAGCCCTGTTCCTGTAGCCCTGTTCTCTTTAGCCCTGGTCTCTGTAGCCCTGTTCTCTGTAGCCCTGTCCTATGTAGCCCTGTTCATGTAGCCCTGTTCTCTTTAGCCCTAGTCTCTGTAGTCCTGTTCTCTGTAGCCCTGTCCTCTGTAGTCCTGTTCTCTGTAGCCCTGTTCTCTGTAGCCCTATCCTCTTTAGCCCAGTTCTCTGTATCCCTGTTCTCTTTAGCCCTGGTCTCTGCAGCCCAGTTCTCTGTAGCCCTGTCCTCTTTAGCCCTGTTCCTGTAGCCCTGTTCTCTTTAGCCCTGGTCTCTGTAGCCCTGTTCTCTGTAGCCCTGTCCTCTGTAGCCCTGTTCATGTAGCCCTGTTCTCTTTAGCCCTGGTCTCTGTAGTCCTGTTCTCTGTAGCCCTGTCCTCTGTAGTCCTGTTCTCTGTAGCCCTGTACTCTGTAGCCCTATCCTCTGTAGCCCAGTTCTCTGTAGCCCTGTTCTCTTTAGCCCTGGTCTCTGTAGCCCTGTTCTCTGTAGCCCTGTCCTCTGTAGCCCTGTTCTCTGTAGCTCTGTTCACTTTAGCACTGGTCTCTGTAGCCCAGTTCTCTGTAGTCCTGGTCTCTGTAGCCCAGTTCTCTGTAGTCCTGTTCTCTGTAGCCCTTTTCTCTTTAGCCCTGGTATTTGTAGCCCATGTCTCTGTAGCCTTGGTAATTTGTACCCATTTTGCTCTCTGTAGCCCTGGTCTTTGTTTTCCTGTCTCTGTAGCCCTGGTCTCTGCGGCCTTGGCCCATAATGTGTACTCTGTATAGTAGTTTTAAGTACATGTACATATACTGTACATTCACATATTTGTGTGTACACACGAGTGTCTGTGCAATGACCAGTTTAGCTTGTACATGTACCGTACACATGTGCAAGAACACTGGTAAAGTTCAAGTGATGTACAGTGTACATGTACATGAAGACCAAGGCCATTGATTCAAGCACTGAACCAACCATCTGTGCCCTATTCACTACTGACTATTACTCACCACATAGATATGCCAGCACTGCATGGCTGACTGGTAGACTGCACCCCCCCCCCATCCCTATGCTTTGCCATGGTTTTACTGCAGGAGACCGGCCATAGACTAGGCCCCCCATAGCCTCTGTGCTGTAGCCTGATCCTCCTTCGCAGTCTGTAGTCTCATTCCTGGGCGAGGGCCGGTGGGCAATTCTTGGAAGGAGCGGGCTGGAGAGGAAGTGGGTGGACAAATGATGCGATTGTGACAATTGCCTTGAGAGAAATCTTAGCTGTGATGTCCGTACCAGCTGAAAGGGCAAGCAGGTTATTGCCCCCAACCCCCCTACTGTACTCACACTGAATGTCTGACGGGATTCCAAAAACGTATACTATTCCACTATTCTTTTTGAATTTTCAAATAAAATACCATCAAACCATTAAGTTTTAGTACCGGTGCTAATAGTTTTTCCTTTGTGTTCGACTTATCCCTTTGGTTTTTTTTTCTCATTGATCTTCCAAGTTCCCTGCTAGCTTGTTCCCACTGTTTGATTTCCATTTGACTCAGCTCACCCAGGCCTCCATTTCCAATCATAGGGCTGCTTTAAAAAGCACCCCAATTTGCTTTCATAGCACAAGATCACTTTCCCAACCCAAACTTCACTTTTGTTCTGTAAAGTAAAGAACAGTAGAACACAGCCCAAAAGCAAGTGACATCACATCACATTATGATGTGCTTTGTAATCCCGATTACACTGGGAAGACTTTTCACGCTTAGCAGATTTTCACGCTTAGCGGCTCTATGAAATTGTGCCCTGGTCTGTCGACCAGCTTTTCACCTACCCTCTGTTTTTATTCCCTGTCGTTCTGCCTTTGAGAGAGGATCACGTGTGTGTGTGTGCGCAGGGCGCTACTGTACTGTAGCCAGTTGGATTTTAGTGCCGGTACTCCATGACTATAAAGTCTACGTGTACTTTATACCTCCTGACATTGTCTGGTTTTCCCCTCGACCGGTATATTCACATAATTGAGCCATCCGAATCACAAGGTTCATGTCTATATATATTATCTCCTGGCATTCAATGATTTTTGTAGCGCATTATTGTTCTGACAATGCTCTAGTATGTTTGCAGACAGCCTTTTCAGAAATGACATATTGGAAAAAAAGAAGAAAAGAAGTGCGAATGTTAGTTAAAATGAAATCGGGAAGAGGGAGTGGCCTTTATTTTTTCTCTTGTTCCTCTTTGTTTCCAGATTAAAAGCAAAAGAATATGCCTACTTTTGAATGGAATTAATTTGCAATCAGTGATTTATTTAAGCTTCTCTGGGCCGAGGTACTGGAGAGGGGCAGATTATGGAGCATTGCACTGATTATATTGACTTATTCTGTTGACCATAATGATCCCTCCATGGTATTAAGTACACTTACATGTACAGTATGTCATGTCAATACATGTACATTGTACATGTACATACAGGCCTACATGTATGTGCACTGTACATTGCAGACTGTGATACATTGTGATACATTGTGATACAATGTACATTGATTTACTTCCTGGTGGAAGTGTTTTGTACTTTTTAGTACCATTACAATACATATACTTATAAACAACACTTGGTACAGCACAGTGAAGCTCATGACTACATCATGTATACACACACACACAAGTACAGTGTTTACCGGTACATGTCAATCTGTTGCAAACTGTGCGGTTTTCTAGCCATGTGTCATTGGACATACATGTACATGTATTCTGTTTGGGTCAGTCCCAAGTATCGTACTTGTGCAGCCAGATTTGGGTGGGTTTCAATGTCTGTTCAGAGGCCTGTGTAGGCAACTACATGTACATTGTACACTGTACATGTAATGTATACGAGTACACTGTAACATGTGCTGTACTGTGTACAAGTTTACAGTGTACTGTACATGTACCGAGTACCAGCCCAACACTGTATAGTGGTGTTGGGAGAGAATGTCTCGGTCTGCTCATCAAAATCTCCACCAGTAACTACAGTGTTCAACTTCATGTACCTCTGGAAAGCTGAGAAAATGGTCTACCACTACCAGTATATGAAGCCTGTTGGTGGCCTCTTCTTATCCACAAGGGGTTAAATTAAGAAGTGAATCTAGAGAGATGTTCTTTCCTGTTCTTTGTATAGAGTTACTGTAATGTGTAGCACTGAAAGTAACTGTGCAGTATAGACATGGCATGCCTTGCGGTTTGTGGTTGCATTTTTGCACACTAGTTGCACATACACATGTACATGTACATGTGTATGTAAGTGAACTGTCAATTTGTACAGTATGCTCAACTGTACAGTTAAGCATCGTCGATATTGGGATTTTCAAATATCGATATATCGGCGAAAAAATATCGATATTATCGATATATCGATTTTTTTCATGCGTACTAATTGGATTATGAAATAAAAACTCGTAGTGTTACTTTCAAAGGGGGGATGCGTGATAACTCTTACAAGATATACACAAGTTTTAATGTTCACAACCACAAGGAGCTCATTATTTTGCGTTCCTTTCTTGCTGGGGGACGTTTGTAGTCGTGAACCCCAAACACGACGGGTGTGTAAGCAGCGACTAATGTCGCCGACCCTTAACTTTGCAAGAGGAACAAAGTGTGTACCGGTAATACAATGAGGTTGGTTCTTGACCCAATTGAATGCAGTTGCGTTTCAGTCATGGTTATCAATGTGAAAATAAAAAACACATTATTTGTGCCTAAAATACTCCCCAAGCAATGCAACTAGTAAGATTGTATTTTGTTTTGACTAATCAACCCTAAAAATCCAGATGTGAACTTTCACACGTGGTTTATAATGGCAATCTTTATTTTAGCCAAATTTATGCTAATGAATGCGCAGTCCCGAGGTGATCTGTACGTCGTGCGCAGGCATGAAAAAGGTCACCTGCTCAGAGATTCTCTGTAAGAAAAATAAGCATTTCTGCTTTGTCTGGGTTAAGTTTGCTCCGGTGCGATGTTACGATGGAGCCAGCAACAACGTTCGACTTCTTATTTATTTACGAAACGGACAGCGCGCGGCGCTTGCAGTTGCACTCACAATAAAAAAAACCGCACGCTCCGCAGCGTGTGCAGTGCTGTACGCAGTGTACGGTACAAATACTGTACAGCGATTCCACGGAGCTTCACACTGTACATCGGAGCTGTTACGAGGTTGCAAGATTGCGTGCACGAGGTTGCGTGCACGAGGTTGCCGGTATGGCACCCGTCTAACCTAGTAGTAGCCAACTGGGGGAACCAGTCTACAACTCAGATCCACGCGCTGTATAAATCTAGCACGCTCTGCTTTAGTGAGCGTTTCATCACGTATATCCTGAATTCTAACGGCATCAGAAAGTTAAAACGACGCTCAAGGTATTACCGATCATATCACCGATATCGTTCCTCAATATCGCCCATTTCGATATACCGCCCATTTCGATATTTTCTATATTTTCGATATATCGAAAATTTCGATATTTTCGATATATCGAAATGAGTAAAAAATAAATATCGGCGATATCGATATCAAAATGATATCGATATATCGACGGTGCTTATGTACAGTGTACATGTACATGTACACGTGTGCCCATGTACATGTGTACATACAGGTACATATGGTACTTGTACATGATATGTATGTTCATGTGTCCATTTCATACATGTAGTGTGCATTGTGTTGCTAGCCTAGGTTCATATTTATTTAGTTTGGGGCATTTTGTTATTTTCAGGGGGTATCAGCATTTGGGTCACTGGGATAAGCCATTGTTATGCCCGAGCTACCATGAAAATTGTGTGAGAGAGATGGTCACGCAGATTGGTACGGTGCGTGCAACTGCTGGGATATGAACCTCTACATTACACTAGTCCATAATTGTACATTGTAGCTCACCCTTTGGTAGAATTTATCAGCCTCTGACTACAAGACCACTGATACTAGGAAACACATTCTCCCAGATGGCTTGGCACCTTTAACCTTTCCTTCCACAAACCAACCCATCTAATAGACCCGCTGTACATGCATCTCTCCTCCCTGTCCCCCCCCCCCCCCCCCCCTCCTCCCCACCAGGTTCTCTGCCACCGCTGGACGATAATTCAGAGAAATTTTTTGCCTGTGGTGGTGGCAATAACCCTGACATACCAAGCATATGAATGTTCACTGGCTGGTACATTGAGACTGGGCTCCCGACGATTGTTGCTCAGCTTATTGGGAGCGGGTCAGTCCAGCTAGCATTGTTGCCAGTACACGTACATTTTAGCAAAAGGGGTCAACGCTTGCAGTTTGCTCTGCAATTGCATGCAGCGTCAAAATATTTCCCACACACCGAAGCCAAAAGGATTTATGCCATGAATGTGTGCACGTACATGTAGGCCTACATACTGTCCCTGTGTGCACGTACAGTGGTACTCCATGCCAGTCTGAATGGAATTGCTGGTCTGTGGTAATATTGAGCCGTTGACTTATGCTTTAGTTTTGTGAATGTGAATTCCTCCTGGGATGTGCAGCGAAAGTCTGTGTTATTATCACCTCAGTCAATTTGGAATTCAGTCAATTTACACAAGGCCCGAGGTGCATTATTATTTTTTTCTTTCAGCATGAAAAAATTATCATTAGGGGAACTTCCTAACAACAAATGTTGGAAACTGCAGTGCTAACTGACTTACATGTGAATCACTACAAAGCAAATCTTAAAAAAAAATGTAGATCTGTCCTGTCTTTTAGCTTTCTATCTGAGCAGGACCTCTCACAACGGTGAAATAAACAGCCTTGCTACTGCTACATCATATTGTAGGATTGAAATGTCAGGCCCCCCTCATATTCAAGAAACATCCAAACTCCTAAGCTGAACATGTTTACATCTTACATGTGCCTTTGCCTTGACAGTACAGTTTACTCTACCCATGTACACATGTACAGTGTACATGTACAGTCATGCACATGTACCTTGCCTTTCAAAACCCTTTTCCCCATAAAAAATACCACATAAAAAGTCTGCCTGTCCGTGGACCTTGAGCTCGGAAAAATCACGGATTTGTTTATGTATGTGAGGAAGAAAGAATACAATTCTGTTTGGCCGTAGCCTAGCCATTCCTACCGAATTGCGTGTTTTCCCATGAACCAATATGCCAGTCAGACTCTTAATCATAATGTCCCCCTTTTTCTTTCTCTCACAAGAGCCAAGGTCTACAATTGGTTGTTCCCAAACACCCCCCCCCCCCAACCCATACATTACCCACACAATTAAAGAGGCTTAATGCTTGGCCCCTGTGTCTGGACCCAAAGGCATGTCTGGCACTATTATCCTGGGCGTTTTTTTTTCTTTTCTCTAGCTCTCTCTCTCTCTCTCAGCCAGCCTAAGGCCCAAAGATAAATCGGGTAAACCCTGAAACATCCAGCAGAAGGGATGGCCATATTTGGTGAGACTTGTCCCTGTTTCTCCTCTGACGTGCTGAAATACAGAAAAAACGGTGGGCACCTACTTCTTTACTGACATAAAATCGCCAAAAACTAGAGGTGGCCTGGCGTCGCAATCCTAGCAGGGCCTTTCCTTCCTTTCGCAAATTACCTGTGCACAAACCGTCCGTCAGGTTTAGAAGCTACGTATGTAGCACGCCAGCTCGTGTACATTGTTAAGACTTAAAGAAGAATGAAACCCAGAGAAAATAGTTGGCTTATCTCTTTGGTTGATAAAACCAACCTACAATTACCCATGTGCAACTCACCTACGAGTTTCATAAAGAGGGAAAAATCATGGAATTCGTTGGTCGAATTCGCGTTCCCTCAACCCGCCATGCTTTCGAAATTCCCGGAAGGTCACTGCGGGGGTATGACATCACGGCGGAGACGACCTTGTCTGATTGGTCAGTTAGGCTTGTTCAATCATTTTAATTTAAACTACAAATATTAATCAACATTTAAAAAAGAATTATACCTCAATGTGTGAGAAAATAATCTTATAATCCTTTGCAGATTTATTGTTTTTCGCTTTGGTCATTATTTGAATTATTCTTGGGGTTTGCGTATAGTCTTGATCTACAAACACTTTCACGGCTTCCTGATTGCATACGTTGCACGGACTGTACATGTACAGTGCACGTACAATGTACACGTTGTGTACTACATGTAATGTACAGTACATGTACACACTACTACTGCACTGTACACGTGTACAATGTACACGTTGTCCTACTTGTAATGTACTACTGTACACGTGTACATTACGTTGGTATCTGTAACAAAATAAACGCTGCGCAATTTTGGTTCTCTGTTTTCTTGATCTTCGCCGAATGGCGCCCTGTTATAACAGCTAAACAAGTAGGCCTAAAATAACTTATACACCAGGGGCTGAGTTTAATAAAGGTCCGACAACTATGACTGGGAGCCCACTGTGTCCGGCTTTTGTTTCAGCTCGCGTAATTTTAATAGGAAAATACGAGAAATGATTCAAGAGATGGTCGATGTTTTGGAGAGATTTCAGTTGTACACGTTAGCGAAGCTGTGTGGAGCTTAGTGGGGGTCAGGGGTCATGCACTTCCCAGCGTATGCTATGCACACAATAGCGCTGGGTGACAGGAGTTGCGGTCAGCGACCAGGGAATAAACAGTGTGGGCGACTGGAGTCGCGTTCCGATAACGTGTAAATTAGGCCTAGCTCCATGTTCTTGTTGCAGCACAAATAAAAATACGGCACGGTACGTATATCCCCCCTTCTTCCTCCATGGTAATTGGTACAATACATGTATATCCATGGAGTTTACCCTCCATGAGTTACACTTACAGATAAGCGGTCTGCGAGAAAGACTAGGCAGAACGTGCATGTGAGAAAAATCACGCTAGGACCGAAACGAAAACATACATCAAAAGTCGATCGTATCATACAGGAAAAACATCAAAATTAACTCAGCTTTCTGGATTCCAATGCGGCAATTCGTGAAGCTGTCGATGAACGTGATGCCAACGCTGGTCGATGTGAAAATACTGAAGGAACGGCATGTTCTTTCAGTATATTTCTCGGCTTCGAGCCGGTGAGTTTGGCCCGCAAGTCAACCTCGATCCCAACTCCTCCGTGAAGTGATCGCTACAAATCACGTCATTTCGACTATATTTGTAGCCGACATTGAGACATTTTTCTACTTTTATGGCCGCAGCCCACTTCCCAAACGACTCAGATCTCTTGGCCTTGTTAGGAACTGCATGGACAGATTTCCCTAGCTTTTTTCCGCTGGCATTGTTACAACCAAAAGCCTGGCAGTACACTATCGTTCATGCTCGCGAGTGTATACAAACTGCACGCAGTATACATGTGTTGTGTACACACATGTTACTTGTAGGGATACGTCCGTCCTGGCCCATGCGGGGGTAGCCCGTCATTATGTCATACCCCCCGTAGTGACCTGCCGGGAATTTCGAAAACATGGCGGGTACAGGGAACGCGAATTCGACCACCGAATTCCATGATTTTTCCCTCTTTATGAAACTCGTAGGTGAGTTGCACATGGGTAATTGTAGGTTGGTTTTATCAACCAAAGAGATAAGCCAACTATTTTCTCTGGGTTTCATTCTTCTTTAATCTGTACTATCTTGTGAGCCAGCAATGTTCTGATGCGCTACATTGACATTGCAGCAGGTCTTCATCAGACCTCCACTGCATATTGAGAAAGGTCCTGCTTCGATCCAAACACAGGGCCCACCAACTGTGAATTAAAGGAAGGGTAGGGTAACAGCAGGGGTATTCGACCGTTTAAGAGAAGCCAAATTTTGACCGGCTGTGTAGTTTTTGTATACAGATGGTCAAATTCCCCTCCCGATCAAAAATACCTGCACTTACCGGTACCCGACATCTTTTGCAAAGTACCAAATTTCTGGACATTCCAAATTCTGATAAAAATTTCTTGCCATCAGGAAGCTAGTGAAAGTATCCGAAATTCTGTGAATGTGCAACTCACAGAAAACTGCCATTGTCGAGAAAAGAAGGATTTTGTATTGATTTCCAAGGAATGTCTACGGATGAATCATGATTGTTAGGAAAAAAGGTGCCCTTTTTACAAATACCGACCTCTATGTCTGAAAAAGGTTAGCATACATGTACATGTACATTGTACATGCACAGTGTGTATAATGTACATGTACAAAACGTAGTTTCATTTGCACTGTCTTCTCATGACTTGGTTGATGGATTGAGCCGAAATGCATGTACATGTACATGTACACAGATATCTATTGATATTATTTCATGTTCAGTACACAAAGTATAGGCCTAGATGACATTTGTTGAGTGTTGACATTTGTAACTGGTGTACCCTACTTTTAAACACTAAGTAGTAGTACACAATTTACATACATGTACACTGTGCATGTACATGTACATGGCTACATGTACATGTATCCTAACAAATTTGAACACTACTTGACTGAACCCTAACTACTAACTGAACCCAGTAGAATGCCTTGAAATATACATATTCAGCAGATCTAGCGCCCTCTAGCATGCAAAGAGTTCTAATTGTTGCGATACAATCTGTGTGTTTACTGTATTTGTTATAGCCTGCTAGCTGTTTACAACACTTTGCACTTCACTTACAATTTACATTATAATTTACACCGGTGTGTTACATGTGTGGACATGCACATGTATGTAAATTACAAATGTACATACAGTACATCGTTTTAATGACAACAGCTCACTTAGTGCGTTAATCGGGTCAACTCTGAGTGATCCTGACACATCGAAACAGTTCAGGAGCAGATAAAAGCTCTCAAAGGTCATCTAATGAGGTACAGTGCAGTAAATATGCACTCTTTACAGCACATGCACATGGAGTGTATTACATGTACGTGGGATGCTTGCTTGGTGTAATGTACGTACTTACAGCAAGATTTTTCTGTACAATCTGTCAGTGAATTGATCCCCATGTGAAAAGGTGCAAAGTTCAGTCACAAGTGTACACAATATCTCTGGTATGTGTACGATACGTGTATGTACTGGAATTGTATGCACCATGATAATGCACATGTACATGTACATGTTCTGTAACTTTAAAGTGTATGTACTGTACGGTGCACATTTTACAGTACATGTATACATGTATTATTATGAATAAACATGCTTGTGCATACTGTATGTATGGGCTTGTGTATCAAAGTCAGATGCCCAGATGACTTAACAGGAGCAGGCTTTGTTTTCAGCAGCATCAAATGGTTACCAGACCTCCCATCAGGAAACAGCGAACTTTTGACATTCTGCCATGGACATGAATAGAGGCCAGTTCCTAGGCTGTGTGCCATGACATTTACATTCTACACGTACATACACCGTACGCGCACACATACATGTACGTACATTTGTGTACGTACATGTATCTACAGCACTGTGCTGCACCTGGCTTTGTCCAATACAAAGCCACACAGCCTGTTGGCTTACTCAACTGTAAATTCATGCATTTTGCCTTCTAAATGGGGTTGAAAATTGCATGCAATCGGTTTGAGGCCGAATGAGTGCTTTGCGGGAAAGACTGCATGATAGATTTCAATCGTCCTCTTTCATAGGACTCGTTCATGCTGCTGCATTCTACATACATGTATGTACATACATGTACATGTGTAATGTACATGAGGATCCCATATAAAAGTACAGTACACTTTTATTGTACACATGTACAAGTACAGTACATTGTACATGTACAATACACGGACGTACTGTACTTGTGTGTATGCATATGTATGTGTCAACTATTTTTTATAAAATTACATGTAAAAATCACAGAAAATTTGACTGCAGCGGGATTTTGCAGGATCTTTCTGCCTTTGAGATACATCTAGGTCCTGCAAGGATCGAGACATTAGTCCGTCTAAATTCAGTTTTACCTACAGTACATGACATTGCTTTGTTCTTGTGCACTTCATGTTGTACAACTGAACAAGAAACAAGGTTTTTAAGATGCTCCCATTTCAGCCACATTCACTTTCCTGGGTAGAAATTTGGACCATAGTATGTCCCTTATAAAAGTTATATACCACTTCAATTTACGACCGATTCTTACCCATCACAACTTTCCCGTTTTTGAGTTACAGTGGAACGTCACTATAATGAACATCCTGGGATCCATGAAAATAGTTCGGTATAGCGATTATTCGTTATAGCGGTTGTAGCCTACATATTGTGTACACAAAAATCGGGAGCCAAAGGGTATGTTCGTTATAGCCGAATGTTTAATATATCGGTGTTCGTTATAGTGACGTTCCACTGTATTTCCAAATATCCGTTGAAAACCTTGTGGAGACCTATACACCTTTACAGGACTGGAGACCTACACAATGTATTCACCCTATTGGACTACTGTACAGTAGTTCTTCACAAGGCACTAGATTTGTGCCCAGTGACACAAGCGTTAATCCTTCAACAGACCCTGTACAGGAAGGATGAGCTGCTTGGGTTTATGCGTGATGATGTCTCTTTGCCTGGGAAATGTTGATAAGTCTTCAACATGTACCTAAAAGATAGGCCCTTTAGTGTACATGTACATTACACTGTACATACATTGTACTACTGTACATGTACAGTGTACATGTATGGGCTTCTTGGTGTATACTGGTCTGGTATAATGTTAGTGATGTGACAGGCCCTTACTACATTACCTGTACATGCATGCGTTCACATTCACCTGCTGTGAACCTGTTCATTATCATGGACTGCACATTGCCTGTGACGACTTTGGGTAGGAGGGAAATAGGGGCTTATGGTTATTGTACTGCAGGTTATTAAATGTAAAAGGGCAATTGGCCACAGGGAAATACAGCCAGTCGGGCTGCAGCCAGACACGCTGGCCTGGCACTATACATGCAGCCTTGAAAGGAGGTCTTGTTTTGTAAGTTTGTGAAGTGGATACCGCATGAGTGCACAGCAGCCATTGTAGAAGGTGATGACAATTCTAGCCCAAGGAACCTTGCCAATTCCAGTCACGCTGGAACGGTGTGGGTGCACTGGGGTCTGAAATCTCAGTGCAGAAGAAAACAAACAAATTTCCTGTACAAATTCAGGGCAGGGCAGGGTAGAGCAGGGCAGAGCAGGGCATGCAAGGCAGGGCAGGCAAGCGGGCAGGGCAGAGCAGGGCAGGCAGGGCAGGCAGGGCAGGCAGGCAGGGCAGGCAGGGCAGGCAGGGCAGGCAGGCTGGGCAAGGTAGACAAGCAGGGTAGGCAGGCAGGCAGACAGACATGGCAAGCAGGCAGGGCAAGCAGGCAGGGCAGTCAAGAAGGCAGGGCAGGGCAGGTAGGGCAGGCAGGGCAGGCAGGGCAGGCAGGGCAGGCAAGAAGGCAGGGCAGGGCAGGGCAGGCAGGCAGGGTAGACAGGCAGGGCAGTCAAACAGGGCAGTCAAACAGGGCAGGCAGGCAGGCAGTGCAGGCTGGCTGGCTGGCTGGCTGGCTGGCTGGCTGGGATGCTGTAGTATATAATATAGTCCTCACAGATGATTTCCTGTGAAAACATCTCATGGCACCAGTGTTGGTTTGTGTTGGCTGCTCTGCCTGAGTGGTTTCTTGCAGATGATTCAGAAACAGAAAGAGCTTGCACTACCTTTCACATATTACAAACATGACTTGAATTTGCCAAAGCAGCCATGCTCGACCTCATACAGTGTGGCAGATTTGAATGATGTATAGCGGCGTGTACTGTGTTTAGCGGCGTGTACTGTGTTGCATCATAGAAAACATGTAACATGCATGTTTGCGTTGAGGAGAATGTAATTCAATGAGGGTTTGCCCTGCTCGACGTACATGTGATAAGCAGTGGGTGCTCAGTGCTTCACTTAATGATGGAAATCATTTTAAAGTCCTTTGTTACCAAATGATGAACATTGAAACCTAGAAGTTTGCGCTGTTGGTCCCATAAAAAGGTTGTGTAGAAGGTTATCCGTGGTTAATGTTCTGGTCACTCACAAGGGGATTTTTCATTATTTTTTTTTTGATTTTTTTATTGCAGTGCGTGAAGCGTATTAATCTTGGTGAGGCATCATCGGTGAGGCAGCTGCAGCCACATCACCGGCCTTGCTAACTCCATGTGGGCACCACCTACGCCAGTCCAAATAGTGCCGCCGTCAACGTCGTCGTCGCCGTCGCCGCTAAGCCCGTCTTGGTACGATGCCGTTGCCGACGAGGGTATCGCAGATCAAAGACCCCGAGGTGGCCTCGTTCTTCACCGAAGATGACCCCGAGAAGTTGTTCACAGACCTGCAAGAAATTGGCCATGGCAGTTTCGGAGCCGTCTACTTTGTGAGTTTTTTTTTTTTTTCGTCCACAAAAACCGTCCTCACTCACTAACCCGTGATTAACTCCACACATTTCAGGCCTTTAATTTTTTTTTTTTTTTTTTTTTTTAGAATTCAAACCTTTACCTCAACCTACGGCTTTTTCTTTGTTCTGAGTTCCCCAACGAAAACCCCCTGAAATCACCAAAAATGTGGCCATTCCGAAAACCCACAGATTGGACCCATGCTTGGGTTTTTCAGTTTCAAAGATTATGTACCTAAGTGAGTTTCCCATCAAACAGATCAAAAGAAAAAAAAGAAAAGTTTTTAACATTTTAAATTTTTTTCAGAAATTGTGATTTTATTTTCTGTGTAAAACCCTCTGAAGTAATTGAAATGCGACATATTCCAATAATTCTTGATCCTACACGTACCTTTCTAACAGCTGAAATGGCCGTGTGCTATTCACTCTCTCCACCCTTCCTCAGTGTACATGTATCTGCTTTGTCCTTGTCACTCTGCCTTTGAGAAAGGTCCTGCTAGGATCGAAATGTCAGGCTCACTAAATTGTTGGTAATTTTTTGGTAATTTTAGTCAGTAAGCAGTTTGCAACATTTTTGTGTATCACTAAGCTGGAAAGGCAGTTTGTTGATTTCCGTTGAGCCGACGGATGACCAGAGAAACTTGGCCCAGCCGTGGAGTTATTACTACATTTTGAGACAAAAAATAATGGCGAAGGAAAGAAAGCCAAGAAACCTGTAGACTCAATCTTTGTTTGTTTTGCAGGCACGCAATACCAGAACAGGGGAAGTGGTTGCAATCAAGAAAATGTCCTACACTGGCAAGTCCTCCAACGAGGTAAGAATCATTTCGACGATTTCCTTTTTTTCCCCCTTTTTTTCGGAGTTAAAAAGATGTACGCAAAAATGTTGGTCCAGCTAGGATTGAAAGGTCTGGCCTTCCTAATTTGTTGAGATCTGCATTTTAGTCATTTAAGTCAGTACCTAAGCAGTCATTTTTGTAAACTGAATATCTACCACCGAGCCCAAGACATGCTCCTGATGACGGCCAGAGCATACTGGTCGAAACGAGTCGAGTTACCACTCAGGTTCTTTTCAGAACCAAACCTCTTCCTTTAAGAGACCTGATACATGGTGTCACCGCAAACCTTCCTATATTGATTCACCCACCGTGCAAAGCCTTAAGTCTTATTTATTTAAACTGAATATGTTTATCTTTACTACTTTAGTCAATCTTGTCAGTTTGCAACCTTTGATTGTACAATCATTACTAAAATATCCTGTGTTTTTGTGTGTGTGTGTGTTTTTTGGACGAGCCGAAGCTGCTTGATTGCTTATAATCGCACCGCCTCTTGTCGTTCTGTTACTTCTCCAGAAATGGCAGGACATAGTGAAGGAAGTGAGGTTTCTGCGGCAGGTCAAGCACAAGAATTGTATAGAGTACAAGGGATGCTACTTAAGAGAACACACTGCATGGGTAGGTAAAAGCCACTTTGCACCAGGCCTACATTTTGAATGAAGTTCTGTTTTTCAAAACTCGCTTAACAATCGGAAACAATCGATGAATGCCTGTGAAATAATCCATAAATTATATACTACGTGTGCAAGCGAGTCAAACCTGCCACAATCATCCTTACAATAACCCCCTTTTTTACCCTTTTCCCCCCAATTTTGATGAAAATCAATCCATCCAAAACCAGTTTCAGAAACAGAATGATTTGTTTCCGGACCAACATTTATCCATTACCTCTGGTTAAAGTGTCACTTGGTTAAATAATAAGTACCACCAGGAAGTAGGTGACCTTTCCTTAGATTGATTGGAAGATTTAATCTTTGCTTTTCTTTTTACTTTTATTTGGTATGTAAAACCACAACATCACAAAACATGTATTGAAACTGGCAGTCTGTGTGATAAGTCACCAGAGATCAATTTCACCAATATCATCGTAACAAATAGCAACAAGACAATGAGTGTTGCGCAGAAACCATATCGCCTATCACGACTTGTGATGGGTTGTCAATCGTAAGTCGAGTCACCGTGGCCCTTTTCCAAAACCCGGCTTAGGCTTCGGCTCCGGCTTTGGGTCCCACTTCGTCTGTGTTAACCAAAAAGCTGAAAACACAGGTTGGAGTTCTTTGTTGATTTTTTTTTATCAAAATGCAGCGTTACATTAAACAAACGAAGCCAAAATGACTCCCATTTTCATGTCTTGTTCTTTGAAATGGACAAAAGAAAGAAAGGCGAAACCGGAGCCCCTGAGCCTAAGCCGGGTTTTGGGAAAAGGGCCCATGCGTCGTTAAGGCTTTGTGAAATGCACCCCGGATCAGGGTTGTCACGTTCAGTGAGTGGACAGAACGACCCTGTCACATCACAGTCACCGATGACACGACCATGAGTCTGGATTTCGCCATGCGGACACCGATCTGAGGCTGCCTCGAAAAAAGAAAAAAAAAACCAAGAAAAGCCTGGGGTGGATTCTCTGGCAGTCCTTCATTTTTTGCCCCCTCAATTGATGTACATGTACACGTGTTCAGTCGGCATGTAGAGTCGACCCAAATTTACCATGTGCCAGTCAGACCTGGTTTAGACTGCAGTCTCTACATACTGTATGCACCGGCAGCGTACAATGCACATGAGTGTGCAATGCCCCAGTGCACATTTAATGGCTAATTAGAATCATCTGGTTGATTAGGCAAAAGGCGGCCCGGCCCGCACGAGACACATCCATCTCATAATGGCAGGACTCCTGAGCGAACTTTGATCTCGGCTGCTGTTACTGGTACCCGTGCGAGCACACCGTGCACTCACACACACACTCACACGCACACACATACATGTAAGGCCAGGCGCATGCATTATGTATGCAAGGATCCTGTCAATGTACTCTACATGCAGTGTGCAATGTACACTCATACATGTATCTATGTACATTGTACATTCACCATGACGTGGCGGCAATGTTATCACAATGGTTTATTTGGTTCATAGAAAATTACATTCTGAGTTACATTTATACAAATGGTACTGTCCTATCTTCTTTTCGAGTCCTTTGTCTCAATTTAACTCGACCTAACAAATACTGGACGCAGGCGACCCCATTTTTAAGTGCGACTGTAGTAAGGTCAGCTTGGGTACAGGGATTGGCCTGTTATTTTGTCCCTCGTTGAACCCCAACAGTTTCAATATCATTCGTTCAGCCTTAACATTGGCATAAGCCCCTTATCAAACATGGGCTGCACATTTCACAATGTTGTTTGTTTTCCTAAAGAGATAGGGACGCTCTCCCTCAACAAACAGGATGTGGCAATGTCGGCCATTGACTGTTCAGCCCCCGCCCCGAACACACAGCGAATGTGCCCAGTGTCGCATGTTGTTAAAAACACATTACGCTACTAATCGCTGACAGACAAACAAACAAAACGCCGTCGACTTTGAGAACGATGTACTCCAGGCGCAGTCATCGCCGGGTTCGAATGCGACGCACGTGCCGACAGAACGACCATTGTGGCGTGTCATTATCACGTTTTCTCTTGGGCCGTGCATGTAGAGTGTGCGTGTACAAAACGACTGGTGCTGGGACATGGCCCCCCCCCCACCCAGCAAAGTTCAGCGGAAATGAGGAAGTGACAGTGGGTCCCACCCACCCCACCTCTCTCACAGTCTGGCATTTCCTCTTGCCAGTCGGTTCGGAAATACAGTGAGAAGATACATTAGATTTAAACCAAAAAAAACCACCACACACACAAAAGAATCCCCAGAAACCAGCAACACTGTTCTGTATTTCACATGCCAGTCCACGGATGGAGTCCCTGTGATAGCAGTGTGGTCCTGACATTGGTTTAGGGTTTCCCCTGTTTTCCTGCAAGGGGGGGGGGGAGAGAGGGTTTAGTGATGACACTCTTTTGGGGCTTTCCTCTCGAGAGGAAATGTTGACGGATGGATCCTTCCACACTTTACTCTGACCTTGTCAAGGACCATCCCATTCCTGTACAGAACAGACCCCCCTGATCTCTTGTGCTGCCGTTACAATTCCCTTTTTCCCCCAATGATTTTGAGCACAAGTCACTGAGCACTCGGCCATGAGCTCAGGTATAAGGACAGGCATGTGTACTGTACATGACCCCCCCTCGTGTGACTAACAGGGCCTGAATGCAAGAATGTGTACTTGACTATGAGTACAAGACCCTTGCCACTGGTACCAGACTACCAGCACAAGTACTTGTGCATGTACTTGGGAAAGAGAATGAACATAAGTACCCATTGCATGCACATGTACATGGAGTTCAAATCCAGGATTACTCTTTTGTCTGTGAGGACACGTTTACTTTAAGTGTTTAAACAAATTGACTCGAGTATTAGAAACATTATAGCCCTCATGAATATTAATGTGCATGTACATGTAGGGACTGTCATAGCAACAACTGCATGCACTTTGTCAGATAAAGTAGCTATGTAAATTCATGTGTGCAGTGCAAATATTGATTCAACTTTCCCAACATCCACATGCCTTTACATGTATGTGCACCTTATGTATACATGTGCACGTTCATCAAACATGTACTGATGCAGCTCTCTGATAATGTTTTCTCTATCAAGGCCTGGTGGTTGACCTTATCGGTAGTACGATTGCTTGGCTGTGGTCAGTTTAGCAAGGGTGGCCTATCGTTTCAGAGCAGTTAAGATTACTATGATACATGGACGTGTACATGGATGATGTACATAGGGCCTGTGTTCAGTGCAAGGTGAAGGTTGGATGTGCAAATCACGATAACCCCTCGTTGCCATAAAGGTGTAAGATGACAGTCATATATCAGTTGTGATCCTATCATTCTGGTTTTCCTGTTTAGATTTTTTTTCACCAGGCAACGGGCAAAGCACTGAGCATTCAGTGTTTATCACGTCCAGCTGGACAAAAACGTCATTGTATTACCTGTACATTCCCCTCGACGCAAGCATCATATTATCATCTACATATTGAAACATCAATCCCCATCTCAGTTGACAGCCGATTATTACGTACATTTTTGTTTGTGGAACTGACTTTGATAATGTCTTGATTCAGTTGCTGTGACACACAAGGATTCCCTTTGACAAAAACTGACAATTTTTTTGTTTCTTTTCTGCAGTTATCTATGGAGTATTGTTTAGGCTCTGCATCAGACATTATAGAAGGTAAGACCTTAACCCTAAGCCTCTAGTACTGTATACCCTCCTCAATCCTTCACAATCCTTCACAATCCTCCACAATCTTCCAGTTTAAATTTAACAACCTTCCTCAATCCTCCACAATTCTCCAGTCCTCCTGTATAAATATGACAACCTTCCTCAATCCTCCAAGATCTCATTGTACATGTAGCATGCTTCCTCAATCCTCCACAATCCTCCAGTGTAAATTTTACAACCTTCCTCAATCCTCCATAATCTTCCGACTGGAAATTGTCATACGTGCCTCAATCCTCTACAAACCTCCAACACAATCCAAAGGATTATGGAGGATTGAGGAAGGTCAGGGTTACAGTATATAAGGTTATAATCACTGCCATGCCTTAATCCTCTACAATCCTCCAACACAACCCAGAGGATTATGGAGGATTGAGGAAGGTCAGGGTTAAGGTTAGAATCACTGCCATGTCTCAATCCTCTACATTCCTTCAACACAACCCAGAGGATTATGGAGGATTGAGGAAGGTCAGGGTTAAGGTTAGAATCACTGCCATGCCTCAATCCTCTACAATCCTCCAACACAACCCAGAGGATTATGGAGGATTGAGGAAGGTCAGGGTTAAGGTTAGAATCACTGCCATGCCTCAATCCTCTACATTCCTCCAACACAACCCAGAGGATTATGGAGGATTGAGGAAGGTCAGGGTTAAGGTTAGAATCACTGCCATGCCTCAATCCTCTACATTCCTCCAACACAACCCAGAGGATTATGGAGGATTGAGGAAGGTCAGGGTTAAGGTTTGAATCACTGCCATGCCTTAATCCTCTACAATCCTCCAACACAACCCAGAGGATTATGGAGGATTGAGGAAGGTCAGGGTTAAGGTTAGAATCACTGCCATGCCTTAATCCTCTACATTCCTCCAACACAACCCAGAGGATTATGGAGGATTGAGGAAGGTCAGGGTTAAGGTTAGAATCACTGCCATGCCTCAATCCTCTACATTCCTCCAACACAACCCAGAGGATTATGGAGGATTGAGGAAGGTCAGGGTTAAGGTTAGAATCACTGCCATGCCTCAATCCTCTACATTCCTCCAACACAACACGGAGGATTATGGAGGATTGAGGAAGGTCAGGGTTAAGGTTAGAATCACTGCCATGCCTCAATCCTCTACATTCCTCCAACACAACCCAGAGGATTATGGAGGATTGAGGAAGGTCAGGGTTAAGGTTAGAATCACTGCCATGCCTCAATCCTCTACATTCCTCCAACACAACCCAGAGGATTATGGAGGATTGAGGCAGGTCAGGGTTAAGGTTAGAATCACTGCCATGCCTCAATCCTCTACATTCCTTCAACACAACCCAGAGGATTATGGAGGATTGAGGAAGGTCAGGGTTAAGGTTAGAATCACTGCCATGCCTCAATCCTCTACATTCCTCCAACACAACCCAGAGGATTATGGAGGATTGAGGAAGGTCAGGGTTAAGGTTAGAATCACTGCCAAGATCTCCAGATAGTTACTGCAGTGCTGATACGCACTGGACCCTCGGCCCTGGTGCTTTCCCATTTTGATGTCGGTCTAATCTAGCGTGAAGTAAAGTCAAGGGCTTCACAATTGGATGCATTTCCATTGGGCTTGTGCATTGCCACATGAGGGCGCTGTTCCTGAGTTCTTTGTAAGTGATGCCGTCCAAATTTAATCCACGGTAGAGCGTGTTGTGTTTACAATCGATGAAATGGCATTTAAAAAAAAAAATTTGCCTATAGATATAATAAGATTTGAATAAGTTTTTGGTAATCAGAGTCAGTGGTTTGCAACTTGGATTGATTCTGTAACGCCTCTTGCATTTTCATTGGCTTTGTGCACTACCGTTAGAGGGCGCTCCTTCTGAGTTTGATAGTGTGTGCACTCAAAGAGCTTCAGTGGGTAGACAGAGGCTTGATACTGCCCAGTGCCCCTGCTTTCATGCTGGGCCAACCAGGGACCAATGACATCCAGGAATTCCGAGGGAACTCCCTTTCGTATGTGTAACTATTTCTTAATTCAGACGTCCGCCCTCTCGTAATTTTAGACTCCTCTTCTCTTGCACCGATTCCAGTCCATAAAAAGCCCTTACAGGAGGACGAGATTGCGGCGATATGCGAGGACGCCCTGAACGGCCTCATCTATCTCCATAGCAACCAGAGGATACATCGAGATGTCAAGGCCGGCAATATCCTCCTCACAGACAATGGCACGGTCAAACTAGGTGGGTGTTCACCATCGGCGTTCATTTGTTCTTTTCAGCCAAATTTGTAAATATTTTACCAGAGCTAACGGTTGAATTGCTTCTGACTGGCACCCCCACCCCGGCAATGACTAGTTGACTATTAGGGATAGCTGAGATGGGAAGAGCACTGGTACGTTAATCAAGAAGTGTCCCGGTCCAGTCAAAGTTTTCTTTGCCCATTTTTCAATTTGTTCAAAAGTTCCCAGTCCGTTTTTCCTTTGTTTGTTTGACATAAAGATAAATTGATCGAAAGTGGATGTGGTGCAGTAGATTGAGTTTATCGGAGGGCTCGGAGCTGCTTGTCAACAAACTGTGGCTCCACTTGACTAAACAAGGGAACCTTTCCCCTGTTTCCTTTCTGTACACAGCTGACTTTGGTTCTGCATCCTTTCTAAGCCCTGCAAACTCCTTTGTTGGTACTCCATATTGGTAAGTGATTTTGATCCCTTTGCCGTGGAACTGAGCTGAAACCCAACCCCATAGGTTTGGGATTCCTAACCTAAGGCTGTCGATTTGTCGTACTTAACTCTGATTCGGATTTGTCGTACTTGAACCTGGATAAGGCAACGTTTGTTGCAGTTTGTCATGAAGTTTGTTGACGCGCATTTGTCCGTCTCCTTTGATTAATCCCAGTCAAGGCGAGTTATGTGGTTGTCTTATACCTAATCTGTGGCCCTGTTTTTTGTTCTCTGAATCTCAAGTCGATTCAGAATTATACCTTTTCCCAAAGGGAGACTCTCTAACTAAACACTGCCAACTGTCGCTTCGACTAGTTCGACTTACCAAAGTACACAGCCTGAAGTCTCTTATCAGCTCTTTTCAGAGCCACAACCCACCTCGCAAGAGATGGAGGCACATAGTGTCATCGCAAACCTTCCAATTTGTACGTCCACCATGCAAACCTTCAAGTCAAGAATAACTTCCGGTGACACCACGCGATCCCTTTAGGAGTTGGTGTGGTTCTGTGAAGAATCGTCAGTCCCTCGGACATTCGCAAAATCGCACAAGCTAAAAGGAGACATTAACTGTACACGGTGCCACCGCAAACTATTCGTGGCTGCAGTGATTTTTGCTGATCAATCATTTTGTGTGTTAAATCCATCCGACTCTGACTCAGAACGGGAATGAGTGGAAGGTTTGCGGTGACACCAAGCTCATCATCTCTAGTGTCACGGAGTGCGGTTCTGAAAAGAGCCGGTAACTATTCGGGCAGCGTGTCGTCGGGAGAGTGTCTACACACTGCCCGCAACGTTGAGTTACAGGCTCTTTTCAGAGCCACACCTCACCACACAAGAGATGGATGTACACGGTGTTGCCGCAAATCTTTCACTCTTCCATGCCTTGAAATCTGGTCTCTGTGTTTTCTTTGCCTGGCCAGGATGGCTCCCGAGGTCATACTGGCAATGGACGAAGGCCAATACGACGGCAAGGTGGACATTTGGTCGCTAGGAATTACGTGTATCGAGCTAGGTAAGTCCTGGGGTGTCCCTATCGCCAGTCAGAGTAGAGCACACACTGCCCCCCGAATGTTGAGTGGCTGGCTCTTCTTAGAGCTGGGGGTCAGTCTCACAAGAGATATGTAGGGAAGCATTCTGTTTCTGGGCCCTTAACTATGGCTTCTGATTTTGTTGTTTTATTAGATTTGGGTAATTAGGCAAAATTTTGCTGTACGCAATTTAGGGTGGGTTTATTTCAATAGCTAGAGGGCCAGACGTTTCGATCCTAGCAGGACCTTTCTCAGGCCTTTGAGAAAGGTCATGCTAGGATCGAAAAACGTCAGGCCCTCTAACTTTTGAGTTTTATGTATTGCAGGTCATTTTAGTCGGTGAGCAGTTTGCAACTGCTTTGTTTGTTTGTGTATGTACTTCATGTTTTTGATTTTGTCAGACAACCATTATTGGGGACGCCAATGATTGGCATGCAAATGAAAATGGCTGGCATTTATTGTTCCTGATTGGTCGGCGAGTTTAGAGCACTCTGAACTCCCCGCGTGGCGTTCGCGGGCACTGAGAAGTGGCCCCCCTGCGAAGTGGTCGGGCAGCTCGGCTTGGGGTCTCTCTCTTTTTTTTTTCCCCCGTCCTGAACCGTTTCGCCGTGTGTGTCTTGTCCCCGCAGCGGAGAGCAAGCCGCCCCTGTTCAACATGAACGCGATGAGTGCCCTGTACCACATTGCCCAAAACGACCCCCCGTCGCTCGGCAACATGATGGAGTGGTCCAGCGCCTTCCGCTCCTTTGTCAACACCTGTCTCGCTAAGGAGCCCGAGCACAGACCCTCGGCCGTGCAGCTGTGTGCGGTGAGTAGCCGTCTCTACGAAGGGAGGGCAAGGGGGAGGGGGACTTCAAATAGGGATTTAATATCCAGATGATGTACATGTAAGACCTCCGAAAATGTCAGGATTTCCGGAAGTTGCGATGATTTTTATTGTCTAATTTTTTTATTTTTTTATTAATTAATTTATTTTAGATTTTTTTCATGTCAGACGGGGATCTTAAAGTTGACTTTGATGATATTATTTGAAGGTTTGCATGGCGGAGTGTGGCTCAGTAAGGAGCAACACTCCGTCTCAAGGAGATGTTGTACTCTTGTGTCCAAAGAGATGTTTTACAAGGTCCTGCTAGGATCCTTTGTATAAAGGGGACTAGGGACAACACTCCCAGCTGTAGTGTGTGTCTACCTTACCGCCCAAGATTTCATTTTTCCTTGCCTGCCTGCTTGCCCCCTCCCCCCCCCCCTCTCTCTCTCTCTCTCTCTCTCTCTAGAACGAGTTCATCAGGCGGGACCGGATCAACAGCGTCATCCTGGAGCTGATTGAGAGAACGCGGAGGGTAGTCCGGGAGCTAGACAACCTGAACTACCGCAAGATGCGCAAGATTCTCATGACGGACTCGCTGAACCGGAACAAGGGCGAGGGCGGGGAGGAGGACACGGAGGACGGAGTCAGCGACTCGGTGAGCGAATCTGTGAGTAAATCTGGGAGTGGATCTCAACGTTGTGGACAAATCTGGGCTGGTGGGGGGGATTGGGGGAGTGTTTGGAAATGGGATTAGAGGCTTGAATGACTAAATTGTTTGATTTTAAAGGCCCTATACAACATCGCTAAACGGTCAAAAGATTGCCACAGTTTGTGTGTTAAACCATTACACATTCTAAAAAAGCAACACTGCAAAGGTTTTAGCTCAAATGGTAATCTGAGAAAGTATAAAAAAAGGCACAAAATTGTCACGGTTTTCGCACTCTGTTGCACTCTGTGAGTAATCATGGAGTGGACTTATCTTTTGGACCTCGGCGGAGATTGCCAGCTAAAGTCACGCTGGCATTGTCAGGTGCAGAATACTATTTGATGCCACTGTTCTGGAGGAACTTCACACTCTACCATTATTATTATTGATGTTATTTCCGGTTTATTTGACTGTTCAGAGCAGTCCCCCCGGAGACTGAATTGAAGACTGCTTACAGAAGAACATTAACATTCAATGAGGTTTTGCCCTTGAGCGCATGATAAACACAGAGTGCTCAGTGCTTTACCTGGTGTACTGAGCATGTTGAGCAAGGGCAAAACCTCATTGAATTACATTTTCCTCGACGCAAACATCATGTTTTATCTATGAACATTATCATTGAACATTTTTGGATGATCTGTCAAATGCCTACATGTACATGTATATATGATTATGATTTCCCCCATCCCTCAGAACTTGGTGATAATTATGAAACGTCTTGTCTGGTTGACCAATGTTTCGTTTCCTTAGAAAAAATGCCATGAAAAAAATTGGATTTTTTTTTTATATAAATACACACATTATCTCTAATGCCCTCCACAACAAGGTTGTTTTTTTTGCGACAGAAAGTAAAAGGATAAACTTACTGGCAAATGTCCAAGCTATTTAAACAAAAGAAAGGGCAAAGAAAATGTGACCCTCACCAGGGTTTTACAAATGAAATTGGTCGTGGGAGTCTGTGAATCTATAGTGCATTGTTTGTGGAAGAACGAGCACCGAAAGAAATCGAGGAAGGCAGGGGAAAAGACAAAAATCCTATTGGAAGTGAGAGTCTGTAGTTTCAACAATCTGCACGACGATGTATGTTTCCTTTTTTTTTCTCGCACATGAGCGTGGAGTATGCAGCCTGTCTGCTATTTCCTGGTGGAGTTTAACCCCCTACTGAGACCGTCCAATCCCAATTCCCCCCCCCCCTCCCCGACCCCCTGCTACTCCTCAGTGGACCCCCTTGTCACCAATGGGGCCGGTCTTCTTCTTTGCCCCGCCTTCCCCGCAGGGTGACGAGGTGTTTGGCGGCAAAGCGAGCCAGACCAACAGCATAGGAAGCCAGCACAGCATACAGGATAGCATGCAGAGCGGCATCAACTGTGGCAGCATTAACAGTCTTCCGGGCCCGTCCGCGGAGTTTGACAACTCTAGAGACTCCAGGGTAAGTTCCCTCCACCCCTCCCCCCCCCCGACGACGGGCAGAGTACATACATACCATCCGAAACGTTGAGTTACCGACTTTTTTTTCAGAGCCACACTCCCTCTCCTTCTTGAAAGTTGAAGTGGTACATGGTGTCACCGCAAACCTTCCACTTAGTATTTCCACCATGCAAACCTTCCAAGTCTTATTTAAGTTTTCCCCCCGAGGGAAAAAAAGAAGAAGAGAAAAACCAACAAACTCCAAAACAGGCTAGGTCATACCGGTAGTCTTGGATGGCTGCCAGGCTTGTTCTAGAGGTCCATGGGGGGGACTGCAGTCAATTCTGAAACTGTCTTTTTTGGGGGGGCTTGAAAACAAGAAAAAGGTTTAGCAGAATGTTGGGGTCCACTGTTGTCCATTCGCCTCAAGTGTGTCAAAACCAGAAAATTCATCATGTTTACCCCAGCAACCATCAACCGACCATATGATTGATCAACAAGAAAAGGCTCCCGGGATTCTCGGCCATTTTTTTTTTTAAAGCACTCCAGTAGGAGTGCCAGCACCTTGCCACACACACGATTGCGATTGGTGTTGTCTTCCGACCCTCAATCAGTCACCTTGAAGCCCCCTCACCTCCTCACTCCTCACCTACTGGCTCGTCTAGAATGTTGCATCTTGAAGGCAGTTGCATTTTACCTTTCGCTGACGGGGGAAAGGTTCTTGCAGCTTGCACACGTTTTTTTGAGTTTGATTTTTGCCTTTTAACGTACAGAGTAGAGCCTTGGCAGTACACCTGCAGCTATGAGCGTAGTTCATCACGCCCTCAACACCTTTTCCCCCTTCACTAGACAAACGAGTTGTTTGCTTCCATCCCCCCCCCCTGAAAAAACCCCACCCACTCCAATAATCCCTGCTAATCAACCGAATAACACATCGTAGATAACAGTAGACATAACCAAGCTTATTTTCCAGACTAATTTGCATCGTAGACATACTGACTTTTGATGAGATACGTTATTTGTTTTTGTATTTTTGTGTGTGATTAAGCCCCATTCTGACGCAATTCCCCCCCCCTCCCAAGAAATATCAATGCAATTTGCAGTTCAGTCTTCTCAGTATACTTGTCACATTTCCTTATGCACACCGATGGAGATCCCTTGTTGGTTTGTTTGAATAATGGGGATTTTATGAAGCTACATGTATTACACTGTACTCCTAATGTAGGTTTGAAAACTGGCAGCTGATTTGTGTGTATACATCGATACAACCAAGAAAAACTAGTTATCCAATTGGGGAACTTTCATTTTCTGTATTTCCAGAGATTTTAGATTCCACGCTAATACTGCATCATATGTATGGATAGTGACACGGGTTGGGCTCTAATTTAGGCCACAAGAGTTTTCAGTTTTGGCCAATCAGTTGTGCACGGCAGCTCAGGCTAGATAGAGTCAGAGGATGGCACTGAGCCACATGAGGGTGACCTGTCCGGGAGCTCCTGGTAGATATCAAATGAATGCGGTCAACTGCAGAATCCGACTGATCCTAACTTCTACTTGTCCTCCTCCTCCCCACTAACCCACATGCACGCTTGCTCTCGCTCTCTGAGCAGTACGCATACAACGGCCAGCCCTACAGCGGTCTTCCGCCCATGCACTCGGGCTACAGCTCGGCCCTAGACCTAACCCTGGGCAAGTCCCATGACCTATCGCCGGGGTACCATTCCCTGAAGGGCCCCAGCAATCACACCAACTTTGCCATCAAGATGGACTATCGGGGCAGTAGAAGAAAGGTACCAGACTAGCCTAACCCCCTTGAACCTTACCCTCACCTCCTCCTCCTCTGAACCTCCCCCCTCCACCTCCTTCGCTAGCTGGCCAAAGTGCATGGCACCTGTATTGTGTACAAACAGCAGCAGTGCATGGTGGGATACCAGCTCGGTAGCCCAGCGCATGCTGGGTAGCCCAGTGCATTCTGGGTAGCCCAGTGCATTCTTGGTAGTCCAGTGCATTATGTTTAACCTAGTGCATTCTGGGTAGTCCAGTGCATGCTGGGTAGTCCAGTGCATTCTGGCTAGTCCAGTGCATCCTGGGTAGCCTAGTGCATTATGGGTAGTCCAGTGCATGCTGGGTAGCCCAGTGCATTCTGGGTAGTCCAGTGCATGCTGGGTAACCCAGTGCATGCTGGGTAGCCCAGTGCACTTCTGGGTAGCCCAGTGCATTCTGGCTAGTCCAATGCATGCTGGGTACTTTTGCCTAGCATCCTTCAAGACCTCATGCATGTTGTTGTGATGGTTGTCTGGTAATTTCTTGTCCAGTGTCTTTTGGGTGTTTTTTGGGGCTGCTTATTATTTATTTCCCCCCCCATTAAGCCAAGCTGTTTACGCTAGCCACACTCGGTCTTAGTTTATGAAACGATGGTGGGACAGAGTAAAGCTGTGAGCAATGTGGCCGTCCGTTGAGGGGACCCATTTCATCTTGGACGAGTCTTCGCTAAAAGATCTCCCCGCAGAGGAGAAAAGCCAAACAAAAATTCATGTTGGTATGAATTAATCTAGTGGAACTGCCTGCCAATAAAACATTCTCTGAATTCCTACCAGTTTTCTGAATTCTTTGAGAACAAAAAATTATGATATCGAAAATGAAAATACCAATCTTCAGAAATGTTGTGCCTTGTCACCCGTCCAATTTTAGGTATTTGCTGAATTAGTTTCCTCAACTTTTTAAGATGATAGAAAAAAACCTAAAAAAAAAAAAAAGCATTGACAGTGACACAATCTTGTTGCACTTAGTATCTAGTGATCAGTTGTTGCTTGTTGTTGAACTGTTCGTCTCAGTCCATGAACCCTGGTTGGTACTCTAGTCAGATTCACGGTCGTCCTTATTGCCATTAGTATTGCAGCTTTCCCTTTTCTGTTTGGGATTTTGTCGTTTCCTCCCCGCGGCTTGGCCAGTGGCGTGTGATCAGTTCGGGCGGTTGGCCTTTTGGCGCTCTGGGTGAAGTCCAAGGACACTGCATGTGTCGGGGACGATGTTTGCTTTCTGTTTCGGACGAACTCTCTGCCCTCTCGTGGCATCCTTCCAGACACTCTCCGGTGTTTCCTATCCATGTGCATTATGATTTGGCAGATGTGTCAGGGAGCCAGACCTCTCTTATAAAGGTCAATAACTCATTGCGTCTGATTCGTCCCCAAAAGTCTGTAGGACTCTTTGCTTCGCTCATTTCGAGGCTAGAACGAATTCTCGCAGCAACATATTTGAACATTTCTGTAAAGAATGAATAGAGCCCTTACATTTTGATCCTAGCAAGACCTTTCTCAAGGGCAGCAAGCTTCTGCTACAAGGATTGAAAGATCAGGCCCTCCTAATGTTTGATATTTGCAATTTGCTAATTTTTAGTCAGTTTTAGCAGTTAGCAACATTTTTTCCGAACTACTGTACTCATTTCTACAAAGGTTAATGCATCGCTAATTCTTCATCTAAAAAGTCCACAAAAAGTTATGAAATGTTGCTATTAAAACAATTTTTGGAAAGGTTGATAATGCATTGCTATTGACCCATCCGCAATTTTCAAAAATTATCTTCAGAAAGCTAACACTAATTTTGGCAACATGACTGTTGCCCGGAAACCCCAGTTTAGGTCAAAACTGAAAAAAAAAATTGAAAATCAAATGTCTGTAGCCTCAGATGGTTCCACCCTAAAGTTTGCACTTATAACAGGAATACATACAGCCTGTGCAATTTCCTGTGTATTCATATAAAGCATGGCTTCCTTCTATAAGTTACTCAGCTTGCCAATGCTGTCCTGTCATCCTTGGATCAGTCCATTTCCTTGTCTGTTTGCATTTTTCTTAAGTCACAAATGGCATGAAAAAAATATATAAAAATCCAGACAGTACAAAGTTTTGTCAAGAAATGAATTTTCATTACGCATACCGTATTTGTTAAGCCCCAAGTACCATTTTTTTAAATAATTCGATAACTTCCAATAGTTTTAGATGATTTGTTCATCAAACAAAGGAAAGAAAAACTGGGATTTGTTTTGGTTAAAATGATTTTTTCTATAAGTCAAACAAATAGAGGAAAAACTGACTGGAAACTTTTGAAAACAATTTTGAGAAATGGTGAAGAAAGCATTTGACTTGACCCAGGGACGTGAACCCGAGACCTCTGGTCTGGAGCACCTGCGCTCTTACCACCTGAGCTATCCAGTCCTTCAGATTGCAGCCTTCCCAGATAGTCAACTAAGCCTTGGAAAGACGGTATGCAAAACCAGAGGTCTCGGGTTCAATAAGTCCCCGGTCCAGTCAAAAGTTTTCTTTGCTATTTTTGGAGTTCCGGTAAAATGTTTGTTGCGTACACGCACTTTGTAGAAATTCTGTATCCACTTCGTACACAGTGCAGGCATTGAGATGCAGACATTGCAGGCTTGTGTTGAATGTGCTCCGTTAACTTCTTTTTTTTTTTTTGGGGGGGGGGGCGACAAGGGAGATTCCTCTCTTTTCTCGTTACCTCTGGATCTCCTTCCCCTCTGGTTGCCTGTGGGAATTAACCCATGCCCCAAATGCCTGTTATTGTTTGTCAGTGGTAAAGGGAGATTTCCCCGTTGGAATTGTCGCAAGAGTCGTACTGCAGGCCCTTTCAGCGTACATGTGTATCTTCAATGTGCTATACAGGCCTGCTTTCTTTTGCTTTGACTATTTCCTCTTTGTTTTGACCATCGGGATGGGCTCTGGTGTATTTTTGTTTGCCCAATCTTGTATTTCGGTCTTTCCGAAACAGCTCTTGTTTTCTTTTTCTTTTTTTTTCTTCAGTTTTTTTTTCCTATCACTTTTTTTTTTTTTTTTTTACACAACAAAAGGTGAAATTCTTGCCATTCATTTTATTAATTTGTTTGGTGTGCACGATGTGCTGACTACGAAACGTGGCAATGTCCTTGCCATATGTTGGCTCAGCACTGAAATGCCGCTCTGCTACGGTATGGCTGGATCCTTCACTGAGCAGGGTTGTGCTTTGGCGGACATGACCTGAAACAGGGGGGAAAAAAGAAGAAGAGATTTGACCGCACTGGTGTCAACCACAAACAAGCACTGTCTCAGATCCATACCTTGCAACGCCGCAGACTGCAACAGTGTATTTTCTTGACGTTTCTCCGATTCAACCAGCAAGCGGTTTGTGCCAAAGAATGCATCCCTTGGCTTGTCTGCACGGCCACCAAAGCACAACCCCGCATGCATTCACTGTAGTTTCAGATATTGCATATTTATTTTGTTCCAGCGACTGAACATGTTTTCAGTTTCAGATGTTCCCTCTTTCCCCCTCCCACCTTTGGCTAGCTTTCTTGTTTGTAACTATCAGTGTCGTTTAAATTATTATTTTTTTCAATGTGAGAAGAACAGCTGAGCTTGATTTCTTAGGCTTGGCGAAAATATCAGCGTCAGTTAGGTTTGGTTTCGAATGGGCCTTATTGTTAATTCTCTCCCCCTCTCTTAATGTTCCGACCCTTTTGCAGATGTCTAGCGGTACTAGTCTTAGTAGCTATGCAGACAGTCCGGAGAACCTTGAGGATCAGTTTAAGACGATAAGGCCGACGAGTATCGTCACGAGACAAGCCAAGGAGCACGAGAGCGAACTGCGGGAACAATTCACAGGTGAGGCAGGATGTCGGGACTTATCGGTCCGCTGGACGAGGTTCGCTGGTTGTCAGAGCTTGTCCTCAAAACTGCGGAAGCCCTGGTGGATAGTCACGGCTCAGTTAGTGATCGATCCAAATGAACGTAGAATCCATGCATTAATTAGAATACGGCTCAGTTAGTATCGATCCAAATGAACGTAGAATCCATGCATTAATTAGAATTAATCCATTTATTATTATTTTTTAAAATTCATTTTTTTATTTTTTTAGTGTCAAACAGGTATCTCAAACTGCTCATTTTTACTTGTTAAAACCCTAAAAACTGAAGGGCGTCTGCACCCCTGCCGTGAATCTGTCGGTCGCGTATGCGCTCACTCGCAGTCGCACAGTTTATTGGCCTTCAGTGATTTTCAGGAAATGACTTTGTCGGTCACTTACATCCCCGATACATTGAAATTACGCATTGAATTTTTTTCATCATTGTTTCCTGATAACATTTTCTAGAGTCGCAGCCTAAAGATAGGGTCGGTCGGGTAACCGGAAGCAGAACTTGTTTTGTTTTTTTCGGACACGAGGAGCTAACTAGAATCATTTGGTTAGAAGTCCAAACATTGATCCGTTGGATGCCCGATACTCTGACCCGTAGGTTACAAGAGGATGAGGAGACTACACCAGAAGCAGCTGCAGCAGCTGGAGACGAGACTGAAGGCGGAGATGGAGGAGCTCCGGCAGAAACTGGACAAGGAGTATGAGCAGTGTGTGCAGACCAATACCAAGGACGTGGACAAGCTCCTGCAGAGGCACCAGACGGAAGTGGACAGAAAGGTTATTTATTATTATTAATTGGTTTGCGGTGACACCATGTGTATCATCTCCTTTGAGACTGAGTGTGGCTCTGAAAAGAGCCGGTGACTCAACGTGTCGAGCAGTGTGTACTCTGCTCGTCGTCAGGAGACTGCTGGATTCCAACTATCATCAGGGGTTTTGTATGGCTTGGAGGAGCGGTGAAGCGTGGAGGATCCTTCCCGCCAAAAAGTTGTGGTCGTGACCGTTGAAGTGTAGAGGATCTTTCCCGCCCAGCCTGACTACTGAAGCACGACGTGAGGTGGGAAATCACTGGGCCGTGTCAGTAGAGGGCTGGCTGCCGTGGTTGAAGGACGTCGGAGATGTAGACTGGTTGGTGGTGTTGTCCTTGGGTATAGAGGACCCATCAGACAGTAGAGGTCGCCAAATTTTGGCGGGAAGGATCCTCCACGCTTCACCGCTCCTCCAAGCCATACAAAACCCCTGATGATAGTCGGAATCCAGCAGTCTCCTGACGACGACCAGAGTACACACTGCTCGAAACGTTGAGTCACCGGCTCTTTTCAGAGCCACACTCAGTCTCAAAAGAGATGATAAACATGGTGTCACCGCAAACCAATTAATAATAATTGTTTCCACCATGCAAACCTTCAAGTCTTTTCTTAGGTTATTATTATTATCATTATATGTGACCCGCTCCAGGAAAAGGGGATACAAAGTGGCAAACAGTTTTGCAGGAAATGCATTGACTGTATTTCTGAAGGCTCCGGCGGTGTTAGGCTCTCCAGATCTTGTCAAAATTGACCCATTTATAAAAAAAAAAAACTGCCAGCCCTTGGACATGCCCTTGAAAAGATTTTTCCGATTTCAATTTTGCCCCGTGAATGGATTTGTGTATCTTACCATTGGAATGGCCACTCTCTGGTCCACAGCCAGGGGATGTCAGATTTTGGGAAATGGGAAATTTTCTTTTCTTTTCCTTCTTTATTTATTTTTCTTTTTTCTTCTTTATTATTATTATTATTATCAGTATTTTATTTTTAAATTATTATTTTGCTTATGTCAAACAGGTATCTCAAACTGCTCATTTTCATCTGTTAAAACCCTAAAACCTGAAGGACGCTTGCACCCCTGCCATGAATCTCTCTGTCGTGTCAGCTCTCGCTCGCAGTCACATCTCTCGGTCGCGTAAGCGCCCACTCGCAGTCGCATCTCTTGGTCGCGCAAGCGCTCACTCGCAGTCGCACAATTTTGCCGGCCTCCAGTGATTTTTCAGAAAAATGACTTTGTCGGTCGCTTACATCCCTGCGCAGCAAAAAGCATCCACCTCCGAGGAGAAGAGGCTGATCAAGTCCATCTCGTCCCGCCAAGACACGGAGCTCAAGGCCTTCCAGCAGCACCTGAAGAGAGAGTACAAGCACAACAAGGAGCAGATCAAGAAGGTGAGCTTCGGGAGGAGTCTTAAGCCTGGTCGCTGTGCCAACTGTGCGTTGTCAGTACGGGACCCTGTCCTTGGCAATGAATTAATGTCGCTGCAAAGGGATCAGGCACTTGGCCGGAAATTGGGTATAAATTCCCCAAAATTAGTTCCAGCTTCTGAAGATTTTTTATTTTTTTTGAAACAAAAATGGGTGAAAAAAAGATTTGCGGATGGGTCAATAGCAATGCATTATCAACTTTTCAAAAAATTGTTCAAATATATTGTTGCAGGAATTGTTTTTGAGCATCTTTTTAGTAGCAAACTGTGTGGACTTTTTCGATGAAGAATGAGTGATGCACTAACCTTTGTAGAAATGAGTAATATGGGGAAAAAATGTCTCAAACTCCTTACTGACTAAAATGACCCTCCACTTCCCTCCCCTCCATCCTTCGCCCCCTCAGGAGGTCGACAACACACCAAAGAAGGAGCAGGACTCGTTCATCCGTAGCCGCAAGGAGTCGCTGCAGCAGCAGCAGCAGCAGGCGGAGCAGCAGCTGCAGCGGGAGCAGAAGCGGTTCCTGGAGACGGAGCTGAGGAAGCTGAAGGGGCGCCTCACCCTGTCCAAGCACACCCAGCAGCAGGACCAGCTCAGAGAGGTCAGTTCCCCCTCCCGATATTAGCCAGCTTAAGCTTCGCGACGGGAGAGCATACAGGCCGGGAAGGCTCGCTGAACGCGACGGTCCCTACACACACACACACACACACACACACACACCCGTCGTTTCGATTCCCGACTGCATTCCACACGTGTGTTGTTATTGCCGTACCGTCGTGCTCATGGACCGGACCGTTATTTCGCCCGAGAACCGTCCTCAAACCCCAACGCGACGGTGGCTTGTTCAGTGCCGTGCCGGCGCGTATTGCCGTTGTGGCTCTGGTTACCGTCCTACACGGTCTCCCGTCCTGAATCGAAAGCTCGGTATTTTTGGAAGCCTTGATGTCGGAAGAAGGCTATATAGCCACTCTGGGACCTTCGAAATTCGGACAGAACTATTGTCCAAAAAAAAAAATTCCTTTCAAGCAATATTTGGCATGACAAACACCTGCTTTGATGACACTAAACTCTGCAGGAGATAATGTTTTTTTTAATGTTTTTTTAAAATTTATTCTTATATCCAACAGTGGAGATCTGCCACTTACAGGTTTCATAAAAAACAACTGAAAGACACACTCATCCCCCCCCCCCAAAATAGAATAAATAACTTACAGTGTATATAATGTTAGAAGTGGTGAATTCTTTGTCAAAATTTAGTGGGCCTGACGTTTCGATCCTAGCAGGACCTTCCTCACAGGCAGAGTGACAAGTACAAAAATGTCACTCTGCCTGTGAGAAAGGTCCTGCTAGGATCGAAACGTCAGGAACACTGAATGTTGAAATTTGCATTTTGGTACTTTTAGTCAGTAAGCAGTTTGCAACATTTTTGTAGATCACCTTAACACCTTTTTGTATATCACTTTGAATCCTTTATGCGGCGTCTTTTTCTTTGATCATGGGCTCCAGATTCTTCACAAGAGGCAGGTTGTGAAGGAGATGGAGCACGTGATGGGCCTGCGGCACCATGAGCAGACGCAGGCGCTGGAGTACCGCCACCTGAAGCAGATCCAGAACCTGCGCAGCGAGCAGATGGAGAAGCAGTTTGAGACGGAGCTGGCCAACCAGGGCGAGTACAACAAGCGGGCCCAGCGCGAGCTGCGCAAGAAGCACGGCATGGAGACCAAGCAGCAGCCCAAGAACCTCAAGGTTAGCCAGCGGGCTTCTCCCCAAGCCCTTGTCCTTGTCTCTATTTTGGCGAGCTGCGAAGCTGTGCCAGCCTATGGAATACTGATGACTGTCCGTCCGTCCCTCCCATCTGTCCCTCCATCCATCCGTCTGTCCGTCCGTCTGTCCGTTCGTCTGTCCATTCGTCTGTCCGTTCGTCTGTCCGTTCGTCTGTCCGTTCGTCTGTCCGTCCGTCTGTCCGTCCGTCTGTCCGTCCGTCAGTCCGTTCGTCTGTCCGTTTGTCTGTCCGTTTGCCTGTCCGTTTGTCTGTCCGTTTGTCTGTCCATTCGTCTGTCCTTTCGTCTGTCCATTCGTCTGTCCATTCGTCTGTCCATTCGTCTGTCCATTCGTCTGTCCGTTCGTCTGTCCGTTCGTCTGTCCGTTCGTCTGTCCGTTCGTCTGTCCATTCGTCTGTCCATTCGTCTGTCCATTCGTCTGTCCGTTCGTCTGTCCGTTCGTCTGTCCATTCGTCTGTCCATTCGTCTGTCCATTCGTCTGTCCCTCCATTCATCCATCTACATAGCTGCCAACCATTCCTATTTTGGAGGAATCAATCCTCTTTTTGGGGGGTAAAAATGTATCACTTTTTACAAGTTCTTGACATCAAATTCCGATTTTTGGATTGAAAATGCACATGTAATTCTATGTACTGTAGCTTGCTCTGTGATTCCTCTTTTTTAGCAGAAGTATTCCTAAATTCCTTTCAGATAGGTTGGCAGCTATGCGAGTACAGAAAGTGAAAAAAACGCAGCACTATCAGAATCAATTCGGCTAATGCTAGGGATTTGACCCGAATGCAAATATCAGAAATTAGGAGGGCCTGACGTTTCAATCATAGCAGGACCTTTCTCAAAGGCCTTTCTCTGCCTCTGAGAAAGGTCCTGCTAGGATCGAATCGTCCGGCTCCTCTTAAATGTTGCTGTGGGATAAATGAGGCTAAATATATGTAATTATATATTCCCCTGTTCATTGGTTATCTGTAAGTTTTGTGTTTTAAACCCCGTTAATTTTTAGAACATTTACTATGTTAATAATGTATATATATTTTTGTTTATGTATTTTTGATGTAACTTTTTAAACGTAGCTTTGCCAGCTGAGATCCATGGGAGATCAGTGAGTTTTGCCACTGAATGGATCACCCAGGGTAAACAAGAAATCAATAAATCAATAAATATTTGAATCTGCCACCTCCCTCCCTCCCTCCCTCCCTCCCTCCCTCCCTCCCTCCCTCCCTCCCTCCCTCCCTCCCTCACTCCCTCCCTCCCTCCCTCCCTCCCTCCCTCCCTCCCTCCCTCCCTCCCTCCCTCCCTCCCTCCCTCCCTCCCTCCCTCCCTCCCTCCCTCCCTCCCTCCCTCCCTCCCTCCCTCCCTCCCTCCCTCCCTCCCTCCCTCCCTCCCTCCCTCCCTCCCTCCCTCCCTCCCTCCCTCCTCCCTCCTCCCTCCCTCCCTCCCTCCCTCCCTCCCTCCCTCCCTCCCTCCCTCCCTCCCTCCCTCCCTCCCTCCCTCCCTCCTCCCTCCCTCCCTCCCTCCCTCCCTCCCTCCCTCCCTCCCTCCCTCCCTCCCTCCCTCCCTCCCTCCCTCCCTCCCTCCCTCCCTCCCTCCCTCCCTCCCTCCCTCCCTCCCTCCCTCCCTCCCTCCCTCCCTCCCTCCCTCCCTCCCTCCCTCCCTCCCTCCCTCCCTCCCTCCCTCCCTCCCTCCCTCCCTCCCTCCCTCCCTCCCTCCCTCCCTCCCTCCCTCCCTCCCTCCCTCCCTCCCTCCCTCCCTCCCTCCCTCCCTCCCTCCCTCCCTCCCTCCCTCCCTCCCTCCCTCCCTCCCTCCCTCCCTCCCTCCCTCCCTCCCTCCCTCCCTCCCTCCCTCCCTCCCTCCCTCCCTCCCTCCCTCCCTCCCTCCCTCCCTCCCTCCCTCCCTCCCTCCCTCCCTCCCTCCCTCCCTCCCTCCCTCCCTCCCTCCCTCCCTCCCTCCCT
The DNA here is from genome assembly GCA_949987565.1 of Luidia sarsii. Taxonomy (NCBI): domain Eukaryota; kingdom Metazoa; phylum Echinodermata; class Asteroidea; order Paxillosida; family Luidiidae; genus Luidia; species Luidia sarsii. Next base: position 24,149,304 of record OX465105.1, on the reverse strand, counting down.
CCCTCCCTCCCTCCCTCCCTCCCTCCCTCCCTCCCTCCCTCCCTCCCAGATCAAGGAGCAGTCCATCAAGAAGCAGTACCACGACGCCTGCAAGATCCAGATGAAGCAGTTCAAGGCCCTGCAGACCCAGGTGCTGCAGACCACGGCCCGGGAGAAGCAGAAGAGCGTGGCCAAGAAGATGAAGGAGGAGCAGAAGAGGAAGATGGCCATCCTGGGGGAGCAGTACCGCCTGAGCAGCCAGGAGATGCTCCAGTCGCAGTCGGTGAGCGGACGCGCGCGCGCGGGATCATCTTCGGACGCACCCAGTTGCATAAAAAGCACGCCCTCGAGCCCGGAATAGGTCTCACCTCGCGCCGTTATCCTGACAGACTTACCCCCTTTTTTTTATGAATGCAAAATTTGCCCAAAGCAAGACTACTCAAGGTTATGGACTAAGGAAAGAAGGAGATAGGGAGGATCTCAGGAAGGCTGGAGATAGGAATTGACATTCCTCTTAAAAAAAGTGTCAGAACGTAGGCTTGGGGAAAACAATGTGGTTTTACACATTTTTTTTTTATGCAAAGTTGCCAAAAAACAATAAGACTATAAAGACACTCAAGGTGAAGGGCTAAGGAAAGAAGATAGGGAGGAACTCAGGAAGGCTGGAGATAGGAATTGACATTCCTCTTAAAAAAAGCGCCAGAACGTAGGCTGGGGGAAAACAATGTGGTTTTACACATTTTTTTAAAATGCAAAGTTGCCAAAAAACAACAAGACTATAAAGACGCTCAAGGTTAAGGGGTAAGGAAAGAAGATAGGGAGGAACTCAGGAAGGCTGGAGATAGGAATTGACATTTAGGACCCAATTTCATAGAGCTGCTTAAACATGAAAATCTGAAAAGTTTTCGTTTTGTATAAACAGGATTACAAACCACACCGCCATGTGATGTTGATTGCTGCTTGATTTGTAGTGCGCTCTTCTTTACTTAGCATGGAACAATAGTGAAGTTGGGGTCGGTAAGGGGATCCTGTGAATCATGACTTGTTGTGCTTCATCAAATTATGGCGCTTAAGCAGCTCTGTGACATTAGCCCCTGATGTGTCCACGCCCGCCCTGAAAAAAAAAAACACCCAAAAAACCATGGCCGGTGAGGATTTGACGCTGTTGGGCGAGCCTATCTGACCCCCACCCCTCCCCTCTCTGTGCGTGATTTCCGTGCCGCAGATCCGCCTGAGCGACGCCCAGCAGCGAGAGTGCAAGGAGCTGCACGAGACGCTGAAGCAGGAGCTGGAGCTGCTGCACGCCTACCAGAGCAAGACGCGGCTGCACCTGGACACGCAGCACATGCGGGAGAAGAAGGACCTGGAGGAGTGGGTGTCGCTACGCCGGGCGCGGCTAGAGCAGCGGGTGAGACCTTCCAAACCTAAGACTTTGGAAACAAAAGTGCCTAACTCAGTACGTGGAGTACAAAGGATTAGATAAGACACTCACAGAATAGTCCTTGGGCTTTGATTCCAAACCTAGACTTTGGAAACAAAAGTGCCTAACTCAGTACGTGGAGTACAAAGGATTAGATAAGACACTTATTAGGCTTTGATTCCAAACCTAAGCCTTTGGAAACAAAAGTGCCTAACTCAGTACGTGGAGTACAAAGGATTAGATAAGACACTTATTAGGCTTTGATTCCAAACCTAAGACTTTGGAAACAAAAGTGCCTAACTCAGTACGTGCAGTACATAGGATTAGATAAGACACTTATTAGGCTTTGATTCCAAACCTAAGACTTTGAAAAAACAAAAGTGCCTAACTCAGTACGTTGAGTACATAGGATTGGATAAGACACTTATTAGGCTTTGATTCCAAACCTAAGACTTTGGAAACAAAAGTGCCTAACTCAGTACGTGGAGTACAGGTACGTAGGATTGGATAAGACACTCACAGAATAGTCCTTAGGCTTTGATTTCAAATGTAAGACTTTGGAAACAAAAGTGCCTAACTCAGTATGAGGAGTACATAGGATTAGATAAGACACTCACAGAATAGTCCTTAGGCTTTGATTCCAAACCTAGACTTTGGAAACTGCCTAACTCAGTATGAGGAGTACATAGGATTGGATAAGACACTAAAGGATTTGTCCTTAGGGTTCCATTCCAAATCTAGACATCGGAAACAAAAATGCCTAACTCAGTATGTCGAGTACAGAGGATCTGGTATGATAATAAGGATAACCCTTAGGGTTCTAAACCTAGACATGGTATTAGAGTGTTTGTATGTTAAACCAGAGTTCGCCTATCACAAGGTCCAATCAAATATTCTTTGCTATTTGTGAATTGAGGGGATGCCATGAGGAAATGCCATTGTCCAAATGGGTTTAGTCGACACGTGGGGTAGACTGCCCTAGGTTTTTTTTTTTCTTCTCTTTTTCCGTTGTTTGAATGATTTTAAAACCCCCAAATCTCGGTGGTGGCCTTGCCTGACAGATTGAGGAGGACACGGTGAGGCTGCAGTCGGAGAAGAGCGAGCGGATCCGCCAGCTCCTGGGCGAGCAGAAGGCGGAGGTGGAGAGCTTCGACGCCGAGACCCTGGGCATGGGCTTTGAGGCGCTGACCATCGAGAAGATCACGCAGACCTACGAGGGCCGGATGGACGACGGGCTCACGGGCAACGGTGACAGTTACCGGTACCGCTCCAACAGTACTTCCTCTGGCAGTTACAATTCGATGTCATAGGGGCAGCCTTGCCCATCCCATCCCATCCATCCCCCCACCCCCCCCCATCCGTTTTCTTTTATCTTTCCCAAGACATTCATCCAATCTCTATGCTGGTGTAATTTTTTTTTTTTTTTTTTTTTTTTTTTTGGGGGGGGGGTGTTTCAACCAAGACCCGTGATTTCTGAGATTTCGGGCCGTTTGTGGTGAGTGCAGTGAGTCGAGAAGAGTTTGCACCGACAGGCCTGATGTCATCTCCTCCTCCGTGCCAGGTCTTCTCAGAACCACACCAAACTGTGGGGGAAAAAAAACCATGATAATCTGCACACGGTGTAGTCGCGGACTATTCTTGCAATATGTTGCCTGATATTTGTGAAGGGCTCTTCGAAAATGGGTCACATTGGGGAAAAAGGAAGGTCAGGGATTGATAATATAAAATCAACTGTGATTTCAAGTTTAAGATAAAACAATAAAAACACATTTCAGATCAGCATTTATGAAAATATGGACACAAACCAAGCAATAGAACCCAAATCAGAAAATTAGATTTTTGATTTTTTTTTTCCCCCAGCACCCTGTGCATAGGAAAGGGACTCAAAGTGACTCATTTTTGTAGAGGCTGTCACATTTGCCCCGGCGATTTTGCGGCCTTAATGAATATGATGCATCTTTCATGAAGGCCTGGTCCTTCCAACCCATGCTGACGGATGGCTCGAGTCAGGCAGTCCCCGCGAGCATTGTAAGCCCAAAGTCCACTGTGAAATAGGTCGGTAATGCTATGAAATAGTAATGCTAGCATTTCCGCATTCCCCCTCGAGTTGCGACAGCGACAGGCTCAATTTTGTACAGTATAACCGTGCGCAAGACTGAATAATGCATGTGAGCTGTGGCTGGGGCTGGGGCTGGGGCTGGGGCTGGGGCTGGGGCTGGGGCTGGGGCTGACCATAGACCACCGCTGCGCTTGCACTGTGATGTATTCACTGGAACTGACTGGGAGGCTAGTGGGAGTAGCGCTTGAATTTCCAAACGGCTCAGGCTGAACTGAAAATGGTTATCCATCCTCCATTCTTAGGGGAAGAAGAATCTGTACATTAACTTCCATTGTCAACATCACGCTCGGCCAAGGTATTGGGATTGGTGTGTTTTTGAGACGAGTCCTGACTTGCTTAGAGATTGGGTCTGGGGAAGAATCTGTGGCTGGTTTCAATATGGTCGTCTGGAGCAGTCAACCAGTGGTCACAACCAGCCTGGGTTTGGGTCAAGATGAGGCTACCGGGACCAGGGAAGAAACCGTGGTCCTGAGGCTGGTTTAATACCAAATGGCAGAGCACAGTAGTCAACAAATGGGTCGATCAGCCTGGGTTTGGGGTTAAGATGAGGCTACTGGGACCAGGGAGTAAACCGTGGTCCTGAGGCTGGTTTACCAAAATAATGGCAGACCACAGTAGTCAACCTATGGCCAACCGACCTGGGTTTGGGTCAAGATAGGTTAACAACAATGTGCGCTCAAACTTCCTGTTTTGCCAGTCAATGAGATTTGTGTGTATTTGCTTTATCTACCCTAACTCGACGATGTGGCCCCCCCCCCCCCCCGACTGTTTCATAAGAGTAACCAGTCTTCTGGAGTTATTATTTCCTGGATAACCATCACTTATCCCTGTCTTCGATTTGAGGAGAGGGCTTGTGGGTCCAAGATGGATGTACTGTGGCGGAGCCTGGGATTTCGCCAACCCCTCTACGATGCATCGTAACTCACTGTATGATGGATAGCCCGTCGTTAGTTGAAATGGGCTGTATGCTTTTCTTGTGCATCACTCATCACTCAATTGATCTTGAGTTACGATGGGTTTGATGAAATCGACGGCTGGTCTTCTTAAAATTGCATGTAAATTGCCAAGGCATCGTATGAAGCAAATGCCAAGTGCTGGGAGGTTTGTGAGAACGCCTCCATTGTCAGACAAGTAAAAGTATACCACAGGCAATAGCACAGTGGTGTGGAATAATGGCCGCTTCCCACTTCCCCCCAGCAACCATTAGATCACTGTGCATTGGGAGTGGTAACATGGCCGCCTTACCGATCACAATACAGCTGTATGGTCCTAGCCAAATTCAATCACGATTGTTTCTCTCATTTCAGTTTTCTCTTCCTTCCTTGCCTCCCTCCCTTCTTGAAGTCTCCCGTGTCAAAAAACTATTTTTGAAAGTTCGGACCATTTGATAGAATGACTGAAACCGTTTCCCCCAAATCGGACGCATTCTTGGACCGAAAAGTTTCCTGAAAAGTTAACTTTGCAAGCAATACCGAGCACAAATCCTACAAACACTGCATTCTGTAAAAGAAAAGGGAATGTCAGATCGGTAGTCGCTATCAAAATTATTGATCATTTTTTTTTTTTTTAAGTAGCATTATCATAACCAGGGCTGGACGAAGAATATTGCCTGATGCATAGGAAATCCCTCCCAAAAATAGGAGTACTGCTTACATGTGCTTACACTGATTTTGCTTTTCTTAAATCTCTTGGTGGAGAAGGAATACAGATCTGGAGACTAGATCCAGGTTTAGGATAAGAGCATTCAGTTAGGCAATATCTGCATGGCACTGTCCTTGGCTCAGCCTCGATCTCGGTTGAGACCGGGGATGGAGCTGGAAATGGCGCCCTCTAGTGTCAATCTGGGCAGGTTTGGCTCGCCTGTCTGAAGTCCCCGGCTCTGAACACCACGGATGACTATGGCTTCCCCCTTTTGCTCTCTCTCTCTCTACACTTCTAAACAGCCATTTCCACGATTGGAAAATGGGACCGTTTTGCTCTCATTCTTAACAATGTCCCCCAAGGTGGCCACATTTACAATGATATGTTTATGTGTACAGTCTTCAGATACAGATCTACCACTGTCGGATTTTTCTCTCAAGGTCACACCCATCCTACGATTGTCAAACGTCGTGGGTTAGTGAAATGCCGATATATTTTTTTGTAATAATTTATAAAAACCGATGTAGTTCTTAACCCAAGTAACCGCAAGCACCGGATGTACATGCAACAGTTAACAAGATGCTGTAATTTGGTTTTTCCTGTTTCATTTGCCAAATTTTGTCGGTTTTTTTCCCCCTGGAAGGCTGTAGATTAGAAGAACGTTACATGAATGTTGGGTGTCCTGGGTTAAGTTTGATTCATTGAGTTGCATTGTCTTTGTTGCATGTACGTTCTCCCACGTGTGTACTGAGAAACACTGCTCCAAATCACCACACACATAAATGAGGCTTTGCAACACTGAGCCCAATGTCCAACTACCCCCCCCCCCCCCGGTAATTAGTGTGACTGTGTATGGTTTGGCTGGATCTGAATGATCGGCTGTGGCTGTGTGTCTATGGGCATCTGCCTGCACCGAGACACAGCCATGGCCGTTACTGCTGATTCAAGCCTTGGACTAAACGCGATACTAGGCTCGTCACCTGTGGGCAGTCTCCACACACCTGCCGATGCCGTCTGGACCCCAGAGATTTCAGAAAATGATCGCTGGCCTGAGCCCAGCCCCCAGATGCCTGCAGGAATCTTGAATGAGCCCCAACTCACAATCTTATTGGCAGCCCTGTTAAACATTGACGTGTTTTGCGTCATACAAAGAATGGGGAAGTGGTGATGTTCAGTATACTGCCAGACACCGTTGGTTGAGTATTTATTCATTATCTATCCATTTTGTTTTCTTCTTCAAATTCCTGGTCATTTTGGGAGACAAGTTGCCAGTGGACTATAAAGTTTCCTGCGTGTGAGGAAAACCCATTGGTCATTATACATAATATATGCAAACCTGTGATTTGTTGATTCATAAATGAATAATTCATGAGTTTGAAACTCCTCCCAGTATTTTTGGCCCCCTTCCCTCCCCGTCGCTAAGCGGTCACTAATCACTTGAATTTCTCCCCCATTAATCAGCTGAAGCTGGAAGACACTGTGGATTGTTGTCATAGCAATATGGTAATTAGCTTGAATCTTGCTGGCTTGATGTTAAATATTTGTTCATTGGACAGTGTCTCTGTACCCTTCTTTGATGCAAGTTAACTCTCTGACAACAAAATAACCCACATTTCATGAGGAGAGAATTTTGAAGCCAAAATAAAATAAATAAATAAAAATGGAAAACTCTTTCATCCAACATCCGCAATCCAAGTCGTCAAACAGATATTTTTTTAAAAACTTGCGGTTTTTCATTTGTATTAGACGTGGTAATTGGATACCAGTTGCATTTTTGTATATGTTTCATATGACACATTTGGCTGGTAACCAGGCACTCTGGCAGATAAGTCTGCCTGTAATTTGTTAACGATCTGAGATCTACCAATTTTTATTTTTTTCTTGTGGAAAGAATCGGTTGTTTACGTTGTGTTAAGTATTATAAATGCAACTGTTACATAAGTCTCGGTACTGTCAAAAAGTTGTATAATTATATGTCGTATATGTAAATCCTTTCCTGCAGTTTAAAAATAATTCAGGAGAAATGGTACTCATTTCTAATACATACTGATCTTTGCTTTTAACCTACATTGAAACCACTTCTCAGTTAACTACCCAACATTTAATTTCTTAACTTGTATTATAAAGCAGGTGTTAACCAGGTTTTGCGCACGCAGCCTTGAGTCCTCTTGCTACCCTGATTAAACTGTAACATAGACACACAAAACAAGTTAACCCGGCATGTGCATAACCCTCCCCCCATTGTGGCAGGTTGTTATTATCCTGGTCAAACTGAACAGTTTTTAACCAGGCTTAAGAGTAACCAGTTAATAGGTTATGTTATTTGGTTAAGCTGTAAAGCCATGTATATTGTAGTGCTTACAAAGTGAATGTATTAAAACATGTACAAAACCTTGATACATAGCTTGGCATGGGTGGTGTGATCATTGAAGTATTTTGTTGGAGAGTGTCATAAGAAATAATTACCCTGTATTAAAAATACGTAACTGTAAGGCATTCAATTTAATAGCATTAGAACAAATACATAGGTATCCCAACACTCTGGAAGAGACAAAACCCTCTTTTGAAAATAGAGAGGCGTGTACTTCAAATGTTTCAATTGCACCCTAGGTTGAGTATACTGGTCCCTTACACTTGCAAAGGGCCATATACAAAAATGATGAAAACTGCCTTGCTGCAAAATGCAAAACTCCAAAATGTTGAGGCCCTGACTTTTTGTGCCAAGAACACATGCAAACAAGCTTCACTTTAGCCAATTTATCTAGCATGGGCTACTGATTTTGTTCCAACGTCCTGGGGAAAATGAATTGCACCAGCCAAAGAGGGTGAACTACAGTATTCACTTTGAGTCGGATGCTAAACTCCGAGATGACACATCACACAAATTACCCTGCATCAAATCTCAATAGGGGAAACCATGTCAGATACAGTGTACTTCAATCCTAGCAGACTCCTTGAAGGTACAAACAGTTTCACCTCGCTGTACCGCTGCCCTCCCGAATTTTAAAGACCACGCAGCCCTTGAGTGGAGTAACAAAGAGGTGGGCTACAAAATGGAGGCATTGACATTTCCCGATGAAGCCCATTCGATGCATAGTAACTCGACTTTAAATACAATTGATAACCCACCGTGAGTCAGAATAGGTCATAAATGGTTTCTGTGCATTGCTCATCGTCTTGCGATTGATCGCAAGCTACGACGGGTTTGATGAAATCAGCCACTGGACTGTCTGGCTTTAAAGGAAATCAAGTCTGCTGTTTCAATCCTGAGACCGTCGTACCGCGGATGCTGCATTGTGCAAGAGTGAGCCACTTCAAGTCTTGCCCTCCACAGTTACATACTGGAAGAGGAAGAAAAAAAGCAATTATTCATGAGATAACGTCACGGCAACATGGTGACACTTTTCCAATACACCTTTTCCCAGCTTAGATATATGCCAAGTTATGAACCTGTAGGATTCACGATTGCACTTGACTGTGTAAACCTTTAAAGTACTGTCAAGGGAGTCAAGGGACCATTCTTTTGACTTTGAGCGACTCCGCAAAAACATAATATTATACATGACAGGTCAATAGGGATGTTGTTTTGCCCAAGTTTGGCTCGAATATCTTTTGCCGTTTGCTAGATAATCCACACAGAGTGCCATAAGTGCTATGTCTAGGGACTTTTTGTCCGAAGAGGAAGAAGAAGAAAAAGTAGGAATGAGACTTAAGGCTTTGCATGGTGGGTGAATCAATATAGGAAGGTTTGCGGTGAACACCATGTATCAGGTCTCTTAAAGGAAGAGGTATGGTTCTGAAAAGAACCTGAGGGTAACTCGACGTTTTGACCAGTATGCTCTGGCCGTCATCAGGAGAAACCTGAGGAGAAACCTGATGACGGCCAGAGCATACTGGTCAAAACGTCGAGTTACCCTCAGGTTCTTTTCAGAACCATACCTCTTCCTTTAAGAGACCTGATACATGGTGTTCACCGCAAACCTTCCTATATAAGAAGTAGGAAAAAAAATCAGATCAAACAGTTAGACTCTTCGCGGTGTGGACAAGTAAAAACGAGAGACAAATGCGCAACTGAATCTCGATCTTTAGAACTGGAAAGAGAAGAGGCGCGTGGACAGGGGAATAATTAGCAGAGGACCAGGAAGGTTTGGGCCGACGATGTCGAAGGTGCGGCAAAGCAGACTTGGCACTCGCCTTGTTCAGAACCCACTCGGCATCGAGTAGCGCCCTGTCGATTATTTGTCGCACTCTCTCCGGATCGGACTCATCTGCATGGCTCACAAATCCCTGGAGAAAAAACAAAACAATAGACACCCCCCCAAAAAAAAAAATTTGTTGAAATTGATCATGAGGTAAGGAATAAGGTACATGCATGGTGCAAAAAAAAAAAATGGGAGAGTGAGTACATGAATGTGGTGATGTGGTTAAATTGGTTTTTTTTTTTTCCTTTTTGTCCACCAAATGATGCAAATTTTAAATGTACAATGCATGCGGACTATTTACGAATGTAAAAAGGACAGCTGTTGACACCAGTCCAATAATTAACACCCTTTTAAAAATGGAAGTGCCTTTATTAAAACGCAGTGGCTGTTGTTACGGCAGTCGGCCGTGTGGTTCCCTGACTTGATTGTATTTCGTCAGCATTGCAGGCTGGTTGAACCAGTCTATTAGCTGATAGTCTGGTTCCAAGAGCTAAACATCCTGACAAATACTGTGAAGTCAGGGAACCACACGGTTGACTGCTGTAACAACAGCCACTGCGTTATTAAAATTAAAAATATGTTCACTAGACTATCTGACTTCAGTTCATCAATTCTATCGTATCACTCATTCAATCACGGTTCAATGTTAAACCATGGTTATTACATGTAGCTGTTAAACCATGGTTAACTGTTAAGCCATGGTTAACTGTTAAGCCATGGTTATTAACTGTTAAGCCATGGTTATTAACTGTTAAGCCATGGTTATAAACTAATGTTCTTCCTTGAGCTATAAAGTTTATAACTGTCTGAGGAACCTTACAACTGTTTTCGACCTTTTTAAAATTATCGCCCAACCCCTCCAAATAATTATGAAACAGGGCGATTGAAATTTGTAATGTAAGTTTGTAACTATAGCCAGGTCTAGTCCGAGTAACTTGGACCCGACAAGTCACCCTTTTTTGTATCGAATTTTGAAACTCAAAATTTCAAAATTCGATAATAAAGGGTGACTTGTCGTGTCCAAGTTACTCGGACTAAGCCAGGTCCAAACTCAAAGTTCTCGGACCTCGGACTCCGAGTCAAACGGAAGGGCGTCATAATGATTGTAATACTGTAATACTAATATTAGCTATATAATTATATACGCAAAGTAACAATTTCACACAAAAAAAACATCGTGGCCAAGACATCATCGCGTAGAACACGCCCACGAGCTACTCCGCCCAATTTAGTTTACCTGTCGAACATGGTGTTGATAATGACTCCGTGATTCTTTGGGCAATCTTTGGCAAGCTCTGAGAAGATGCTTGTACAGCTGCCTGGACGTCTCGATATTCGGTTTAGCCATCTGGCCACGTCTTCAGTATCACCTGCAACAACCTAAAAAAGCAACCAACCAGTGAGTTTTTCGTCCAGATCCACCCAGAAATGTTTTTGTAGAATTTGTACAGAAGCTGATGCTGATGGCCAAATTCGACGATAGAGGGCGCTGCGCAAATTTCTCCGGGCTTGTTGCTGCATATTACGTAATGCTGATAAGTGATAGACGTAAGATAGGCCTATACTAGTTATGTCATGGAAATGTAAACAAAAAACTTCGTTCGGGAAATCCCCATCGGTGGAAATCTTACGCCATCTCTGATTCTGAAGGAAATTCCCCCTTCCCCTCATTGAAATTTGAATCGGGAATACTTCGAGGAGAATCATTTATCTGCGAGTCGCGGGATAAGCAGCATTCATCTCGTGCCCTGGCCAAGCCAAGCTGGCACTGGCAGTGACGGTGTCAAGTGTGAGTGTGGCTGGGAGTAGTAGTCACTAGTAGTAGTAGTAGTACTAGTACTAGTAGTAGTACTAGTACTAGTAGTACTAGTAGTAGTAGTACTAGTGTGAGCATGGAGGAAGGAAAATTTTCCTTCCTCCATGGTGTGAGTCACTGTGAGTGTGAGTGGTCAAGCCGATTAAATAGTTTTTCGCAGTGGCTGTTGTTACGGCAGTCGTCTGTGTGGTTCCCTGACTTCACAGTATTTGTCAGGATGTTTAGCTCTTGGAACCAGACTATCAGCTAATAGACTGGTTCAACCAGCCTGCAATGCTGAAGAAATACAATCAAGTCAGGGAACCACACGGACGACTGCCGTAACAACAGCCACTGCGATAATTTTTTTTGGGGCTATAGTTTCCTTGTTTTATTCTACTAGTACTAGTACCGTAATACTAGTCCCACTTACTGGACCGTTAGGAGCTAACGATTTTTGTTTTTAACCGTCGCACTGCATAGAGCAACTTTATTATTACTTGAATATTTAAAATGACCTAGTAGTAATGAGTATAGACTATAGAAGTAGTAATTCTAATTAGTAATACTAGAAAGTAGAAGTAGAAGTAGTTTTGTTTTGGCATGGTTTAAGACCAATCTATTGATTAATTTGTAGTTTCATTCTGTTCTCTCATTTCACTTGTGAATTTTGTCTGTGTTTTCTTTCTTGCTTGCAGATTATTCCATTGCTGGTGTTTAATCTGTCGGCTCGACGATGGATTCTGCGGGAGGTGAAAACGATCCCCTGATTTACACGCTGGGCGACCCGGCGTCGACTTCCGACCAGTCGGCCGAGAACGATGGCCCCGGGCCGAGCGCTGGGCCTGACGAGGGGCGCCGGGCGGCATCCGACGGGCCGGAGACGGCCGGCTCGCTCAGGAAGAACCTGCTCGTCCTCAGCCTGGCCTTCCTGCTCAACTTCACCGCCTACAACGCGCTGCAGAACCTCCAGTCCAGCCTGCACCCGGAGACGGGCGTGGCCTCGCTGGCCGTCGTCTACGGCAGCCTGATCCTCTCCTGCTTCCTGGCCCCGGCCCTGATCCGCGGCCTGGGCGCCAAGTGGACGGTGGCCGCCAGCCTCCTGTGCTACGTCGTCTACACGGCCAGCAACTACTACCCGCGATTCTACACCCTGGTGCCGGCCGGCCTGCTGCTCGGTCTGGGCGCGGCCCCGCTCTGGATTGCCCAGGGCACCTACCTGACCACCACGGCCATCCGCTACGCCGAGCTGGCCGGCTCCGGGTCCGAGAGCGTCATCAACCAGTTCAACGGCGTCTTCTTCTTCTTCTTCCAGGGCAGCCAGATCACGGGCAACCTGGTGGCCTCCCTGGTCCTCTTCCCGTGGGCCAACGGCACCGATGTCTCCTGGAACCAGACGCAGTGCGGTCTGCACGTTTGCGGCGGAAGTGGCGGCGGAAGCGGCGGCAACGACACGCAGGGCAGCGTGCGCCCGGAGACCGCCGAGGTCCTGGTCTCGGTCTACCTGGTCTGCGGCCTGCTCAGCGCTCTGCTCGTCGGCCTCTTCCTGGGCCGGTTGCGGTCGGCCGGGCGTGGCCTCGTCAGGACCACCCGGGCCAATCTGGTGGCCACGCTGCGTCTGCTGGCCAACCCGCGCGTCCTGATGCTCATCCCTCTCTTCGTCTACACCGGGATTGAGCAGGCCTTCATATATGGCGACTTCACCAAGGTGAATGCCGGACTGCGGTGGAATCGCTTAAAAAACTTGATGTTCTATTTCTTCAGATTTTTCTATTGAGTATCGGAATCTAATCCGCTACACAACGTGGTTAAGACGTTTGCACTAGAAAGCAGGAGTCGCAGGTCCGAATCCCATCCGAGCTGCCTGGTTTTTTTTTCATCAGGCATCGGGCAAAGCACTGGGCATTCAGAGCTTATCACGTCAAGCAGGGCAAACCCTCATTGAATAACATTCTTTTTGACGCAAATGCCATGTTATATCTCTGTTCTAGTGTTCTATCCACATACCTGTGTCATCATTCACGTCTTTTGGAGTGCAAAAGACAGTGGCTGTATATTTTGAATTTATTTTCCTGGCAATTTTTTTTCTCATAGTCAATCAAAAATGTAAATTTTTGAAAAATATTCTCTCTAAAAGACCATTTCTTTTGATTCACTTTTCTGTGTAATGACTACATGTAGCTCAAGTCAAGTGGTTGTCTGCAGTAGAAAGCAGGAGTCGCGGGTTCGAATCCCGCCCGAGCTGCCTAAATTTTTTTGTTCAGCAGACAATCGGGCAAAGCACTGAGCACTCGGTGCTTATTCAGTCCAGTAGGGCAAGCCCTCGTTGAATTACATTCTCCTTGATGCAAACATCATACATGTAAATTATTATATCTGTGGATGATACTTTGGTGTTTTTGTTTGTTCTTCAGACCTACACCTCTCTCTAAAAGACCATTCCTTCTGATACATACTTCTCAAGCCTGTCTCTCTCTAAAAGACCATTTCTTTTGACATACTTCTCAGGTATGTCTCTCTTTCTAAAAGACCATTCCTTATAATACTCTGTTCTGCGTGGTTTTGTTATTCGGGCCTATCCCTCTCTCGCTGAAAGACCTTTTCTTTTGACATACTTCTCAGGTATGTCTCTCTTTCTAAAAGACCATTCCTTGCATTACTCTGTTCTGCGTGGTTTTGTTATTCAGGCCTACCCCTCTTTCGCTGAAAGACCTTTTCTTTTGACATACTTCTCAGGTATGTCTTTCTTTCTAAAAGACCATTCCTTGCATTACTCTGTTCTGCATGGTTTTGTTATTCAGGCCTACCCCTCTCTTGCTAAAAGACCTTTTCTTTGGACATACTTCTCAGGTATGTCTTTCTTTCTAAAAGACCATTCCTTGCATTACTCTGTTCTGCATGGTTTTGTTATTCAGGCCTACCCCTCTCTTGCTAAAAGACCTTTTCTTTGGACATACTTCTCAGGTATGTCTTTCTTTCTAAAAGACCATTCCTTGCATTACTCTGTTCTGCATGGTTTTGTTATTCAGGCCTACCCCTCTCTCGCTGAAAGACCTTTTCTTTTGACATACTTCTCAGGTATGTCTCTCTTTCTAAAAGACCATTCCTTGCATTACTCTGTTCTGCGTGGTTTTGTTATTCAGGCCTACCCCTCTCTCGCTGAAAGACCTTTTCTTTTGACATACTTCTCAGGTATGTCTCTCTTTCTAAAAGACCATTCCTTGCATTACTCTGTTCTGCGTGGTTTTGTTATTCGGGCCTACCCCTCTCTCGCTGAAAGACCTTTTCTTTTGACATACTTCTCAGGTATGTCTTTCTTTCTAAAAGACCATTCCTTGCATTACTCTGTTCTGCGTGGTTTTGTTATTCAGGCCTACCCCTCTCTCGCTGAAAGACCTTTTCTTTTGACATACTTCTCAGGTATGTCTTTCTTTCTAAAAGACCATTCCTTGCGTTACTCTGTTCTGCGTGGTTTTGTTATTCAGGCCTACCCCTCTCTTGCTAAAAGACCTTTTCTTTTGACATACTTCTCAGGTATGTCTTTCTTTCTAAAAGACCATTCCTTGCATTACTCTGTTCTGCATGGTTTTGTTATTCAGGCCTACCCCTCTCTCGCTGAAAGACCATTCCTCTTTGAATCACCTCTCCACTGCGTATCTGCTTCTCCTCCTGTTCAGGCCTACGTCACTTGCACTAACGGCATCCACCAGGTGGGCTTTGTCATGATGGCCTTTGGGGTCACCGACGCCCTGTGCTCCATACTCTTTGGCCAGCTGGAGAAGTACGCCGGCCGCGTGGCCATCGTCACCGGGGGCGGCCTGGCCCATGCTCTCGTCCTCTGCGTCCTGCTCTTCGTGCCCGGCGTCAACGAGGGCCGCTACAGCCTGTGGGATCGGTTTGTCCTCGCCGCGGCCTGGGGCTTTGGCGATGCAGTCTGGCAGACACAGACAGCATGTACGTAGATCTCAATGTCTGTTTTTTCCTTCTTTTTTTTTTTTTTTTTTTCAACCCTAGCACCAACATCACAGTGTAGGGCCCCTTTCCAAAAACCTGCCTTAGGCTTCGGCTCCGGCTTTGCTCTCTGAGATTATCCAAAATGCCGAGATCACGGGTTGGAGTTCTTTGTTGAAGTTGAAGCTTTGGATTCTTTTTCCAAAACGCACATTCCAAAACGAAGCTAAAGGCCGCTCATTTTCATGCCTTGTACTTGGACGATAGTAAGAAAGACGAAGCCAAAGCCTAAGCCGAGTTTTGGAAAAGGGCCTATAATGCACCTGACTGGTTACAGCACATAAACAGTGTTCCTGCCTTAGCCCCTCAAACCACACTCAAACCCCCAAACCGTTCATTGACATTATAAGAGAAAATTATCAATGACAGCTTTTCCAACAAAAAAAACCCAAACAAGCTATATACCTTTGGAAAGAATATGAAATTTACTTTATTATGATACAAGAAAATCTAAAATATCATAAACCATATCGACAGAACAGTGGATGGGATAACACCATCATTTTCACAAACCTAGAAATAGACCACGGAATTTCATGTAGTTAGGCGTTGCGTGCTTTTCTACGTTCTACGGGAAATCCCGTAACTCGGCAGATACATGTGGATGGGTCAATTATGAGAACACGCTGCATGGATGGGTCACAGCCACATTGAATCAAATTCTTCTTGATGCAAAAATCATGTACCCGGTAATATCTATGATTGTTTATCTGATGCAAGTCACAGAATGATAGATTGATTGAATTATAAAAAATATATATTAATGTCACCCAAAAGGTCACTCAATGTGAGGGCTATTGTACAGTGGTTAGGAAAAGAACCAGGAGCAGAATAGATTAATCCTTGGGCCAATTACACTTACGCTTGGCGATCATCGCAAACGCCAAAATCGATCGCTACGTCTGAAATCAATCGCAACTAAGCAGTACACCAATCGCCAAGTTGCGATGGATTTCAGACTTAAAGTGATATACAAAAATGTGGCAAACTGCTTACTGACTAAAATTACCAAACATTTAGTGAGCCTGACGTTTCGATCTTAGCAGGACCTTTCTCACTCTGCCTTTGAGAAAGGTCCTGCTAGGATCGAAACGTCAGGCCCACTAAATTTTGGGATTTCAGACTTGGCGATTGTGGCATTTGCGATGTTCGCAAAACGTTAGTGAAATCCACCCAGGATTGATTCAGTGTTAATCACTGTATACATACACGTACGTAGTACGTAGAGTAGAATGAAATAGAATTCTTATTGGCACATATTCACGAACTGTGCAGCATACTTACCGCCTTACCTGCCTGTTTCCATTTGTGACCCGGTGTCATGCCAAATAGTGTCCCCTGCCAAATAGTGTCCACTCATTAGCATACTGATCGCTGATTGGTCCAATACGTATGACATTCAACCACCGTGGTTGGGGAATGGTTGCGCACTAC
The DNA here is from genome assembly GCA_949987565.1 of Luidia sarsii. Classification (NCBI taxonomy): domain Eukaryota; kingdom Metazoa; phylum Echinodermata; class Asteroidea; order Paxillosida; family Luidiidae; genus Luidia; species Luidia sarsii. The sequence continues at coordinate 24,132,703 of OX465105.1, read as the reverse complement.
ACACGCATTGTGTATGGTTGCTGGCCTAACACACGCAACGTTGGGCACTTTGGTACCGTTGGACCCTAACTGTAACCGTAACGCTAACCCTAACCCAAACAACCCTAATCCTAACCCTAATCCTAATCCCAATCCTAATTCTAATCCAAACCCTAACCCTAACGACCCTTATCCTAGTCCTAACGCTAACCAATCAGCGATCAGTATGCTAATGAGTGGACAGTATTTGGCAGGGACACTTTTTGGCAGGACACCGGCACAGCATAATGAAGAATAATCCCACTTTTGAGATTTTGAGGTTTTCTAATGATGTGAAAGAGTATACCATTAGCTTTCAAATGATATCAAAATATAATATCCTCTAATATTTAAAATTTCAGAAAATACAAAAAAAAAGAAAAATGATTTGTAATCGAATTGTGAAGATACTTTAACTTCAGGCGTTGTTTACTCAAAAAGTGTTTTGGTGGGATATTCTTCATGTCGTTGTGCCGGGTCACATTTGCTATTGGTTAACGCTGCGGCATGTCATCTACATTGTAGTCTGTAGTTGGGAGCTGTTGTTCAGCAACAGCTCAACTGAATGAAGAAAGCCGTCTCGGCTTGATCAATGAGCCTCTTGTCGCTGGACTGCACAGCATAGTTCACAGGATAGTTCAGGTCAAATCCCTAGCATCAGCCGAATTGATTCTGATACTGTTGCGGTTTTTGTTTGCTTTCTGTACTCCCTTTGTGTGACTTTGACAGCCATCATAGGCGTGATCTTCAAGGAAGACCAGGAGTCGGCCTTCTCCAATTTCCGTCTCTTCCAAGCCTTGGGCTTCTGCGTCTACTTTGCCCTGTCCACATTGGCTGCAGTCTGTGTCCTGCACAAGGTGATGGCCCTGGGCATCCTCCTGATTGTCAGCTTGGTCCTGTACTATGTAGTGGAATGGAAGATCAGGAAGGCTACCCCTTTCTAATACGACTATCGATCAAACATTAGGAGGGCCTCATGTTCCAATCCTAGCAGGACCTTTCTCTGTCTTTGAGAAAGGTCCTGCTGGGATCAAAACGTCAGGCCCTCACAATTTTGTTGATATTTGCATTTTGGACATTTTAGTCAGTAAAGCGGTTGGCAAAATCTTTGCATATACCGGTAATTACCTTTGAGCACAGTAATGTCTATTCTTCTGACACCATTCACCTAACTTAGGCTGAAAAACCGCTCGAGGAAGAAAGGTTCTGGAATTTGAAAACATAACCGTGGAAAAGTCTTAGAATTTATTTTTGGAAAAAGTGCAGGGTTTCTTACTTTAGAAATGTTTTTGACCGGCGTGCCTTGGGGCTGGATAGCTATCAAAGTTGGTAGAGTGAATTTATATAACAACTTGAGGCTTAACTGAACGTTTCAGGTAGTGTGTACTATGCCAGTCATCAGGAGACTTCTGTATTCCAACTAAAATAACTTTTGAGTGGAAAAAGGCCTAAAGGGTTTAGTGGATTAGAATCCTCCTAAACCATAAACTTGCTGTGCAATGTAAAGTTCAAGCAAGGCAAGTCTGTACTAGTAACATACAATTTTATTCCTATTTAAAGGCCCAATACAACATTGACATCGATGTCCACAGATTTCCTTGTAATTTACACAGTTTGTTGATAGTCATGATAGAATCCTCATGGTGAAATCTTACGGTCTGGGATGCTGTAATTTTGGACAAATCTTCAATAAACACCGACAAATTACAGGCCGGTGCGAAAACCGTGACGGTTGTTTGCCTTTTTCTACTTTCTCAGATGACCATTTGAGCTAAAACCTTCGCAGGATGTTTTTGTTTGTTTACTGTTTAATGGTTTAACACAAACTGTGGCAATCGTTTGACCTTTACCAGTAGGGACTTTAACCTCTAGATTAATAAGACATTGACTAATAACATTTAAAATTCAGATACCGGTACTCATCTATTTTCTTCACAAGATGTTGATATATCTTAAAACTTTTATACATATATTTTTCATATTTCCGTCATGTTTTGACTATATTTTGGTATGTAAACTGAGCTGCAATTATTGTAACAAATAGATCTTTCCTTTAAAGTGAATGCTTGAGAAAATTAATAAAACTCACTTTCTTTCCATGCAACTTTTGTGTTTTGTGTGTGTAAAGTTCTTAATGTGAAGGCTAACTCGAACCAAGACATGGTCATTGGTAAAAATTCTCCCCCGAAGAACCTTTCCTGTCAAGAACGTCCAGCAAATTGAGATGTCAAATCTCCCCAAAATTTGGAGAGTCTGATGTTGTGATCCCAGCGGGATGTTTCTCATTCTTGCTTTTTAGAAAGATCCTACTCGGGTCGAAAAGTGAGCACCACTAACTGCTGAGATTTGCAAAACAGACCGATTGCGCAGTCATCGCGTGACTAGTAATAGCGGGTATTCCAGTAAGGTCTCAGGTACAAACTCTGGAATATTCTTCATTGATTTCGAGGAAGAAAAGTTTTGATTGAATGAAGAAGAGCAACAATCATCATGTACTTTACAACAGTGGCACCTTGATATGGGGGCTGCCATGTTTGTTGCTTATTTGATACACACTATATAGCTAACGTGACCTATAGGGCATCGTGACAATCGGTTGATTTAATTCTTTTTAAACAGTGACCAATGTTTTCTTCATTTTAGTTGGTCCTCATCATCCCCACTGGGACATAAGGCTGCAATTAGATTCCCCAATTCCTGGCTATCCTTGGCTTTTCTTTCTGTTACTTCCAGGTCGGGTTGACCTGACCTTTATTTTACCTCAAGTCAAATCGCAGAGGGACATATTTTGATCCCAGGAGGACATTACTATCAGAATAGAGTGCATAGTTATTTTCAAAGTAAATAAACACCATTTTCCACTTTCCATCTAGCAGTGCTCTCCTGTGGCCTGCCAGCCTACTAGCAAATTCAATCAGGCGATTGTCCTGCCGCTTCAGAGCAAAGAAAGGATCAAATCTACTGATAGAATTTTTTCCACTTTGTGTGATCCCCGAGCTGTATAGCTGTATCCAGCTTTACAACAATTAAATTGGTTGATATACAATAATGTTGCAAACTGCTTACTGACTAAAATTACCAAAATGTAAATCTTAAAATTTAGTGGGCCTGACGTTTCGATCCTAGCAGGACCTTTGAGAAAGGTCCTGCTAGGATCGAAACGTCAGGCCCACTAAATTTTAAGAATTAAATTGGTTGTTTGCATCTGAATGAAAGAGAGGGGAGGGGGGGGGGGGGAGGAGATATACACAAATACACTATGGTTGAATGCATCTGATGCACCCCTACCCAGAGTGATTTGTTTCCTTTGTTTGTTAAGGTGATATACAAAAATGTTGCAAACTGCTTACTGACTAAAATTACCAATATGTAAATCTTAAAATTTAGTGGGCCTGACGTTTCGACCCTAGCAGGACCTTTCTCAAGGGCAGAGTGACAAGGACAAAACAGATACATGTACACGAAGGAAGGGGGGGGGGGTGAATTGGACACGGATGAGAAACAAAGGACAAAGAGTGAAGCTGGTAGGGAGAGATCAAAGGGAAGGGCAAGGAGTAGGGTAGGGATTAGTGAGAAGAGGGGGAAAGATCAAAGAGAAGGGCAAGGAGTAGGGTAGGGATTAGTGAGAAGAGGGGGAAAGATCAAAGAGGGGTGTGAATGTGTTTGTTAGTTTGACTCATTTTTAAATTACAAAATTTAGTGGGCCATACGTTTCAATTGGCCTAGCAGGGCCTTTCTCAAAGGCAGAGAAAGGTCCTGCCAGGATCGAACCGTAAGGCCCACTAGATTTTGAGATTTACATTTTGGTAATTTCAGTCGGTAAGCGGTTTGCAACAATTTTGTATATCACTTTGTTTCTGTCCTTGTTATTCTTATTTTTGAAAAAGAACCATGCTGGGACAGACACGTCAGGCACTCTAAATTGTTGAAATTATTATGTAAAAATTTTCTTCACCAGGGATATGCCGGCGCAAAGCTGTCCGGCATTTGTCATTTAGTTGCAATTATTAACAAGCATATACCCGAGCCTTGCTTTTCCCCAAACATTCAATGAATCAACAGATTTGGGGATGATAAGAAATTACCACTAATGCGTGACCCTGTAGTCTTCTGGTGCAGGCAGAGCGCAAACCGTGGACCTTGTCTGGCCATGCTTTATTGCGTTCATGGTCTAATTGGTGCTGTATGCAGTTCACATTTTCAAATTAAGTAAACACCATTTTTTCACCTACCAAGTAGTCCTCTTTTTGTCCAGGTAAATTAAAATCTTCAAGGTAGGGATCAAATCTACCACAACCCCCCAAAAACCCACAGAAAGGTAAACTTATTGTACATCAGTGATCCAGTATACTTTTCTATCGCATGTGGTGTCAGTGTCTTAGTCAACTCTGAGAGAATGGAAACATATAGCATTTCGGAAAATATGACATTCCATGTTTTTGACAGAGGGATGAATTGATCAAAAGTTGGGGAACAAGATAGTACAATTTGCGCCAGTACATCAGCTATCAGTATACTTTTCTATCGCATGTGGTGTCATTAGTCAACTCTGAGAGAATGGAAACATCATGATATAGCATTTCGGAAAATGTGACTCCATGTTTTTGACAGAGGGATGAATTGATCAAAAGTTGGGGAACAAGATAGTACAATTTGAATGAATCAAGAAGAAGCATAAGAATAAAATCACACTAACAATAAATCTGAAGTTAATACAAAACTGTTGCAAACTGGTCACTGTCTCAAATGGCCTGCAATACATAAATCTCAAAAATTAGAGGGCCTAGTGACGTTTTGATCCTAGCAGGACCTTTCTCCCTTTTTCCTTTGAGAAAGTCACAGAGGTATTTGTAAAAGGTCGGCCACAGTGATGTATAATTGATCCTCTTGAGTGTTTGTCTAACGCTTCTCGATCAGTGCTGAAATTTTCAAAGGCTGTGAACCAGAGGATACCAGCTACTAGAAGTCGAATAAAAAATGGCTTTGTATTTTTGGTATTTTAGTGTACTAATCTGTGCAGTGGGATAATTATATGGTCGATCAACTATGGCTGGTTCACAGTTGGAATGATAATATTTTATGCTTGTTTATTGGCCAGTATCAGTGGCCGGAAACTTAATTTTACTATTTCTTTCCAATGCACTGTGTATTATACTAATCCAATCTGCCTGATGAAAATTGCCACTTTTAAGTAAGCATGATCGTTACAGATTGCAACGATCAAATAATACATCCACTTTTGGGGAATGTACATGTACTACTTATAAAAATATTGTATTGTTCATGAGTATGTCAGTAATTTGTAAAAATGTTCCCATAAGTACACATGTATATACTGTACAATTACAGGGTACATCATAATATTAAGTAACAAACTCATTGCAATTGTACATGCAGATAACATTCTAATGAAAGTAAAAAACGAAAGAAGGATTTTCCTTTTCCTGTTTATTCGAAACTTCTAATGAATTGTTGGATGTGCCCCCCATTTTCGGCCATTGCCACGCCCATTATTATTTGCATGTTCCGCTCTGTCGGTTATCTGCATAAAGGTCAGGTCACAGTGGCGCATGCGCACGGGGGTCGAGCTCGTCAAGTCTCGAGGCATGCGTGGTGTGGATACGAGGGGGTAATTATTTTGCGCCAACTTACGAGTTTTCGACATTGACAAAAATTATAATTAAATCCATTGACTCCGACGCGATGGCTCCGATCGCCAATATTATTCCGGGGTAGAAACTGTCTGATATCTCCTCTGCGTCCTCGAATTTTTTTTTTGGGGGGTGCCGTTTCCTTTGGCAGTCTTCGAATTTGAAGATTTCGCGAAGGGTTACACGTTCGCTCACGGTACGTCAGGCAGGTTTAACGTTGTACAGTGTTGTGTGCACACTTGCACTGTGTGCTAAGCAATAGACACTGTACTGGCGCGCTAAACACTGGCTGACATTCACAGCGCTCTTCTGACTAGATTCCCCGGTTTTTCGAGAACACTTTCGACTATGTAAGGAGCTGTTCTTGCTGTGTCGAGAATGACGACTGTGCTGTATGACCTGGATACGTCCGGAGGGCTCATGGATGTGAGTATGCCTGTTCAGGAAAAAAGAAATGGTTCTAGTTTTCACTGAGGTGTTCGAGGCGAACCCAGTGAGGTCTGTCAAACAAAATGGCTAACGTGAGGTACTACTGCAAACGACAGCGTCAACTTGACCCGAGATATCTCCGCTGGGTGTGTGGTTTTTTTTGGGGGACAGGAGTTGGAACCGCTCTAAGCGACCTACTCAGGAATGTTGTCCCTTTTTCCCCCCACTCCCACAGCAAATCCAGGCCCTGGTGGCGCCTCCGGAGAGCGGGGAACCGCCGAGAAAAACGCGGAGGATTCGGGAGCATCGGCGAGCCGGCCGCGCCGTCAACCACGACAACTGCGACAGTTGCCGCGAAGGTGGCGACCTGCTCTGCTGCGATCGCTGCCCGTCTGCCTTCCACCTCCAGTGCTGGTGAGTTCCAGGACCAGTCTGTGCCCGAATCCCCAGCTAGTCACAGTTCTTCCTCTGGGGGAGGACATTTTCTTCGCTTGGGGGAAGTTGTGGCAGTTCTTCTGTGGGTGGATTTTTTTTTTTTTTTGGGGGGGAGGTGGGCCTTTTCTCAGTGAAATCAAACATGGCTGCCATTGCTGTGTTGTACATATACTGTACATATCTGCAGTGGCAGTGCATCACTGTGGTGTGGTGTGGTGTGTACTCACAGTCACACAGTGAGTTGGCCACACCATAACTGACTTTGGTTCAGGCATGGAGGCCATGGTTCAGGTGAGGACAGACCAAGTTTATACGATGCAAAGTTTGGAGTAGCGCACTGACGAGTTGTACGATATTTGTGAATGAGCAGCATCTTGTAAGGCCACGAGAGTGGATCAGTTGATGGAGTTGAACAATGCCCTAAACTCGTGAAGGTTTCTTTTAGTTTTCATTAGGAATGCAATTTTTTTCTGTCGACTATTATTTAGGCGGAGATTTTTACTGTTGGCCATGTGCTCTAGACTCTTTCACCGATTATCGTAAATGCCTCGAATCGGACAGGATTTTTCTTGCCACTACTGTGTGAAGGTCACATGTTCTCTGGAGAATCCCATTCATCGACCCACAAAAACGAACCGAGAAATACGTTTTTCTGCGTATTACAAATTGAGACGGTATTTGCCCAATGGAAATGGTCACCATGAGTATGACCCCGATGTTCTGTATGTTGAATAGTTATCCTGCTTTTTTTAACCATGTCACACTTACTTTTCACGATTTGGAAATTAATTTTTGTAAAGGAGGGTGGCGTAATGCCGTGACATTTTCCACCTTGTCAGTTTCCGTTATGCCTTGGAGGTAGCGGCAATACGTGACTTTACGTGACTAAGTGTTCACAAATTTTACATTTGATTCTGCCATGGGCACACTTTTCTAAAATGACGCCGTGGTGCATGGAAGGATATGGTGTGTTGAAGCCAAAGTGTCGAGACATTTGAAAGAGAATGTTCGACTAGGCAGACTAAAACTGAAAAACAGTCCGCCCCCAAAATGTATTCAGGATTACAAAAGAAAAACCATTGCCTTTCACGGTTTCAGAGAGTGACTGTGACCGCTGCTTTGACTAGCCATCTTTGGCAATAACTCCAAGGGTCGGAGGTCGTGCTGTTGGAGCTGATCAAATATTTGGACAGATGCCAGCAGAGTGTCTGCATACAGATTCCCGCTCCACGCATTCACACTAGAGACCTTATCATGAAATAACCGTAAAAAAAAAAACCCACCAAAAAACAATTTGGAATGCATAAAGGTTTGGATAGGGTTTCATGGACTTGTGGCAGGTTGGAGCCTCTTGTTAGTTGGGAAAATGGATCACTTTAGAGGACAGGACGTCATAAAGGGTTTTGAATGTTAGTGCCACTGCCCAGTATTAGTGCTACTTTGAATGTCGGTGGTAGATTGTAAGCCGTGCTATTCTTTCTTTGTTTTTTGTTGTTTTTGTTTTGATTGGCCAGCCTTACTTCTGACCCCAGGTCAAGCTGGGGACACCCAAGCCACTGATGGACCTGATCACTGGCTTTCAAAGTGCCCTACCCACCTGAAAAGTATTTCCAGAAAGCCACTTTGAACAGATGACTTGTTTAGATGTGTTAATTATAATGTACCGGATACACGGAATTGACTGAAGAATAGAGTCAGAGTTAGAGTGGGAGTGAAATACATGTTCACATCTCTTTACCATCTACATGTTACCGGTACATGGACACTTTCGCCGTACCCCGCAAATAGGCCCTGTAATGTTTTTTCGAATGCTGCGGCAATTGTCTAGTGTAAATTTAAATGTTTTGGTTCGCACATGTTTTTCCAAAAAAGAAAAAAAGCCTATCTTCTGTCACACACAAGTAATTCATCCAGGCGTCGATTTCACCAAGCTCAGCGTAACTTACGATCAGTCAGAGGCGATGAGCGATGCATGGAAACCATACGTTGTATCACAACTTACGATGGGTCATCCATCGTAAGTTGAGTTTCATTGCATCGTAAGGCTTTGTGAAATCCACCCCAGTTTGCGTTGATACATTTGCGCGTTCATGTCAGTAGTTTGCATTTTCCATGGTATTACAGCCTACATTTAGGTGACCCATTGGTCCATTGTCCACTGCATAGTGGTACATGTGCACTTGTATCTGTCAGTGCTGTGTGCGTAGGCCAGTCCATTCCAATCCTGCACTATGTATATGTGCAGGTGTACAATGCAATCTAAATGCACGGCCTAGGGGCTATAGAATTGGAAAGAGGAAATCACATTCTAAATCCAAGATACATGTAAGTTCTTACATGCAGCTTCTGGAAGTTCAAAGCCGCCATGCATGTCTAGATTAGACTGAAACTTAGCCAGCTGACAAATGTCCTTCGACCTTGCTTATTTCAGGTTTCTCTTTCATGGTCTATAGACTATAATAAGGGCATTAGAAATTAGGAATTAATTCACTACAGTACATTTACACAAATCGTGGATTTTTTGTGCATGTTCCATTCAGAAAGCCGTGTGAAAGTAGTGCGGCCATAAGTGGTTTGCTAAACTTGAGCCCAAATTCACGAAATCTGTTTATAAAGTCCACTGAAAGACTGAAAGAATGCCGCTATTAAATACTAATAGCAGAAATTTCTTTGGCCCAGTAACCTTATTTGTGAGCCATTTATGTTGGGCAGTATTAGTGCTTGTGCTCAGTTCTTGTAGGGAGTTTTTTGTTCATCGCTATACTCAAGCTCTGCCTGAAACTCGGGGGGGAAAAAATTACTGTTGGGGGGAAAAAACAACCCACCATTACTGTTTTTGCTTTTTGATCGGTTAGGGCAGGCAGTCGGATTAAGGGCAGGGTTTCTCGCCTCATACATCAAGCAAAATTGGTTCTGTCTGCAAGAGTTTTGCTTTGATGGAAATGGAGGCCCCCCCTTGTTATGCAGTGCGGATATTGTGTGGAGAGTTGAATTATATATCCCTTACTCCTGATGCACCAAGGACACTGCTCTCAAGGTTTCTCAATGGAAATGCCACACACTCTGACACTCACACTTAACCCTGGCATTTTCATTGTTTTTTTTTTTTTTTTTTTTTTTGGAAAGCAGTATTGGTAATGCGAGTGAAGCTTACGCTATTCAGTATTCACCTCTGGCAATGTTGACTGGATTGCTTGAGCCGGAATCATATCATTTTTTGATATCGTTTTTTTTTTACATTTCCCTTCCCTTGAGGGGAGGGCTAACATGCCATGTGTTATTTTGATTTCCACATTGTGGATTTGTGTCGTGCATGCGGGTACTTAGGGTAGGTTTTTGTAAGTTCACAGACATGTTCTTGATTTTTACCTGAGGGATGGGATGACTGCTTGTGGATGCGATTTGGACACTGCCTTTCAGTGGTGCGCTCTCTAGTGAATGCGTCGAAAAGACCATTTTCGTAATTCACGAATATTGTGCAAACTGCTTGCTGAGTATTAAAGTGAGCTGATATATTTACAAATACTAAAACCTACAAGTTTTAGGCTATGAGGCTACTGATAGTCCAATTCCAGTTGGATCTACATTTTGTCAGATACAGAATGAGCACATCCTATCGTGGAACTAATGTAATCTAGACTCTCTCTTTATTTTTACTATTTACATTTTTTTCTGGTGTTTTTAAGGCCCATTATCAGATTCCATTCCATAGACTTTGGCAGAATGCCACTAAATCTTGCAGCTCATGAACTGGTAGTGGTAGGGGGGGGTAGAGGTGGAGGGGGAAAAGGGGGGGGGGAGGTGGCAAGGTCTTGCCCATCCTAAGATCAGCTAGGTAAGCTCACTGAGCACTTAATGCTCGACCCAAATACCTGATTCACAAAAGGGAAATCCACAGGGAACTCAAGCATGATTTGAGTCCCTATCTTTTTCGGCCCTCTTGATGCGGAGGATTGATATTTTAATTTTGAGGATTTAGATCAGAGGGGCTAAGGGCTTGCATGTATCATTCCCATTGCCGCTATGTCCAGGGGCCAGGATGTCTGAAAAACCAACGTTGGATCGGTGCTTTACTCCAGCGAGAAAGTGGAAGGGGACTCAGATTCATTTTTCAGCATCATTTGAAAAAAAAAATTAATATGCAAAAATGTTGCAAACTGCTGACTTGACTAAAATGACCCAAATGCAAATATTAATAATTTGGAGGGCCTGACGTTCTGATCCTAGCAGGAACTGTATGACATTTTTCTATTTTGCTCAAAATATTTCTAGACATGTGACTGTTTATACATGTATGTGAGAATGATTTATTGTGCAGTTGGGTACCGGTAGTGTTAACACTTAAAAGCAACAAACAAAGGGGTTCCCCCCACAAGCACAGTCTTACTGTAAAGCCCTTTTCAGACGACGCTGGAAAAACTCACAAAAACAGTTCCTCTCTTCACCTGATCGGTTGTCAAGGGTCCCGTGAGAAATCCTCCGCTAGCGGAAGTTTTGGCCGAGGTCCAGACCTACATGTACGACAAGAATCTCACCAAAGTCACCATGCACCTCTGTCACTCTTAATCATTGGTAACCTTTCACACGATGGCTCTTTTGTAAGATTTCTCATGCATGAGATATTTTCTCAAGCCTTTCGAGTTATTTTCAGCTTCGTCTGAAAAGGCCTCAAGTGGCAGTGATTCTCATGTTGCAGATCAGCCAGAATTCCAGAGAATGTTTCATCATGCCCGCCCCGGCTGTCTGTTGATTCATGTTTGCCGTGGTTGAATTTCCTGACAAGGGAAGAGGGAGTAGGGCCGCCCCCTTGGATGTTAGGAGGGGAGGGAGGGGGGTGGGTTATTGACAACTGAGGCCTTCCTCTGCTCAATCCAAGACCTCTGCCAAGTTGGGAGGTGAAGGGAAAGAGGCCATTATCCTTTGACCTTTGGCCTAGGTGACCTTTGGAGGTCGCCTACTGCTCTGTGACGATAGCCCCGCTTCCATGATATTTGTCACATTTTTTTCTAAAAACAGTGCATCGTCTCTGGGCCCTTGAAGGCTTCCTTGGTGCAAAATTCAAGAGTCTGAGGTGTCTTTAGAGAGGTGGGAATGTGATACATTCTATCTCATGAAAAGCTAGGCAATATGATATGTATCAGTCTTGCTAGTTGTATGAATAGAATCTTCAGTTTCTTTTTGTTTCTTCATTCATGAGGCCGCTCCTTAGGGGATCCTGGAAGGGCCGCCTCAGGATGTACACGTTTTCTTCTTTTTTGTGCCCGGAACATAGAAAATACCAAGATTGTTTTCGCTAGGAGTGCACGCAGATACTGTATGCAACGGGCTCTCAAACTACATGCAAGTGTGGTAATCGCTCACTCATGCCTCGGTTGAATCCAGATTGACAGGCTCGAGCTTGTTGCCAAGGGCGTTGCTATGCAAAGCGGCCACAGCTTTATGCATGAGCGCTGTCGTGGCTGCAGCTCGGTTGCCAGTAGCAACCGCCATAGCCCTCAGCCATTTGGCTGGATCGGTCGGGCTTCACTCTGCTCAGGCCAAGGGATGCCAGCGCCTGGAATATCAGTTACATGTATCCAGAGACTTTTGGACATGAGAGGGCGCTCACTATTCCATGCTGGCTCACCCTGTCTCATAATTGGATTTTTTTTGGGGGGGGGAACAGTCTTTAAAACTGACAGCAATTTCTATCTCATTTGTGAGGCAAATTTATTTCAGATGGGACATACATGTAACATATAAAAGTAAAGAATGCCAGATTAAAGAGCAGTTTACACCACATGAAGTTTGTCCTACCTTACAGGGAAGGATGAGTGAATATAGGGAGGACTTGGCTTCAGCAGTGGCCCAGTTGCTATATGTATTTTTCCTCTCCCTCTTCCTCTTTTTGTTGTTGTTGTGTAAGTTTCTACAAGGGTTATCTAACTGTAGTTTTGCTTCAAATGTTTGGATGTATTTCTTGTCTTGTCTTCTTTCCAGTAATCCACCCTTGAGTGAGGAGGCGCTACCCACGGGCGAATGGTTGTGCCACAAATGCACGGTGGCTCCAGAGGTAGGTGTTTTGATCACTTCTTGTTGTCTTGTCTTAGCGGGAGAGTGGGAGAGCCCCGCCGGTGCTGTGTGTCAGTCCTGGCGAGAGAGCTTTTCTCCCAGGCAGGATGGCAAGGACTGAAACGGACGGAGAAGGCACAGAATGAAGTGGGGTGCGGATCATGACAGACTGTGGACGTCGATTCTTGAGGCGAAGCTGGTTAGACTGACACTGGAAGAGAAGGTCAGGCCTAACCCTAAGTCCGTCCCAAATCCTGCTGAAATCCTTCTCGTGGTTTTTGTGGAATAATTTGTGGAGGGTCGAGGCAGGATGGCAAAATCTGCGTCTGTTCGATTGCGGTAGGATGCATTGTCTTCAGAGAGAATGCCATGTCTTTCGCTGTTTATGTTCAGCCATGCATTAAAACCCTAACCCCCTACCAATTTTTTGTAGGATATAACCTGAATCCTGCAAAATCCTGCTATCCTACCTTGTTCAAGGCTCTATGTGACCTGAATCCTGCCAAATCCTGCAGTACTGGCTACTGTGGACCATTGCCTGAATCCTGCCAAATCCTGCACTGAGTTTATGGAGTTTTAGTCCACATTCTAAACAAAGACTTTTTTCAGCTTAGAACAATGTGCCCTTTTTCGAACGGATAATCTCTTGACAAAAGCCACAACGACGTCCGAATTGTTACCAGCATCCTGCATTTTCCTACTGACAAAATCGCCTTATGCCCTCAGTCCTGCACATTCCTACAGTGTGTCAACTCTCATGTGCCCTGCAAAATCCTTCTCCAGCACTTTGATAGTAGTAGCCTGTATCCTGCAGAATCCTGCAATGTGTCAACTCTCATGTGCCCTGAATCCTGCAGAATCCTGCAGAAGGCAAATAGGAATCTGCAGGATTTGGGAAGGTTGGGCATTTTCTTCAGATTAGCACTACAGTAGTAGGACTTAAAAAAACAGAAGAAGAAAACCGGTTTTGGTTCTGACTACTGAGTTTAGAAATGAGGATTATTGGACCTACTTCAAAATTTGGAAGCTCATGCAGCCGACTGGAGGACTTCACCGGTGTCGGTGACAGAAACCCCATAAATTTACCCAAATACTCAGTTTCCATGTGGGTCGTGAATCGCGATCCATTTCCCTCCACAATTAGTGGCCAGAGGCCATGCATATCGATCTGCGTTCTCCTCCCCTGATGCGGGTAGGTTTGGCTGCTGCCAGGCTTTCATTTTCTTGCCCCACGTTTCACGCCGTCTCCTCAAAGTTAAAGACATGCCGCTCCCGCGCTGGATAGTCGGCTCGTTTGACCCAAGCTCCTCTCCGTTTTTTGAGTCGGCGTGAATCCCCGACTCTGAGTTCTCAGATGCACCTGGTCCCAATTCCGGATTTATTCGTCATACCCGCCCAGGTCTTTCCCGAATCCTTCGTAGTATTTATCCGGGGTTGATTTCATTCAGTGCCACGAGGCTAAACACGAAAAAATTGAATGGACTTGAATAGCACGTAACCTCAGCCTTGGTTAAAACAGGGCATGAAAGCCTAACTCCAAGATGCATGGGAACGAGAATCGTATTATGCGAGTGGTATGAGAGAAGGGGCCTTGCTTGAACTTGAATGGCTACTTATTGTACTGTAATTGTAATTGCGTTTGCTATTGTTGTCTGCATTGGTCCTTGAGCCATTGCCTGTGCATGGCTCTGTGCTCACTGTGTGACAGTGATGTCTCATGCAGAGTGACTCACCCCATTCAATGTCCCTCACTGCGTGTCTCGCGCCACACTTCCATCAGCCGTAGACGAAAAAAAAAAACCCACAGGGAACGTCGTGTCGTCCTATAAACTAAATGCACACACACACCTCTGGGCTCAGCAGAGAGAGAGACACATGTGACTGGCACTCCTAAACTACCGAAACGATCACTCATGATTTGAATTCAGATTCGACGTTCGGCATTTTTTTTTTTTTTTTTTTTTTTTTTTATTCTTTGGGATTGGAAGCCCTCAGAGGCTGAACACGCATCCATCCTTCCTGTCAACTCTATTTTATTGAATTTCACCCTGGCACAAATTGAAAAATTGTCCGAGTTTCTTGCCCCAATGGCAGCAGAAAGTGCGGTGCTTGATGGCTTACCAGCTTGAGTTACACAGGGAGATTTTGACTGGACAGCCTCTCGGTGCATTACCGCAGAGCCTTGGTGATCGTGAGGTCCAGCCCGTGGGATATTCCAACATGGACATGGACAACACTGTGCCAACTGCAAATCTTTTTGAAATTTAAAGGCAAGAGAGAATGCACGAACAACATTCGCAAGAGCCAAAGAATGGTGCTGAGAGAAAGCTCAGCAAATCTCCCAAGCAAAGATTTGTTGACTATTTGAGAAGGCTGCCATCAAAGGGCTGGGTAGCTCAGATGGTAAGAGCGCTGGTACGCACAACCGGAGGTCTTACATGTAGGTTCAAGTCCTGGTCCAGTCAAAGTTTTCTCTGCAATTTTTTCAAAATTGCTTAAAAGCTCCCAGTCAGTTTTTCCCTGATTTGTTTCCTATATTTGTTCGACTCCTAATAGAAAGATTACAGACCCGATTACCTGAAGAAACATCAGGCCCCCCCATAAAAATGTAGTCACCTGAAGTTACTTATACATGAATAATACAATCTCTGTAAGGACTTAATGACAGATTTAAGTTAATTACAGATTTAATTTACATTTTATACATAAAGAGGGCCTGACATTTCACCCCTAGCATGATTTTTTAAGTCTAAAAAACCCCAATATCATTCATACTTGTAGGTTTGAGGTTTTACAGTAAGCAGTATGCAATACAAGTAACTTTGGGAATAAATTTACGCTACCTTATTTTTTGTCCTGACTCTTTTTTTGATGGATATTTTTTGGGCCATTCCTTGGTTGATGTCAACCAAGAAGGTAAAGAGTTTTTATTTGTAATCCTTTCATAGGATCTGTACAGAGTTGCTGTCATTGTTCTTAGCACAGTCGGAAAAGGCCATGTATATTATGTGGGTCAAGTCACTAAAGTATGGGAACGATTTATTACCGCTCCATTAGTCAATTGATCTTTTATTGATGAACGGAGAACCCAGATTCCTCAGTCCGGTTAACCGTTAGTGGAATGAAGTTTTCAGGGCTCGTCCCAGAGCCCCACGTGATAGATTATGCGCACCAAGGCGCCGTAAAAATCATTTGCACCGCAAAACCCCCTATGCAAGCCTCCTACAAAAATTCTCACTGAAGAAACTTGTACAGATATGCACTGCTAACAAAACAATTGCTGTACACGTACACGTAGTAGCTCTGTAAGCCCAGTTTTTGACGCGGTCTTAAAGTGGCAATGTACTGGGAAAAGACAACTTTTGACTCGACTGGGAGTTGAACCCGAGACCTCTGGTGTTGCGTACTAGCATTCTAACCATCTGAGCTATCCAGCCCTTAGATGGCGGCCTTCCCAAATGGTCTTGCAGGCCGAAATGAACAATGCACTTGCTGACAATGGCAACAGTGCACACAATTGTACCTAGTTGTAATATCAAGGAGGGAGACACCTGGAATGGCTCTGCTGTGGTCTGGTTAAGGCTACACATGCCTGTACAGTTCATCTTGCCGTCCTATCACTGGCACAGATCGCAGCTAATCCTTGTGAAATCTCACGTGACCTGTCCACATAATTCCTGGTGCTCCGTGTGGCATGTGCATTTATATGTATGTCACGTGAATGTTCCTTCAGTATCCTCTGACCTCCCCGAGTATTTTGTTTTCCGCTGTGGGTAAAAAAAAAGCACCACGCCAGTTTTTGACCAGTTACATGTGGGAGACTGCTCAAGCCTCCTTGAAGTACACTTAGGCAGTGTTCATTTCCCTTTCGATGGAATATTAACCACCAACTCCGTAGTAGGCATGCTATGTGTAGGATGACTTATTTATTGTACAAAATACACTATGAGTGCAGTGTACTGTAAGATGCATGTGTGTATAATTCAGTGGATTGCAGGATAAGGCCTCAGACTACCTCAAATTATTTATGACCGGGTTTCTAGAAAATTGATGCTTCGTAGTAATAGAATGAAGGGCAAGTGAGACATACTGTACACGTAGTTAGGTAGTGTTTCTATCTTACGAGATGCATCATGGTGTAGTGTCATAATAAATAAACGAAATAAATAAACGAAAACAATAAAACGGAATTGATCTTTTTATGTTCTCCCTATCCTAAAGAAGAAAGGTTGTCATTTATGAAATTATGCCCTGACTTAGAGGTCAAAAGAAGATGCATGTGCAGTTCGTTCACTCCCGAGTTTAGCTTGACCTCAGCCTCATGAATATGCGATAATAAGCTTCCACCTGTCCATGCACGGCCACGGCTGGCTGATCAGGAATCGTTACAGCATGCCAGTCTGGAGTGGTGCCAAATACATGAATGACAGTACTTACGAATTATGAATAATGCTCGAGCGCTTTCTTACACGACGTGATAAACACTGAATGCTCAGGGCTTTGCCCGGTGCCTGATAAAAATATTTCAGGCAGCTCTGGCGGGATTCGAACCCACGACTCCCGAATTCTAGTACGGACGTCTTAACCACTGGACCACGGAGCTGGTCGAGGTCATGTGGTGGATTCGAATAATGTATAGCGGTGGGCACCGCGTTGCATCATAGATATGTCATTGAATTACATTCCTCGACGCAAAACATCATGACATACATGTATCTATGACGCTTTCTTACAGTTTACGCACGGTAGGCCCTTTTTTCATCCAAACGTTCCCGATATTTGGTCATCTATGGGCGTCCACAGACGAAGAAAGATAGTGTCAGTGGCAATGCCTGGTTGGTGGTGTTAACGTCTGACAAGATGTCAAAATTTAGTGGGCCCGACGTTTCGATCCTACAATGTAGCAGGACCTTTCTCAAAGGCAGAGTCTCTGCCTTTGAGAAAGGTCCTGCTAGGATCGAAACGTCAGGCCCACTAAACTTTGAGATTTGCATTTTTGTAATTTAAGTCAGTAAGCAGTTTGCAACATTTTTGTAAATGTATATCACTTTAAGTCTGACAAGATGGTGTCCTGCTCCTCTTCCTCTTTCCCCAGCCGCAAGACGACGACACCAGTTCTGTGACCTCCACCAAGTCGGAGAAGGAGAAGGCAGCCAAGCAGCCCGTGGCGACCGGCAAGGTCCCGCCCGTCGCAGCCGTCGCCAAGGCGACGGCCCCGCCCATGAAGCCAACGATGCGGCTGAACGATCGCCTGATGAGGGAGAACAAGCCGTGCCTGAGGCTGGTGCAGTTGCAGGCGTACAAGTGAGTGACCTGGCTCTCCCCGTCGAGCCCAAAATTGCCCCCACGGCTGCGGCTTACAATGCCACTGCAGTAGAATCGTAAAGAACGTGCTCACGAGGTTGCAGTGTCAGTAATCCCAGTGAGGTTCTGAGGAAAGCCTGACTCGCATTCATGGAGGTTAGACAAAATCCCTGGAGGTGGTTAAATTCTTCTGACTGATGCCACCCCACCCACTCACACCTGTTCTGGAAGGCCACCTTCTATTGGCTGGATAGCTCAGACACTACAAGCGTTTAGTCCAGTCATAATTTTTCCTTGTCATTTTTCAAAATTGTCATGCAAATTGCGACAAATTCAAATCAACCGTACTACCCTGATCAGCTCGGTAGTCGAGGTGTTCAGTACGATCTATTTGAGATAAGATTCATTGCCTAGTTTAAATGTCAAATTTTAACGATTAGATTGGCTTGAAATATGCTCGGAGATGTGACAGTGTGCCTGAAATGTCTGAACTGTTTGAGGGTTTATCTTCCGGTCTGGTTCCCAGTTTGGACTATGTGAGGGTTTATCTTTTGGTCTGGTTCCCAGTTTGAGTTGTTTGAGGGTTTATCTTCCGGTCTGGTTCCCAGTTTGGACTATTGGAGGGTTTATCTTGCGGTCTGGTTCCCAGTTTGAGTCGTTTGAGGGTTTATCTTCCGGTCTGGTTCCCAGTTTGGACTATTTGAGGGGTTTATCTTGCGGTCTGGTTCCCAGTTTGAACTATTTAAGGGTTTATCTATCGGTCTGGTTCCCAGTTTGAACTATTTGAGGGTTTTTCTTCCGGTCTGGTTCCCAGTTTGAACTATTTGAGGGTTTATCTTCTGGTCTGGTTTCCAGTTTGAACTGTTTGAGGGTTTATCTTCTGGTCTGGTTCCCAGTTTGAACCGTTTGAGGGTTTATCTTCTGGTCTGGTTCCCAGTTTGGACTATTTGAGGGTTTATCTTCCGGTCTGGTTCCCAGTTTGAACCGTTTGAGGATTTATCTTCTGGTCTGGTTTCCAGGGAAGCGCAGAAGGAGGTCCAGCAGTCCAAGGGACAGCCGGGCAGGCCCGGCACCCCGGTCGCCGCCGTGCCAACGGCGACGACGACGACGACGACGACCGACGACCAGCCCCCGACCTCGGCCCCCACCACCAGGACCCGACTGGCCCGACTGGAGGCCAAGAGGGACGGCCGGGCGGTCCCGGAGCACCGCGGCCAGACGGAGCCGACCAGGGAGCCGGAGTCTGGCCGGCCCAAGAGGGAGGGCCTGCGGGTCAGCGCCGCGGACAGAGCGGAGCGGGTTGACAAGGAGGAGGCAGCAGCGGCCGTCGCGGCGAGAGAGGTCGCGGCCCGAGACGTGGCGGACCGAGAGGCCCCCGACAGTCCGAAGCACGTCGGCGAAATCAAGGACCCCTTTCAGATGCTGGTCAAGGCGGCGGAAATCCAGAACCCCGTCCAGTTTGGGCTGCCCAGTAGCTTCATGACCTTTGCCCCTCTGCCAGGTCAGTGGTCGAGGAGGGCGGGGCGGTGGGTAGACGGGGGGGGGGGGGGGTTGCCACTCTCCTCGTAGATCTCTCTGAGGTGCATTGTGGGACCTCATTTTTTTTTTATGACAATCAAGCATAAAAACTCTTCCCTGGTTCAACTAGGATATTACTAGGCTCCACATTTTTTGTGTGTGTTGTTCACTGCTGTTTTTCTTGAAGCTGTCCGCTGTTTGTTTGCCACGAAATGAATGCACTTTGGCCAGCAATCTCTGATTTGAGTAAGCAGGGCTTTTTTTTGTGCCAACGCAAACGTGAGTGCTGAAAGAGTGCTGAAAGTGAGAGTGGCCCTTGCTCAGTTTACGTGACCCTTCATTCTGACATTGTCCGATGCAGGAAGCACAAGGAAAAAGCGGAAAGAGGAACTCTCCAAGAATTACAAGAAACCGCACGAATTGGACAACGGTCTGGTTCCCCTGCCTGCCAAGGTCTGCTTCCAGTGCAGCAAGTAAGTCATCTAAGGGATCTGAAGTGTACAGACATATTGGCAAGCTTCTTTTTCTCTGAGTGGAGTCAGAAATGGATCATCATGTTTCCCAGAGACTCTTTAAAGCTCAGTGTTTGACTTCTATAAAAGGTCCCGATTTCCAGTGGCTGCCTAAAAGTGCACTGGGCTACCTGAAACTGCAGGGTCAGTGGGCTGGTGGCCCCACAGGGGTCAGGGGTCTTGGGTTCAAGTCCCAGTCCACTTGTTATTTTTTTTTTGCGCCATTTTTTCAAAACAGTTATATTGCAGTTAGATCGACAGCTTTCCACTTATGATAAATTGGTGATTGGTTCTTTATCTGTGGTTATTTTTGTTTGTTTTTTTCTTCCTTTTTTCAGGAGTTGTCGCACAAGTCCGTTGATCCAGTGTGACTACTGCCCTCTGCTGTTCCACAAAGACTGCATCGACCCTCCCCTCACTGCCATGCCAACGGGGAGGTGGATGTGCCCCAACCATCCTGAACACTCGCTGGTGAGTAGTGACTGAGTCTGGGATTGAGTGCTGCTTCACTCACAGGGCTCGGTCCCCCTGGAAAGGGTTTAGAATAAGCGCAGGCGTGATCCCTGGAGATGCACGGCGAGGTTAATGGTTGAATTGCTTTTGACTTGCCCATCCTGGCAAAGACTAGTTGACTATTTGGGAAGGCCATCATCTGAGGGCTGGATAGCTCAGATGGAAGAGCACTGGTGTGCCAAAGACTAGTTGACTATTTGGGAAGGCCATCGTCTGAGGGCTGGATAGCTCAGATGGAAGAGCACTGGTGTGCCAAAGACTAGTTGACTATAAGGGAAGGCCATCACCTGAGGGCTGGATAGCTCAGATGGAAGAGCACTGGTGTACCAAACCAGAGGTCTTGGGTTCAAGTTCTGGTCCAGTTAAAGTCTTTGCCACTTTTAAGAAACCAATTAAAACAAAAAATAACAATTAAAAGAAAGAAAATTCTTTGCCAATTTTTCAATTTGTTCAAAAGTGCCTATAACAATTGGTTGTTTGCACCTGAATGAATACGGGGCGTGATCCCTGAAACACCCTGGCAATGACTAGTTGACTGTAAGGGAAGGCCACCATCTAAGAGCTGGATAGCTCACATGGAAGAGCACTGGTATGTTAATCCAGAAGTCTCTGGTTCAAGTCCCGATCGGGTCCAGTCAAAGTTTTTGTAGCCATTTTGAAGAAAATAATTTTAACCAAATTAACAATTAAAAAAAAGTTCATTATTTGCCAATTTTTCAATTTGTTCAAAAGTTCCTAGTCAGTTTTTCCTTTGTTTGTAGAAAGTAAATATTTTTTAAACAATGATAATACAAAAATCTCATTTATTATTCTTTTTTCTTTACTTCTTTATAGCCTGAGTTCCAAGGTGTGCAGTACACAGAGCGCTGTCGCATCCTCAACGACTTTCACGGCCGCCTGGACCAGCACGCCGTCAAGCTACGCTTCATGCACCAGGCACGGGGCAGTGGCCCGCCCCGGAGGAAGAAGGCAGACCGCCCCGCCAGGCGGCCCACCGTGCGGGTGCCCAACGCTGTCAAGTGCCACTACGCCCTGCCGCCCCCAATGCTGCCCCTCCCCAACGAGCGGCCCCGGCTGGTCTGCATGGTGCCCGAGGGGCTGCGGACCCGCGATCCCGTCTGCTCGCCCGAGGAGCAAGAAGAGGTAAACGTGGGACTGGCATTGGGTGATTTCACGAGGGTTTGCTGCGGTCATGGGAAAACCCTTGGCAAAAGTCGTTGAAAATCTGGAAAAGATATGGAAAAGCATGAAAATGTCATGGGAAAAACCTGGAAAAGTCATGGGAAAAATCTGGAAAAGTCATGGGAAAAACCTGGAAAAGTCATGGGAAAAACCTGGAAAAAGTCATGGGAAAAACCTGGAAAAGACATGGGAAAAACCTGGAAAAGACATGGGAAAAACCTGGAAAAGTCATGGGAAATTACTGGAAAAGTAATTGAAAACCCAGAAGTCATTGAAAAACCTGGAAAAGTTGTTGAAAACCTGGAAAAGTCGTGGAATTTGTAAATTGAAAATCTAAATATTTAGAACTATTTATGTCTGTTTATGATATATTTGAATTAATGTTCAGTATCTGAAATACATAGCTCATATATGTCGTAGGGAAAATACAAATTTGACCAAGCTTAGTTTATTTTTTATCCCTAGAGTCCCATACTATCGAGATCCCTGGATAGGTATCTCAGGACTACTGGGTGATCTTTCTATTGAGCAGATTAAAAGAGAAACACAGTCGAAGACTGGTTTCACCAGGCTCCTAGGAGTCCTGACTCATATGAAGCCTAAAGCTTCAAAATGAGGACCTAAACTGTACTGTACTGTTTAATTATTTCTATTGCCAAATTGAGAAACATTGAAATGACAATACAGTGATGTCCATTCGTTTGACTAAAATTCTGGAAAAATTCTTGGACTTTTACCATTGAGTCATGGATTTTTGGAATGCCTTTATTTTGATGTGGCAGTGGTTGAAGAGTGTGATAGCGCTGCAGACGAGTATCACCAGGCACATCGTCAAGAAGCAGCTCCCCAAGGAGCCTGTCAAGCAGAGGATCATCACCACCTCCTCCCTCATGAGAGGCATACCCGCCAACCCCTCACCACCCCTACCAACACCACCTCCCGGCACCACCAACACCGCTGCCGCCACCATCACCACCTCGGCCAGTAGCTCCTCCCAAGTAGTGCACTCCAAGAGCAGGACTCCCAGCCCAGCCACTACCGCCGCCGGCCCGTCGCCAAGCGACCGGAAACCAGAGACGCTCGCCAAGGACTCGCCCGCGAGCCAGCAGGCGGAAGCCCGGCCGAAGACGATAGCCAACGGGCCGGTGGCCTTGCAGAACGGACCCGTGGCCGCGGCGGCGGCAGCCGCCAAGGCTGCTGCCTTGAAGGCGGAGGGGTCGCTGAGCACCATCGTGGTCAAGGAGACGGGCGCCGTCAATCACACCGTGGTCAAGGCCAAGGTCGGGGTGGAGAGCGTACCGCACCACGGGAGCGTCGGACTCAAGGTGGTGACCATCTCCAGCAAGGGCGATACCGTCACGCAGACGCACTCCCCCAGCTCGGTCAACGGCTCCATGCTGGGGCGGCCGTCGCTGCCCAACGCCGCGGGCAATCCAGGCGCCGCCGTCGTCCGCAAGATCGTCACCACGTCGACGTCGGCGGCCGGTAAGGGCCCGGCCGGCGGGCCGAGCGCACCGCGGGCCACCAGCGACCAGTCGGTGCACCCGGGGGTAAGGCTGGAAGGACCCAAGTTGCTGCAGGGGGGCAAGGTTGCCGCGGCAATGGCGGCCGGAGGGCATGGCCAGTCCGTTCAGGCCAAGATTGTCACCGTCTCCAACGGAGGTGAGTCCTAGACAAGTCGGTCGATTTCATCAAACTCATTATAACTTAACGAGCAATCGTAAGACAATGAGCAATGCGCAGAGAGCTATCCAAATGTTCAATGGGTTATCAATGGTAAGTTGAGTGACGGTGGAGCGTTAGGCTGTGTGGTGCAGTGAACCAGTTGCAGTGTTGCTTCGTTGGGGTAGTGCTCACTGATGCATGGTATTTATGAAGAAAAGGAAAAAAATCCTGATAACACAGTAGTAGACTTTGGTTCGAGTCAGCTGTGCGTTACGGGAAGCCAGGATTGGGATGAATGCCAGGAAACCGAGACTTGTCCCGTGTCCGAGTGTCTTTGCCGACGTCCAACACGCCCCGTTGCTCTTGTTGTCCGCTGACAGGCCCAGGCAGCAAGGGAGTGAGTGCGTGCGGCAGCGGAGGCTCCGTCGCTGCCAAGGTGACCCCGGCGTCTCTCAGCACGTCGCCGGCGATCATCAACCTGAACAGCACGCTGCAGTCCTGCATGGAGGGAGACGGAGGTAAGATCACCGATATTATCTGAGAAGGGAAGGAAACAGACTGTTGACCTGAATGACCACTGGGGTGTAAGACTGCCGGAAATTTCTGGATTTCCGGAAATGGCGTGATTTTTTTTTTCCCCCGAAAATGACATGGATTTTATTTTTTATTATTATTATTATTATTTTTTTTTATTTTTTTATTTTTTTTTAATTATTTTTTTTATTTCTATTTTTTTTAATGTCAAACTGGTGTATCAAACTGCTCAATTTTATCTGTTCAAACCCTAAAAACTGAAGGGCGTCTGCACCCCTGCCGTGAATCTCGCAATCGCTTCTCTCGGTCGCGTAAACGCTCACTCGCAGTGGCACAATTTATTGGCCGTCGGTGATTTTCGGGAAATGACTTTGTCGGTCACTTACATCCCTGTGACCAAAATACTAGTCTCCAAAATGGAGGGGGAGATTAACCCCTTAGTACCCGGGTTACTTTTCAGTGCTCCATGACCTCCATACTGAGGTTTTTGGGATCATGTGCCATTTTAAACAATCGGCAACATTCAATACCTGTGAAATAAATCAGTATGAGTATACTACGTGTGCAAGCGACTCAAAACTGGTGCCATCGGGCATCTATGTGGCTTCATGCTACGTATTGTTTTATGGAAGCCTGAAAAGACTTTTGGTTTAAAACTTGGACAATAGTGGTGGTCGGATTCAGACGGCCCGGCGCATGGGAACACCATTGGTGCTCTGAATTCTGAGGTCCTGGTGCTAAGTGGCAATGTAATTTGAAGATTTTTTTTTCCCGACATTCTTCAGATATAGAACTTAGCAAACTGGATGAGCGACTGGTACAAATATTGGCATGGCAACGGTTGCAACAATTATTACCTCAAAAGGTGAGTCATCGTAGACGTGTTTGCCGTCTGTCCGTAACTGTGAAAGGCTTCATATACAGACTGAGAGACTGAGAGAAAACTATGAATCAAAGCATAGATGGCTTTGATAGCAAAAACAGCAGATTCAAGTAGAATATAGATTGAAAAATTGGCAAAGAAAACTAGACTAGTTGACTATTAGGGAAGGCCACCATCTAAGGGCTAGATAGCTCAGGTGGTAAGAGCATTGTCAAGTCCCTATCATGTAAAAGTTTTCTTTGCCAATTTTTCAATTTGTTCAAAAGTTCCCCTGTCAGTTTTTCCTTTGTTTGACTAGATTAGAATATAGATTTGAATCTATAGCGGGTAGGGACTAGATAGATAGATAAATGGTTTATTAAATCAGCTTGCTCGCCACAAAAAAAGGGGAATTGCGTAAGCTGTAACAATATGTAGACGTTACATTACATTAAAATAAATAAAAGGCTTATAATTTTTTTTACAAAACTGTTATGGATTAAGATTTACAGTATTATTACATAGCTATAAACAATAAATACATTGGGTTTGATAAAAAAATAATGAAGAAATGGGTCATCTATTACATTAAATATGTTTAATTTATTAAAGGTTTAGGAATTAAGATACAATAAGCAGTTTTTCTGATTGTATTTAATTTGGATGAGCCTGCTTTCCCCTCCTCCTATCACAGCCTACTGCTGCATCCTCCA
Organism: Luidia sarsii; assembly: GCA_949987565.1. Taxonomy (NCBI): domain Eukaryota; kingdom Metazoa; phylum Echinodermata; class Asteroidea; order Paxillosida; family Luidiidae; genus Luidia; species Luidia sarsii. The sequence goes on along the minus strand of OX465105.1, from coordinate 24,107,316 downwards.
CCATCAAGAAGTATCTAGTCCACAATAGTCCGACACCAACCACAAGTAGCAATACGATAGGGCCGTCCAAGTCCATCCCGACCTTCACCAATAGCATCCGCGCCAGAGCCCTGTTCTGTCCGCTGACCAGCCGGGTACCGGCCAATCCGGTGCCCATGTGCTACAGGACGTTGCATATAGGAACCGGTGAGTACGGTCACAGTTTGGAGGTTTGGAGATGGTGTGATGTCTTATCACCGAAACATTTGGTTTTGCGTTCCATTTTTTTTTCCATCTGAGCTTGCCATTTTCCCGGTTTTTTTGTCTTCTAAGTTCCCAGTCACTTTGCTTTATAGCCCCTACACAACATTGGTCGAGGTCAAAGAATAGCATCCATATGTTGTCTGATCCAACATATGCACGAAATAGCACACCTGTGAAAATGTCGGCTCAATCCGCCAACCGAGTCTCGAGAAAATAGTGAAAAACCGGTTCATTTGTTGCGCGAAAATGCAGCATTAAACGCCGTACTGTTCCAAAAAATAGTTAAGATCTCGGTGAGACGTAAACAATTTCTTTTACTCTTTTCTCAGAAAATAACGCATTTTGGCAGAAATATTTCAGTGCGAGGTTTCTACTAAAACCATCTTCAAACTGTATATTAAGTTTCATGTAAATCTGTGAACATTTCTGTTTTTCGATCTTACCAATGTTGTGTAGGGGCTTTAAAGATCTTTTTGACTGTTGATCTGATGTCTGACACGATCCCAAAACTTCATTGTGTGACACGTAATTTGTTTTTCTTCTCCACACCCAGGAAGTGACATGGACGTCTGCTTGAGCAACTTTGGGCATTGCAACTATGTCTCTCCAAAGCATGCTTGTATATTCTACGATGAGGTATGCCTTTTATAATTATGGTACTAATGATATTACAGGGAAAATGACTTCTTTGCGAGGACCAATACTCTACAGGCTACTTGCATTGGCGATATAGATTTCCATGAGTAAAGCAATGTAATTTGGATTTGTAAAAAAATCGCCAGGAGAGTTTGACTGTGCCAGGATTCGAACCAGAGACCTCTGGTTGAAGTTACCAGCGGTCCTTCATTTGTTTGAAGCCGATTTTAGTTTGATGTGAGAATGCTGAAAGAAGTCAATTTTCTCTTGAAGATATACGAGTGAGTGGCTCGGTCTTGACGTTTTGTCCACATTCAGAATACGAGGCACTACGAGTTGATAAACTACAGCGAGCACGGCACGACGGCCGACAACGTCCTCTACTCGTGCGACTTCTCGGACAAGGCGCCCAGCCCGCCCCCCGCCTCCCCCTTCATCAAGTCGGTTCGGAGCTTCATCAGGAAGGGCAAGCGGAAACGGCGCCACTCGGGGACCGCTGCCAAGGAGGAGGAGATGGAGGGGGAGGCGGCGGCGGAGGAGGAGCGCAAGGCAGCGGCGGCGTCACCGACAGCGACTGCGGCAACGGCGGCGACGGCAGCAACAGCAGCGACGATGAGTTCCCGGAGCGACGGCGCCAAGAAATCGTGCGGCTGCAAGGCCAGCAGCTCCAGCCTGATAGGCGGCAGCGGGGCGGGCTGGGAGGGCACGGCCATCCTGCACCACGGCAGCTACGTCAAGATGGGCTGCCTCCAGTTTGTCTTCAGCCTGACGGATCACGCCCCGGCCAACGCCCTGGCCCCCGCCGACAGAAAGCCGCTCCCGAACTTCCGGTGGGAGTCCGCCGCCAGTCCCGCCACGTGATGACGACGGTTGGCCCCCGGGGGTGGGGGGGCGAGTCTCGCTCGGAAGACCAGACTTCCAAAGTTGGCCCTTTTCTCCACCCCAACAGACCCAAGCAGCCTTTGACATCAGAATACTGTAGAGCCATTGGGGTGGACATAGGGCCAGTGCCATACAGCCGCTTAAGTTGCTCAAGCCGAAAAAAGCCTCCCCCAATAACATCCGGGGCCAATTTCATAGAGCCGCTTCAGTTTTCATAGAGCGATCCTAGCAGGACCTTGCCAAAGCCTTTGAGAAAGGCCCTGCTAGGATCGAAACGTCCGGCCCTCTAACTATGGGGGAAAAAGGGGGGATGGAAAGAAGCTCTTCACTCGGAACTCCTCGGTACCTGCAAAATCCTTCAGTTGAGAGTGAAGTGTCAACAAAATTCCACTCTCAAAACTCTCTCAAAAAAACAAACCCAAGGGTACTGCCAAAAGAGCCCTTTGACTACGGTATCTAGTCCTTTGACAATCTATTGCCAAGCCAAATTGTTTTGAATGTTGGACTGAATTCGCAAAGTTGGAATTATTTCTGCACTGCAATCGCAGACACTTTTTTTGACTTGCTACCTTCTGCCACAGCAAAGATAATGTTGGTTTGGCGGACGGCCGCGTTTGTTGAAAACACCACAGGATGTAACAGGGGTCACTGATGTTTCGGGGTAGTCTGTTTTTTGTTTTCCTTCAGACCTGCTGCATCATTGAGATTGTAGTGTGGAGAGCATTTGCATGATTCTGTTGATCACACACCCTCAATCTGGTGCAGTTATCAACAGAGGAAGATGGGGGACTGACTTGATTCAGAAAGCATCACCGTTTCTCAGAACTCGACCTCTGAGCAGATTGCATTCCCCGCCAAAGAGGCTTGCACTGGTTTCTGGTCGTGACCGCCGAAATGAAAAGTCCACTCGCGCGAGCCAATGACGAATCGTTTTGTTCCGAACAAGAGAGGTAGCCCTTGGGACTCGTTGTGGCGAATGGTTCAAGCGCCCCTAGCCACAGAACGTATGTCCACCTCCGCCTATCACTGCCAATCACTGCACCTGTGTGCTTCTCACCCGAGGTGTCAATCTTGTGTTATGTTTTGATGGCTGACCAGAACTGTATATCCAAGACCAGTAATCAAGGGCAAAGAATGAAGCTGCATGGAGTAGCTTTTGGTCTCGACTGCTTAAAAAAACCATCCACAGCGACTCTGTGCATACGAGGACACTCCATGAAGAGTGTATTTGACTCAAGTGGTTTAATTTCACTCAACTTGACATTCTTTACAATTGATCGGTTGAAGGACGGTTGGCAATGCACACATACTATACAACTAATAACACGTACGAGGTGTTAATTCTGCATTAGAAACGGTTACAAGTCGGAATGTGTAGTAAATCTCTGTGAAATCGACCTCAGAAGAGATACATTTGCTGTTTGAAGAAATGACACTGAGAATGTTCTCGTCTGTAGACAGTGTATTTGCACATCAGGCATGTAGTTGCGTCGTAGTCAATGCGTAGAAGTAGCTGTTGAGTGCACGGTACACTTCTTTCTCTCAATGGCTGCTTCAGGGAGTATGGCTTATAGATGTCTCTGAGTAGCTTCCCCAGGTCGTGCCCAGTCAAGCAAACGTCATCACCCCCCCTAACTTGACCCAGTGAGAAAGTGAGGTCACCTGGGGTTGTACGTAAGTAACCTGGGTCTTTCCAGGGAAGCTGGTCGGACACCCACTGTATCACTCTAGTGGCTTTGCTTGTGTAGACATTTTCCATGGATATCTGTGGACCAGGGACTTACATTGCAAGTGCTGCAGGTGTACCATTGAAAAAGCGTGAAATTGTCCAAATTTGCGAATCAAATCTTGTGTAATGGTGAGTGGCAATAAAAACCAGCAAGCCGACCTAGCAATTGAACGATTGCGCCCTATAGGTCGCGTGACCTATAGCGGGTACAAAACCAAACATGGTGGCCGCCATATCAAGGTGCCGCTGTTGTAGTACATGACGACTGTTGCACTGTTCGATTGAGGCTTTTCTTTCTCGAAATCTATGAAGATCATTTCGGAGTTTGAACCCGAGACCTTTACTGGAATACCTGCTATAAGTAACGTGGTGACATCGCGCAATCGGTCTATTAAACACGCAATCTGTGAGCAAGGGAAGTTGACATTGAACGGCTCGGAATGAGTTTACGGCTGTGGCCATGGCTGTGGCTATCGGGAAGCGTGCTGGTGGATGCACTATTGCCCGTAGCAGTAGCAGTAGCCATAGCCTTAGCCGCTAACCTGGGTCTGAGCCACTGCCTGTTGTTCCCACTGGCACCTGCAGCACTGGAAAGTCCCGGCTGAGGATGAACCAAATTCATACCAAAGAACTGAGCGTATAGCATACATTCATTTGTGTTAAAATCTTTTTAATTTTATGTATTCATTGTGTGAGTTACTCCTGACGGCATTCTTACTTCATTCTCAGATTGTTTTAGTTGGAGGCAAATTCAAAACCTGACAATTCTACCCCCTTCTCCAAACGATTTAGGTTATTTTCAAGTCCAATTTAGGGTATTTTAAGTAATGTTTTTTTTTTTCACCTCTTTAAGTTTGGATTTGGGGCGTTGCTATCTTGGGGGAGCAGTTTTGGGAGAAAACCCAGTCACTGGTGCCAACGGACAATTGGAATCTTGGCAGGGGACGGCAGACCATTTGGGGCCAATTTCACCGAGTTGCCCAAGCCAGAGAACCCGCTATAAAGCATGAAAATCCACCCAAGATTTCCTACCATATTTCACATGAAGTGTTACTGTTCCTCTCTTGTATCTAATAACTAGCGGGGCGCTCCATAGAATCAGGTTGCCTGCCAAAGTGGTCCCACTTGTATTTCATGCGGAGCACCCGATATAGGAATACAAGTCAAGTACAGCGAGGGTTGAAATTTGAAATTTGAAATTTGAAATTTGAAATTTGAAATTTGAAATTTGAAATTTGAAATTTGAAATTTGAAATTTGAAATTTGAAATTTGAAATTTGAAATTTGAAATTTGAAATTTGAAATTTGAAATTTGAAATTTCAAATTTGAAATTTGAAATTTGAAATTTGAAATTTGAAATTTGAAATTTGAAATTTGAAATTTCAAATTTGAAATTTGGTCGGCAATCACGTTTTAACAGGGAAGACATTTCTTGCTGAGCAGATGTCCACGCTTGAGCGGCTCTATGAAATTGGATCCTGATCACACAATGGTAAGCGCGAGTTTTCCGATCACTCAGACTCGCGAGTGTGAGTTCGTAGTGTGATATGAAAGCAGCAACATCAAACGAGAGCCAAACAATTGGTATCGTGCCCTCGGATTTGTGTTTTGGATACCAATTTTTGAGGGTAGGAGATTCAGTTCCATTGAGAGTATTTTCTCACTCAAACTCTTGTTGTGTGCTTTTTAAAGTTCAGTTGCTGTCCCATCCTTCAGGGTATGTGTAGTAAGTAGTACCTCAGTGTCTCTGTATGCCTTCTTGATAATCAGGCTGACTTCAAGTGACATGAAAACCAATGTTGCCAAATCTCCACGACTTAATATTCAGTAATAACCCTGCTCACCCTTCCGCAATCAGTATTATGCATTACCTCACTCCCTCTCTCTTTCTGGTCGTCATTTTGCAAATTTATCTTAAAAATTGTTTCTGAAAAATGGCAAAGGAAACTTTGTCTGGACTGGGACTTGAACCCGAAACCTCTGGTTTTATGTACCATTCAGACGCAAACAACCTGGCTACAGCAGTTCAGGGATCACACCAAGTGTATGCATCTTTTTTTCACTTTATGTCTAATAAATAAAGGAAAAACTGACTGGGAACTTCTGACCATTTCTGAAAAATGGCAAAGAAAACTTTGACTTAAACCTGAGACCTCTGGTTTTGCATATCAGCACTCTCTTACCACCAATTCCACTAAGGGACTAAGGGATAAATACGGTAATGATGGCGGTTCAAGTATCCTGAAAACATTGGGCACCCTTTAAGATCAGTTGTACACCAACCCCCACCAATCCTCATTGGGATCAACTAAAACCATCAACTAAAACCAAACATTTGCAGAATTTTTGGAAACAAATTGACTGGACTGGAATTGTACAGTGCCACACAACATTTTGAGTTATTTTAAGAATTTATTTTGCGTTTTGGCTGCACTGGGACACCTTACTAAACACCACCGTCGAAAATAGGTCACGATGCTTACTGCGCGGTGCGCCGTGGACATCAACAAAACCGGGTAATCTTACGGAAATGACAGGCTTGATCAACATTCTCCATGATTATTCTAATGGGATCAACTAAAACCATCATTGCCAAAGATTTGCAGAATTTGGGGAAACAAATTTGACTGGACTGGGATTTGAACCCGAGACCTCTGGTTTTGCATCCCAGCGCTCTTACCATCTGACCTATCCAGGCCTTAGATGGCGGCCTTCCCAAATAGTCAACTAGTCTTGGGTTCAAGTCCGGGTCCAGTCAAAATTTTCTTTGCCATTTTTCAAACTTTTCCTAAAACCATCATTGACTACTTAAACACGTGCAGCTGAACTTTGATAGAATCGAAAGACCCCCCACACCAGGTTCAGGAAAGCGTTTTTCCATTGTTTATTCTCGGCTAATTATTCTGTATTTGTTGTGTTTTGGGACTTTTAAAAAGAAAGAAAAATGCAAGATTTAAATTTTAATATGGACATTATATTTTTGTTTTTCCTTTGGGGCGTTGGCCCAAGTGTGGTAGACAAGAAATTATATTTCCTCCGGAAATGCGTTTCTTCTAACAAAAAAAATTGTATAGAAATCTTGTACAAATATTTTTTAAAGATGACAGTATGGGAGGTAAACACTGCGATGCAGTCCCTTTACTCTGTGTAGATAGGAATGTACAAGTTTTTCTTTTTGAGTGTATATAGCCTTGTTGTATACGACAGCAGACGTGGCCGTCTTTAATATTGTCAGGCGAGGATGTAAGACACGACCCTTTGGGTGTGACCTTATTCTTCAAAATGGAATTCACAGATGTGCTCATTTATATCAAGTACAACTTTAGCCAGGGCGTTCTCACGAGTGCCCCCGGGGGAGGAAGGAATCTAATAAAAAGAAAAAAAAGACGAAGACAAATAAGAATGTTGTGACAAACTTGAAGATGCGTGCAATCGAGTCATTGGTTTGTGTGTGTGTGTTAATTGAGGTGTCCGTAACCAACTCGACCCGTGACCAACTTGTATGCTTGGTTGCTATGGGATAATATGCACACAAAAACCCCATACCATAGAGATCTTATAATTATACAGACAATGCAGACGTAGCCTTTTCTATTTCGCTTTCAAATTTCAATGCACTTTGGGAGTGTTACTACCGACTACATTTGTATTTGACATCGTGCGACTCGAATTAAGACTAATCGGTGATGTCAAAATCTGGCCCACGAGGGCGCTCTTCGTACGCACCGTAAATTTCAACTACACGCACTTTTTTTTGCATTTAGCGGGAGCTTTGGATGTTCACGGACGGAAAAAGAAGGCTCAAGCGGAACGAGGTAGGTTCCCAAATTCCTTTGTTTTGCTTTTGTTTTGGTAGACACAGAAACCCCGATAGAGCAATATTTTAGTTTGATACCCTCACCGTATAAGGGTGGGAAAATACGTATTGCCGAAAAATATGTGATTTTGTTTAGCGCACTTTGACTTGAGTGAAGTGCATTACTGCATAATGATTTTGTGTTGTAAATAGTTGGCTGCGTGCTGGCACTACTGAGTACTGTCTGCACTGACTGACTACCGTCCATACTACTGACACTAGTCTGTACTGACTGTCGTCTTTATAGCTAATTCTGTTGGTCGGGGCTGTTGAGTTTGAAATGCTCACTACCTTCAAGTCAACTGGAGTGAAACTTAAGATAGAGTGTCTATGGAGTGGTCATAAATAATATTAATAATGACTGTCCACTTTTAAAAATATAGTCACATGAATGAGTGAAAATTCATCAGATGGAGTAGTCCCACTTACACTGTGCCGCTAGGAGCTCCCCTTAAACGAGTTTTGAGATTGTCTGTCGCACTAGCGTCCCACTGCGTTTAATATACGCAGTGGCTGTTGTTACGGCAGTCGTCCGTGTGGTTCCCTGACTTGATTGTATTTCTTCAGCATTGCAGGCTGGTTGAACCAGTCTATTACTATTGTATTAGCTGATTGTCTGGTTCCAAGAGCTAAACATCCTGACAAATACTGTGAAGTCAGGGAACCACACCAACGACTGCCGTAACAACAGCCACTGCGTTTAATATACAAATACATGGTTTGTACGTGGCCTCATTGCTAAAGCGCATGGTGAGACTTTCCTCGTGGACACGAATGGAGTTTGGCAACAACACGACATGTCCGATGTCTACATCGGAGACATTTTGTTGGATTTGAGGTCCAAAAATAAATCGTAAGTACCGCTGAAGTACCGCTGACGTACCACTTGTTCGTCTGGACATGTGTAGAATCCGTCAGGCGCATTTATTGAATCTTTGGACGTGATTTCGGGCAATTTTAAGTTTTAAGGCCTTCGGTTGAGAATGAGTGTTTTTGTATATTAAACGCGGTGGGACGCTACGCTAGTACGACAGACAATCTCAAAACTCTTTTAAGGGGAGCTCCTAGCGGCCCAGTAAGTGGGACTACAGAGTTGCATTAAGTGGTGTACATTGCCTCAGTCATTGCATGTATTGAAATTAATACACGTGTGTACCGGATACCAGATACCAGTGCAAAGCATGGACGGTGACGTCTTTTCAGTGAACCTGTCGAGCTGTCTGGTTTCCCAACTTCTATGTGCATTACCAAATACTCAATAGGAGAACTCCACTACCGCCGCTGTGCAGCCTACTCTCTCACAACGGTATCCAATAAGTAACCCAACAAATAAATGAATGAATATTCGTTATTTCTTGCAGCGAGAACGCGCACATCGCCGATCGATTACGTCTGAATAAACAACGAGCAATCACTTTTTGTATGATTTTTTAAAAGAAAAATACAACTGTAACATGCAACAGGGGTACCAAAATGATTTTGTTATGTTTAGTTTTTAATAAAAAAGCCATTAAAATATAACATTTTAACCATGAACTTTAAGCATGCATTACATGTATAAAACCCCTACACTCATTGGCAACTATTTGCGTATCACACGAAAGCAAAGGGTCAGCGTGAATAGCTTTTGTGGCACAAGCGCCGGTGGCCGGGTCAATAAACACTACCATAATTTTATTGTGCGGGTATTAAACTAGAATCTTTCTGTGGTGTATCTCCAGGGATAACATGATTTACGCGATTAAGTTTTCCTTTGATTTTTTTTCCGATGTTTGCCCCAAACCAGTAGCTGACCCCCTGACTGAAGGAGGAAAGAAGACGGGGCCAACACCTGACACAACCTACTCCATGAAGGTATGGAGTGAATCCCCCGTAACTAAAGTATGAGTTCCAAAGGCCAAAGGCTCCCCAAATCGGCGGAGGGTAGCCGACAGTCATCGTCGGACCGGCCGAAGAAGAACTCCCGAGGGAATGCGAACGGCCAACGGGGCCGGCCGACGGAGGCCGTAGCCGGTAACCCGCTGGCCGGTAACCCGCTGGCCGGTAACCCGCTGGCCGAGCCTGTCTACCACTCCACGGCGGCATTGGGGCACCAGCTGGAGGCCCTGCGAAGCCTGGAGTTTGATGCGGAGGGGACGGTGATCAAGGCACTGGAAGAGTCGGAGACGGCTCGGGTCCACTTCGCCGAGAGGGTGGCAGAGGCCGTCAACGTCTCCAAGAGGGAGACCAAGTATGCAGGTCAGTGTCGCCTAGTAACCGTAATTGTAACGGCCTAGTAACCGTAACCCTCAGGATGAGGATTACGGTTTCCGCAACTAAGGCCAAGTAAAAAAAAAGGTTTCTCATCCAAACTTTTTGAAAAAAGAAGGATGCGGGCACTTTTTTTTCTTTTCACAAAACAATTTTTTTCCCAAACACGGGTAGTCTAATGTAGGCTGTGCATGTGCGAGGTTCAAAAGGCTGGATACAATGAAAATCAATTAAAATTTCGTTTTTTTATCGTTTTATTACAAAAAAAGATTTAAAAAATGATGCGTCGGCAAAAAAAACGATGTGGATGTCGCTAGTTTTCATGCTTGATTGTCTTCTGCATTCATTTGCTAAATAAGACGAGGAATGTTTTTTTTATCCCTTGTGCAGATTTGATCAGCTTGAACGTACCCGTCCAGGCTACCATTAGCCAGGAGGTGGAGGGCAGAATGGCTCGGCTCAGGAGCAGCGAGAAGCAAGTGTGGCAGAGACCGTCCAAGGTACGACCGGCCTGACTCTACGCTGGCAGAATGTGGTGCAGAATGGCATCGGCGCAAGTGCACAGCACTCCGCTACGCTGTGGCAGGATATTACCTCTCCCTCTCATCTTCCACTCACCTTGTCTGTCCAGCTACTCACTCGCTCACTCGCTTATAATGAGGCGGCTTATACGATGGCACGGCTTACACTTTAAGACCTGAATCTTTTACAACTTCGCACCGGGGTTTTTTTCAGCGCCGAAGACCGCCATACGGAGGTTTTTGAACAATGCATCATTTTCAAATCTCGTTAAAACAATCGGAACAATATATTTATGTGAAATAAATCGATAAGAGTATACTATGGGTAGTTGGGTACAAGAGAGTAAAACCTGGCACAATTCGGACGTCGTTGTGGCTTTTGTCAAGAGATTATCTGTTTGAAAAAGGGCCCTTTGTGCATCGTCAATGGACCGTTACGGACATGTGTGTGTGTGCGTGCGTGTATGCTGCTGACAATCCCTGACCGCAGACTCCAGCCTCAACTCCAGGCAGTCAAATCTTCGAGTTGGTCGCCCACAAACGAGCGTACAGATTACGGTAAAGAATTTGGGGGGAATTCCAATGCCAGACCGACGACCGTTGGGCTGTGTGGCATGCAAAGACAATGTCCCCCGCGTGCTTTCAGCTGCAGCGCGGTATCCCTCGATCCTCCACAGTAAAAGTCCCACAATTGCACAATTACTGCTGCTAATCTTGCAATTCATGTGGCAACTTGCATCAAAAAGGCACGAAGTGGTTAAAGGGTCTCTGCAATAGATACCACAGTCAAGGTAATTTTCTGCTGCCATCTAGTGTACAAACATATTGGCAAGCTTCGTTTTCTTAGTGGAGTCAGAAATTGGTTATCTTTTTTTTACCTTTAAACACATCCTTATAAAAATGAGGGCGCTGTTGTAAGGTCATGTCAGGAACCCACAGTTTAACCACTCTGCGCCGGGACCTCCGAATCCGAAGCTCCGTTGGCTTGATTATGCGACGGGGCCCTCCGTATCCGAAAAAAAACCCCGTATGGCGGTTGGGCTGAAAAACCACCCGGCGCGAAGTGGTTAAGAAACAGACGAAAAACATTAACTTTCACACTGCAAATTAATCTCCCTGGATTAGGTTTGGTGAAAAACTCCTTCATTTTGCTCATGTAAATTGAAATTCTCATTAGCATAAAAACTGAAAATTTGAAAATATACAGCCCCAAGAACGAGTGTGAAAAACAGTTTGATTGTTAGCAACACTGCAAAACAGTTCTGGAGCATGGATTTAAGTGATAAAATGTTTATTGCAGAAACCCTTTGATGTTGTGAACATTTTGGAGCACTGCGGCTTATACTCGGGGCGGCTTTTATTCCCAAAATTACTATGCTCAATCCTCTCCTGAGCCGTCCGGTGCTTAGGTCAACACAGGGGTCCTCCGTCTGGTTCTTTCCCTGCTGCTGTTCGAGGGTCAGAGGGGGAGGGGGAGGGGGGCTTTCTTAAGACAAAATGCTCAACCTCTTGTTACAGTGAACAGACCTTGGTTAAAACCCTAATCCCCTAGTGCTGCGTGCCTGGAACCCTCCTCAATCCTCCACAATCCTCCAATGTGAGTTTGTGCAAGATCCTCACTGCCTCAATCCTCCACAATCCTCCAATATGAGTTTGTGCATGTACATGTACCCCATTGCCTCAATCCTCCAAAGCTAAGTACATGTAAATGGATCCTTTGTTTATAGACAGTACATGCATGGAGCTATAATTAGGTACAATGTAGCTCCACGGTACGTGTCTTTGTCAAAGTTCCACAGCTTTAATATCCTCAAAAATCCTCCAGTGTAAATCGAACAACCTTCCTCAATCCTCCGATGTAAATTTTTCAACCTTCCTCAATCCTCCACAATCCTCCATTGTACATTTTACAACCTTCCTCATTCCTCCACAATCCTCCATTGTAAATTTTACAACCTTCCTCAATCCTCCACAATCCTCCATCGTACATTTTACAACCTTCCTCAATCCTCCACAATCCTCCAACTGGTAATTTTCATACCTGCCTCAATCCTCCACAATCCTCCAACTGGAAATTTTCATACCTGCCTCAATCCTCCACAATCCTCCAACTGGAAATTTTCATACCTGCCTCAATCCTCCACAATCCTCCATTACCCCCCGGAGGATTGTGGAGGATTGAGGCAGGTTAGGGTTTTTAAATTCAAAGCTGTACCCAGCACGATTTGAGGCCGAAATTGCATTGATAACACGGAATTCCATTGCCCTACACGCTCAAGCAGGATACCAGCTGTGTAGTGCTGTGCAATGAGTGTCCTGAATTCTCTTCCTGCATATGCTGCATATGTTCAAAGCTTTCCGTTTCAGCGCAAACATTTCCTCGGTTATTTTTTGCTCCCAGGCATCGGATGTTCCCGCACCCAACGTCCTGCATGCCTTCACCCCCGACCTGATAATGGAGAAGCCCATCACAGACCTCCCCGTGTCAGCGTCGCGTGACCTCCGACCTGAGCCCTGCTCCCTGGAGCCGGCCTTTGACCTCTACAGACACATGCAATGCTGGGACTTGTAAGCCCTCTCCCTCCCCGGACAGTTTGGGAGATTTGTCTCGCAGTGTCCCCCCGTTTCCTGACTAGGTTGGTAGAACAAGAAATTGTCCAGCATGGCTTACTTTAAGCCCCCTCCTTAATGGTGTACAATGTATTTACAGTGCTAAGAGTTTGCCATCTTTTGACACAAGGAGATGCGTTTTTAGCTTTTCCGCCGCTTCCAGGGAAGCGGAAAAGCTATATCTGTTGTTCAGCTTTTTCTTAGTCTTCTTCTTCTTCTCCCCCAAAGCCCATAGACAATGCACAGGGGTTTTGTAAGCACGACTTTGGTCATTGAACAGACTTGGATTTTTTTCAAACGTGGCAAATGCATAAAGCCCATGCTGAAATTGATCCTAAACACCTTGATGTCATCATGACGTCATCACGTGTCACGTGACCTTGCTTTGAAGGGGCAACTTTCAAAATCCATTAAAAGCAAAAGTGCAAGTTCGTTTGGTTTCAACTTTGCACTGTATCTAAGTTGGGAAAAGGTGTATCCAAAAATTGCCATCGATTGACCGTGACGTCATCTCATGAATATTTATGAGGTCATGAACTTTTCAGATTTTCACATTGAAATGAGCATATTTGGCCAACGGAGCGAGATTTTTTTCATTTTTTCTTTGATATCTATTGGGGACATGGTTTAGAAACACCTTCCGGAGCCAAAATGTCGTTACGCAATCATGACGTCATCAAAATGTGTGATTTTAAAACACATATAAGGCATTGGCCGATCATCTCGAAATTTGGTATGTAGTTAGCTATCGTGCTAGACATTCCAAATCTAAAGTTTGGAACCGAAGGACCATTGTTTATATTTTTTATGAATTTTTGAATACCACACTCGAGTCCCATAGGCTTTGTGCACAAAATATGTACATGCGTTTTGGAGTAGGAATGGGATTATTCTATGACTTGTTACAAACAGAAGCGGGAAAGCTCTATGCTCTGTTTCACAACAGACATATATTTCTCGTTCTCGACCTTTTAAGTGGCTTTTTGGGCATTGTGGTTGGCAGACTACCGAAGGAGCTATGGCCGTGGCTGAATCACTGGCTGCGGCCTCCGTTCGCACACAAGTCTATGGCCTTGTTTTCCAGAATCTGGCCGAGGCTCAGGCTCTGGCTTTTCTCTCCGTTTTCTCAACAGCTGGAAAGTGGAAAGGCAGGGCCTGGCTTCTTTGTAGGAGTTGAAGCTTGGGAGTCTCCTTGGATATGGCGTATCCTCTCCAAAACAAAAGCCAGGGGGGGGGGCCTCCTGTCCTCGCACCTTGAAATGATTCAAATGAAAAATTATAACATAGCAGAAGCTTGAGGCTTAGCCGCGTTTTGGAAAAGGCCTTATGGAAGCAACGAGCTGCTGTAGCTGCAGTCACTTCCCATAGACCTGTGTGTTATTCGCAGCCGTAGCCAAAACATGTCTGTGCCAAGCTTCCTCTTGGCAACATCTCATTTTGTTGTCAACTTGTATATTCACCAATCCCAATATCGTTGCTGGATAGGCCTGTCTTAATATTCATTGAAATTGTACGCATTGAACTGAAAGCGAGGCTATGGGCGCTTGATTCCCAAGATTAATTGTTGTTCCCCGCTGCTTTTTTAATCTTTTCTTGGCATATTCTTCAACAAAACTGTACAACGGTAAGGTCCCTTGGATTTAGATAATTATGGGGGCTTCCCGAAACCATCCTGCATGTAGATGTTCCAAAATGTGTACCAGAGGCAGAAATATGAAGTGACATACTTTTATAATTTTATACTGTAATATACCTATTCGGCTTGTGTAAATAGATTGTCAAAATAAAGCACAGAGACAACATTCACAACTTGTTTTCATACCCCATACAGGGGAGTTTATTTTTGTTTCTTTTGTTTCTTTTGATTTGATCACATTGACTCTTATTTACAATAAAAAATATTTCTTTCATTTTTTTTTATTTACAAGTACACACACCAATCATTCCACAAAAAGATAGTTTGTTCTCTTACAAAGGCAAATCTCTTTGGTACTGATTCAAAATCTATTCTATATAAATTTGCTCCGTATTTTCATCATTTATGATTTTGTTCCCTAAAACTAAAACTCTTCTATGTCCTTTGGTTTTGGAAAACAATGATTTTGATATACACAAATCACAATGTACATGTGCTCGATACTGTAAATGATAGCTTCACACAAACACTAGGCTTTTGATATTTTTGGTTTAAAAATTTCAACAAGGGACGAATGCAAAGACTGTTGGATGCAGGTGCCGTACTGTTTCTAGACTCATCCAATAGGATGTCCATTCATTACAGCATCCGTCTTTGCTTCACCAGACTGACCAGTCACCAGACTGAATTCAGTCCGGCTTTACTCAAATAGTAGCAACCACCATTAAATATAATGGCAGGCCACTAGGGAGTAGGGACATGGCACTAAATATAGAGAGGCCATTAAATATAATGGCAAGCCACTTAATATAGGGACATGGCACTAAATACAGACAAGCCACTAAATATAGTGGCAGGCCACTAGGGACATGGCACTAAATATAGACAGGCCACTAAATATAGTGGCAGGCCACAAGGGACATGGCACTAAATATAGACAGGCCATTGAATATAGTGGCAGGCCACTAGGGACATGGCACTAAATATAGACAGGCCACTAAATATAGTGGCAGGCCACATGGGACATGGCACTATCATGGCAGGCCACTATATATAGGGACATGGCACTAAATATATACAGGCCATTAAATATAATGGCAGGCCACTATTAGGGACATGGCACTAAATATAGTGACCAACCACTATATGTAGAGACAGCACTAAATATAGCAACACAGCACTATATACAGTGACAACCCACTAAATTAAGCAGCAGGTCACTAAATATAGTGACAGGCCACTAAGCATGTAATGAGAGGCCACAAAATACAGCAACAGGCCACTTGAAACTGAGTTCAGAGGCTGGGTTGGTCAGGCAACTTAATAACACTTCGATACTGGCAAACACCGACTGACAGTAGACATTGCTGCCTACAGGTTCTGGGCCAAAGAAAGCTGAATTTGGCCACTTTTAGTGGCCTGGTGGCCTTGAACCCTATCTCTACCCGAAACCCCAAATGGCCACAACCGAGTTTGATTTTTGCAAAGCGTTAGGTTAGGGAAATTGAACTGGCCATCCCAAATAGATTTTAGGGATGAAACGACACCTTGGTACAGTGCCATGCAGCTGTGCACGCATTTTGGCTAAACTTGCGCCCGGGGTCCTGTCAGAGCGTGACTCACCGCGGAGTCACAGTAACAGGAGGAAAACGGTATCCTCTATGGGGAAGGTGAGTGACAGAGTTGGATGAATCAGGCTTTGATACTCCCCAGTCCCCACCCCCCCCCCCCCCCCCGCAAGCGATAAACATGGGTCCAATTTCACAGAGCTGCTTAAGAAAATCTGCTGAGCTCGAAAAGTAGCCCTTGTGCTCATGGGATTGCAAACCATACCGGTATTGCATAATTATTTGGAATGTGACGTCAGTTGCTTTTGACTTGTATCCCACTATTCTTTACTTGGCATGAAACAAAAGTGGAGCCTACATGATAGGCTGTAGGTGATTCTATGAATCGTGACTTTTTGTGCTTAGGCCCTATACAACATTGGTAAAGGTCAAAAGATTGCCAGTTTGTGTGTTAAACCATTAAGCATTCCAAAAACGAAATCCTGCAAAGGTTTTAGCTCAAATGGTGATCTGAAAAAAGTAGAAGGCAAAAAAAACGTCACGGTTTTTGCACCTTACTGTAGTGTAAGAAATGGTTTATTACTCGTGAGTAATAAACTTTGTGTCAATGTTTCAGTGAAGATTTCTCGAGAAGTACAGCATCCCAGACCGTAAGATTTCAACATGAGGAGTCTATCATGACCATCTACAAACTGTGTAAATTAGAAGGAAATCTGTGTTTCCCGATCTTCCCAATGTTGTATCGGTCCTTTAAGCAAATTTTAGCTGTATGAAATTGCCTCACGGACAGACCCTTGCACACCCTGCATGATGAATGTACATGTAAGTGCACGAGCAACTCTCGTTGTCAGTGCATGAGAAACTGCAAACAGACTCGCCCTACTCAACCTACATAGACTCATCCCCCCCATACACACACACACACGCACACACAAATAACCATTCTATTGCAGGCATATAACAGCTTACTATTTTACATTTCAAAGTAGGGAGGAGAGAGAAGTTTGTTACTGCAGCATCAGATTCATGCCGGCTTCGGTCAGCGCTCAAAAGGCAAACATGACAAAAAACAAACAAACCCAATAAAACTTTGGAGAGGTTTTATTGCACAGGGTTAGTGTGTGCAGTACCTCTAGAAGTACGCTAACACTATTTAGAACACAAGAAATCCGTACCACTAACCCTGCACAACAAAACCCCATGAAATCATTGGGTTGTCCAATGAAAGTCAAAAATAATTTAAATCTTATACTGTGCATTTACCATAAAGCATCCACATAATCTACTGTACATATTTCAAAAAAAATGTCCACTTATGTAGCAGAGGTGACCCTTTTCTTAACTGCCAATATTCCAACCAAATTTAAGCGCTGCACAAGTTCAGGTGAAAAGACAAACATTTGGTCGACTAAATTCATCACGATACTACCACAAAAGCCATTTTCTTTTCACGATTTGACCAACGGAAATGTCAGAGCAATAGCCTGAAATGTATAGCACAAAACAAAACTTGAAAAAAAAAATTCTAGAAAAAAAAAGGTCCCTTCAGTTTTCTTGCCGTTGCTTGATCAGAAAAAAAAAAAAAATCTGTATTGATCTTGGCAAAATCAGGCAGTTGCAAATGTAGCACACATGAGGGCCAAGGGGTTAGGCTCGGATTTCAACAAATTAAGACTGAAAGCTAACAATAGAAGAGTGCCCGACATGTGACATCTCTGGTATACAATATGCATGAATGTGGCAGACGAGATTTCAGGCAATACATGCTGGCACATGTGAAGGTAGCAAGTCAAAAATGGTCTGCGGTGAACCACGTGCAAATAATCCCTTTTGAGGTTTAGACACCGTGAAGGACGTGACATTTTCGATCCTAGCAGCACCTTTCTCAAAGGCAGAAATCTCTGCTGTTTTGCCTTTGCGAGAGATCTCACTGGAATAAAAATTTAAGGCCTGCTAAATTGTCGAGATTGTGGACCTAAATCCCCTGATTATCACCGGGTTTTTTGAGCTGGTGTGAATCTGTGAAGAAACAGCGATTTCAGGCTGAGAATTCAGAGTGACTGCAAGGGAAGTCTGTCGGTTTCACTCAGCACTCAGGGGGAAAGAGGGAAAGAGAGATCATTTGCCCGCTGTGTCACCGCAAACTATCCTGGATGGTGAAGCCGGCAGCAGAGGCTAGTTGGACGCGGTGCGATCCACCGCTTCCTGGAACTCTTTGATGGCCTCTTCCAGTTGCCGGCCTTTCTCCTGTCCGTCGACAGTCCCAAAAAGCAGTTCACTACAAAGGGACAGTCAGTCAACAGTACACTGTTAGATCAATGGCTTTCAATTTTCCTATATACATGTACACATATTCAAGTCATGCACGATGTGCACGAATGATTTCTTGGTTTTCAGAGGGGGTAGTTTTAGAGTGGATCAGCGTATTTGGCAGCAATGAGTTAATAGTGACGTCCGTTTTAATTTTGGGTCTGCTTTTTGCAAGATATAAATTAGGCAATGATGCGGTGACTTTCGCTTGCCTCAAGGTTAGAGTAAAAGTGGAGTTAGGGACTGCTGCCTTTAGTCGTTAGATTTCACACATTCTGCAAACAGTGCATAAACTCTGTTCAGCTCTGCCTTCGAGGAATGTCCTTTAGGATCCAAACCATTCGCGCCTCTGGCCCTGCACCATCTTGTGTTATTTCACGTCATTCTAAACTGGGATCTATTTCACCAAACTTGTCCTGACTTACGATCAATCGCAAGACAATGAGTGATGCACAGAAACCATACGGTGTATCACAACTAACCATGGGTTATCCATCGTAAGTTGAGTTATGATGCATCGTAAGGCTTTGTGAAATCTGCCCAAGGAAGCAATTTTCAACATTCTGTTAATGAGTGCTTTATCCACTTCACCTCAGTGGAATGTTTCAGGCATCGGGTGTCGAGTTCACACTTAAAGCTTTCAAATTGTTTTTTTTTTATAATAAAAACAGTATTTATCTTCAGGTTACCCAATGACCCAATGAACAGAATTCCCTTGCTCTTGAATTTCAAGGGAAATCTGGGTTACTAAACAAAGATGTTTGTTAGTCAATCTGGTGCGTGCACCACACTTGTTACAGACATTTTTGTTAGTTCACATAACAAAAACACAGCACACACGTACAGTGATTGTGTTGAACAAAAAAGTGGAGGTCAGAGTCAAGGAACTTTCCCAAATTTTAGCCAAATGCCTTTGTCTATCAATTCTGCAAATAGCCACTTAGAACCCTGAAATAAACGAGTAAAACTCAAAGCCAGGCACAAAAATGAACCCAGAAACTTGTTTCTTTCTAAGGAACTCATGGAGGGAAGTGTATAATTCGTTCTCCTTTTTTTTCTCCAGGTTTTTTTTTCAGAGCAAGGAGGATACAGTGATAACGATGTGACGTGAAATTACATCTTTAGGAAGGGCAAGCCACCACTGGTTCCCCACTCATCAGTGTGTAAAGTAAGTCCACAGGACAGAGCTTGCCGGTTACCAGTGTAACCATGCCACCTCACAATGCCACAGTTACATGCCAGGCTTGTCGGCAAATGGTGAATACAGATATCTGCTGATCCTTCTAAACAACACACAAAAAACAAACAATAAAAAGTAGGACAGAATGGGAGACCTTATGGCATTTGATGTCATTCATGAAGAGCTCCCTCGTTTGGCGGGAGGTGACAAGGAAATACTTATATGTGACCCGGCACAGCGACATGAGGAATATCCCACCAAAACACATTTCGAGTAAACAACGCCTGAAGTATCTTCTCAATTCGATAAAAAAAAAAAAAATCATTTTTTTATTTTTTTTATTTTCGGAAAGTTTATGTATTGGAGGATATTATGTACAAAGAATTTTTCCGAAATCCGTCTCTAAATATTGAAAAAAAAAAAAAGATTTCGGGGGAGTGTTTGTGTACTGTTTTCATGAAAATGTAAAGCTCCTGCCTTTTTGAATGGCCGCTTTCAAGGAGTTAGTATGGTGCTGCTATATTGTGTCTGGTGCCAAATGAACGAGCGATGTTCCCTTGTACTATTTAACAAAGTTCACACAGAAATAATTTTGATATCATTTGAAAGCTAATGGTATACTCTTTCACATCATTAGAAAATCTCAAAATCTCAAAAGTGGGGGTTATTCCTCATTATGCTGTGCCGGGTCACTGAAGACCAGTCTTCTGACTTTGGGCCAATTTCATAAGAGTAACATAGCCACTTCGAACTGAGCCACTTTTCATTGCCCATGATATCATGAGTACCACTTTTTCTTTCCACTGATAGTCTCAAGCCAGTTGATGGCTTTCCCCACCTGGTCTAGGTTGAGTTCCAGTGTGCCATTGTATTCTATCACAGGGTTCAAATTTAGCCGTGTGGCCCAGTAGCCGGACGACTACTGGTCCAGCAGCCATACGGCTACAGGGCCATTGCTAAATTTGAACCATTATGAGCATGATTTTTTTTGTCATCGTTTTTTTTCTTCTAAAGTGACAGCATGATGACATTAATGCAAAAAGGTCTACAAAATACGTTAGAAAGCTGTGTGTTCTGATTGGTTCTACATGCACATGAAGCCCTTAGCAACAGTGTCAATACTCAGCCATTTCATGTCCAACTCTCTTTGGTCATTCTGCCTTTGAGAAAGGTCCTGGTAGGATGAAACGTCAGGCCCTCCAAATTTTGATATTCGCCTTTTGGTCATTTAAAGTCGGTACAAACTTCCACTTGGTATTTCCACCATGCAAAGCTTTAAATATCATAAAGAAAGTCTAGGGTTCAAGTCCCGGTCCAGGCAAAGTTTTCTTTGCCAATTTTTTCTTCAATTTTTTTCCAAAGTTCCCAGTCAGTTTTTCCGTTGTTTGTTTGACTTTAGATCTTATCATCAATGGCATGTCCTGCATCTCCCTTTTCTATAGCAGGTGCAGTCTTGTCCCCTGTCACTTGTTCCAGAGTGCACCTTAAACCACACCTGGACATACAAGGATCGGAGTCTCTCTGGAAAGGAATTTCCCACGTACTGACGGTTTTGTTTGGACCGTTGTGAGAACCAGACTCAAAAATTTAGTGCTGGACTTCACACCTGTGGTGATGCAGTGGTTGTATATCACCCGGACACATGACACCATCGAGGGACATCTGTCATCTGGTAAGTTACAGATTGCATATTTTTATCATGTCGGAGAAAATGCCATTTGGTAACAGCGGCGGATTTCACCCGCCTCATTTTAACTTTCAATTGGTGATCGGAAATGCAAGCGTGCAACACTACGATGAGTTAGGCCTATCAATCGTCAGTCGAGTGAGTTCTAACGGGTCGCAAAGCTTTGTGAAAACTGGCCGGTGGTATTATTAATTTGGTTTGAATGAGAACTTTTGGGGTCGACTCTAAAGCCCTGTTGATACAAAATTACTTAAAAGAAAAACCCCACGCATGAAAATCCTACACCCAAACCAATCTGACCGTACACACAGCTTTCCATAAGTTTGTCTAATAAAATAACACCTTCACCATCGCTGGACAATACCACCACACAGCACACACAGCAGTGAGTACAGTAAATGCAAATGTGAACACCAAGTTTGAAGCACAGATCTTAGAGGTTAGTCGACCGGCTCTTTGAAGTGAACCGCCGAGTTCACTCCAAAGTGGCCATTTTTCTCCCTGTCCGCATTCCCGTGTCCTAGTGCATACTGACCTTCAGGCTTTGGCAAAGCCAAGATAGAGCTCACTGAGGACGAGAGTGGGTAGGCATGCAAGTCAAAGGTAACACGGTTAGTTCCAGCGACAAATCAAAATCCTCAATCGCATTGTTCTCATGCAAAAAAAAACCCCAACAACGCAACCAACCAACCAACTGGTCCAAATCTGATGTGGAGATTGGAAAGCAGTCAGCCGTGCAGCTAGAGACAAAACATTTTTGAAGACGTAAAGCTCGACTGCCTAGTGAAATCACATTTAGAACTGGCAGTCGGTGAGGTATAAAGTCACCAGATCAGGACGATCAAGTTCCGTGAGTGGACAGGGCAGTCCTGTCACACCACAGTCTTTGATGACATGGTCTAGGAGTCTGGATTTCATCTCAAGGCCAGAGGTCAGAGTCTGTGATACTGTTTTGTTACGGACAGTAGTGACATTGCAGTGACGTCACAGCAGAACGGAATTTTGGTCGTCTGCATTTCGGTTGATTTTGGCGCAAGTCTATCTCTGACTGACTGACAACTGTCTCCACATCGGACGAGGCAAACTGCATGCATCCACGTACATCCACAAACAACAAAGACACCACGACCACAGGGACAATCGGCATGCAAGTTACACTATGACTTACCTGGCCGGGTTAAGGGTTAAAGGTCATGAGTTGGAGGGTCATAGCAAAAATGGGGGGGAGGGGGAAGCGGGTTCACCTGGTGCTGAGGCCAAACACCATGTAGCTACAATGAAACATTCAATGCTGACGGGGTTACCGGGGGAGGAAATAAATGCAATGCCAAAACCACCAACTGCATGCAAACATCACAATCAAAGAATAAACATCACCAAAAACAAAATGCCCTTTAAAATGCTGCAAAAACAAAATGGCCAACTTATCACATTTGCTTTTTTTCTGTTTTCATGGAAAGTGTTCAAGCTAAAAGAAACAGAACAGGTTCACTGAAGTGCAAAGGAAAAAAAAAATCAGAAGAAGCCTGCATGACCACAAATAATGGTTGATCTACATGTAATATGCAAAGTACAC
>OX465105.1:24003473-24084431 GCA_949987565.1 Luidia sarsii | reverse complement strand
TTGAACACGGAACCCTGCTGCTATACAATTCAATTCCAACACACCACTTCAGTTCAGTTCAGTTCAGTTCAGTTCATTTTATCAGTTCAGTTGATCAGTTTTAATCAGTTCAGTGGTCAAGCGGGTAAGACCTAAGCACTAGGAAGCAGGTGTCGCACGTTCAAATCCCACGTGGTCTGTTTTTTTGTGTGTTTTTTTTCAGCAGGCAATCGGACAAAGTATACTGCGCTAACTATACATGTACGTTGATTTCGGTCAAACCCTCACTGTACAAAGTCTGTGACTTGTCTTGGTAAGAGCCTTAAGCCCTGTCCGCACTGATTTTTTTTTCCGGGGATTTTACCGAACCGATGGGTAAATTGGACTTTCGACTTGGGTAACTTAACCGTGACGCGGGGGAGAATTACTGAGCTGTCAATACTGTGGCTCATGAGGACGCTTCACATGACCTTTTGTGCATTGACCCGATGAGAGAGAAGGTTCACACAAGCGCGCGTAGCATACCTTGCCGCAAGCAATGTGCATGCGTGGTGACTCACTGGTGGACAGGGACCGGATGTTTGCTTTACTGAGCCGCATTTACCCGCACCGCACCGTCCGCACTGGACTTTTCGTCTCGGGAAAAGTGTCTCAGTAATTCTTCCTTGGCAGAAGTTGGCCGGTAGAAATGCCCGCGCGGGTCGGGAAAAGTAACTGAGAGGCAGACTTCCGGAGATGTCCGCACTGGACTTAAAATAGGTAAAGTACCCAGCGTCTCGGTTACTTTGCCCCCCAAAAGTCCAGTGCGGACAGGGCTTAAGAGGAAGCAAATAATGTGTGTGACTGATAGGGCTTGGTGTAACATACCTGTAGTTGATTTCACCGTCGCCATCTTTGTCCAACTCACTGATCATAAAGGCTATCTCTTCTCTGGACAAGTCAATGCCACTCTCCTAATTGAAGAGAAAAGAAATGAAGGATAAGCAATTACATGTAGTCGGCTTAATCACTTTGTGCCGGATCCTCCGAATTTGGAGCGCTGGTGGTATTGCTACTGCTAGGCCCTCTGAATCCAGGCACGACTATTGTCCAAGTTTTAAGCGAAGATCATTGGTTTATCTACTCATTATTTTCCATTTTGTACGCGTTTCAGTCCTATCCACATTCCGTGTGGACATGTCACGTCATGACAAAGTCAAAACTAATTGTAAAAAGCCATCAAACGGACCAGACGGACTTTGTTCCCAGCAGAAGGGCATGAAGTGATTTTAGCGTCTGAAGTACGCACTTCTGACCTTTTGCCAGGCACCCGACGAATTGTATTATGAGCGGTATTGCTTAAAGCCCCTATACAACATTGGTAGGATCAAAAATGTTCACAGATTTACATGAAACATACAGTTTGAAGATGGTTATAGGAGAAACCTCGCACTGAAACATTATTTTTGAAATATTGTATTTTTGGAGAAAAGAGTAAAGAAATAATTTACATATCACCCGAAATTATTTTTCGGAACAATACATTGAATGCTGCATTTTCGCGAAACAAATGAAGAAGTTTTCACGATTTTCACGAGTTCTCAAACTTGTCACAGGTGACGCTCATGCCGCTGTCCTTGTCAAACTTGAATTGTCATGATTGTGATACATGTATGAGCGGTACCGCTTAGCACGTACAATGAGGCCTTCCTCAAACTCGTCATAGGTGACGCTCAAGCTGCCGTCCTTGTCAAACTTGAATTGTCATGATTGTGATACATGTATGTGCGGTACCGCTTAGCACGTACAATGAGGCCTTCCTCAAACTCGTCGTAGGAGACGCTCATGCTGCCGTCCTTGTCAAACTTGAATTGTCATGATTGTGATACATGTATGAGCGGTACCGCTTAGCACGTACAATGAGGCCTTCCTCAAATTCGTCGTAGGTGACGCTCATGCTGCCGTCCTTGTCAAACTTGAATTGTCATGATTGTGATACATGTATGAGCGGTACCGCTTAGTACGTACAATGAGGCCTTCCTCAAACTCGTCATAGGTGACGCTCATGCTGCCGTCCTTGTCAAACTTGAATTGTCATGATTGTGATACACGTATGAGCGGTACCGCTTAGTACGTACAATGAGGCCTTCCTCAAACTCGTCATAGGTGACGCTCATGCTGCCGTCCTTGTCAAACTTGAATTGTCATGATTGTGATACATGTATGAGCGGTACCGCTTAGTACGTACAATGAGGCCTTCCTCAAACTCGTCATAGGTGACGCTCATGCTGCCGTCCTTGTCATACTTGAATTGTCATGATTGTGATACATGTATGAGCGGTACCGCTTAGTACGTACAATGAGGCCTTCCTCAAACTCGTCATAGGTGACGCTCATGCTGCTGTCCTTGTCAAACTTAAATTGTCATGATTGTGATACATGTATGAGCGGTACTGCTTAGCACGTACAATGAGGCCTTCCTCAAACTCGTCATAGGTGACGCTCATGCTGCCGTCCTTGTCATACTTGAATTGTCATGATTGTGATACATGTATGAGCGGTACCGCTTAGTACGTACAATGAGGCCTTCCTCAAACTCGTCATAGGTGACGCTCATGCTGCTGTCCTTGTCAAACTTAAATTGTCATGATTGTGATACATGTATGAGCGGTACTGCTTAGCACGTACAATGAGGCCTTCCTCAAACTCGTCATAGGTGACGCTCATGCCGCCGTCCTTGTCAAACTTGAATTGTCATGATTGTGATACATGTATGAGCGGTACCGCTTAGCACATACAATGAGGCCTTCCTAAAACTCATCATAGGTGACGCTCATGCTGCCGTCCTTGTCAAACTTGAATTGTCATGATTGTGATACATGTATGTGCGGTACCGCTTAGCACGTACAATGAGGCCTTCCTAAAACTCATCATAGGTGACGCTCATGCTGCCGTCCTTGTCAAACTTGAATTGTCATGATTGTGATACATGTATGAGCGGTACTGCTTAGCACGTACAATGAGGCCTTCCTCAAACTCGTCATAGGTGACGCTCATGCTGCCGTCCTTGTCAAACTTGAATTGTCATGATTGTGATACATGTATGAGCGGTACTGCTTAGCACATACAATGAGGCCTTCCTCAAACTCGTCATAGGCAACGCCCATGCCGCCGTCCTTGTCAAACTTGAATTGTCATGATTGTGATACATGTATGAGTGGTACTGCTTAGCACGTACAATGAGGCCTTCCTCAAACTCGTCATAGGTGACGCTCATGCTGCCGTCCTTGTCAAACTTGAATTGTCATGATTGTGATACATGTATGAGCGGTACTGCTTAGCATGTACAATGAGGCCTTCCTCAAACTCGTCATAGGTGACGCTCATGCTGCCGTCCTTGTCAAACTTGAATTGTCATGATTGTGATACATGTATGAGCGGTACCGCTTAGCACGTACAATGAGGCCTTCCTCAAACTCGTCATAGGTGACGCTCATGCTGCCGTCCTTGTCAAACTTGAATTGTCATGATTGTGATACATGTATGAGCGGTACTGCTTAGCACGTACAATGAGGCCTTCCTCAAACTCGTCATAGGTGACGCTCATGCTGCTGTCCTTGTCAAACTTGAATTGTCATGATTGTGATACATGTATGAGCGGTACTGCTTAGCACGTACAATGACGCCTTCCTCAAACTCGTCGTAGGTGACGCTCATGCTGCCGTCCTTGTCAAACATGAATTGTCATGATTGTGATACATGTATGAGCGGTACCGCTTAGCACGTACAATGAGGCCTTCCTCAAACTCGTCATAGGTGACGCTCATGCTGCCGTCCTTGTCATACTTGAATTGTCATGATTGTGATACATACAAGCGGTACTGCTTAGCACGTACAATGAGGCCTTCCTCAAACTCGTCATAGGTGACGCTCATGCTGCCGTCCTTGTCAAACTTGAATTGTCATGATTGTGATACATGTATGAGCGATACTGATTTATAGCACGTACAATGAGGCCTTCCTCAAACTCGTCGTAGGTGACGCTCATGCTGCCGTCCTTGTCAAACTTGTTGAAGAAGTCCACCAGGCGCAGGTTGTTCTTCTGGATGTAGCGCTGGAGCTTGAGCATGGGGTTTAGCTTCTGCTTGGGCTTGACGGCCTCCTTCATGCCGCCGTGGTGGGCCTTCACGCCCGGCCTCGTCTCCTTGAGCTGGTTGTGCAGCTCCTCAAACTCCTTGTTCACCTGGATGCCCTGTTGAGGCGAGAGAGAGAGAGAGGGGACAGAGAGGGAAAGTGATTCGACTTTGTTTACAACTGATCAATTTGAGTTTGTAGTTTTGAATTTTGAATTTACAATTTTGAATTCTACGTTTGCACATGTATGTAGCCTTGGGGAAAGAAATCTGAGTTTGTAGTTTTGAAATTTGAGTTTACAATTTTGAATTCTACGTTTGCACATGTATGTAGCCTTGGGGAAGAAAATCTGAGTTTGTAGTTTTGAAATTTGAGTTTACAATTTTGAATTCTACGTTTGCACATGTAGCCTTGGGGAAAGAAATCTGAGTTTGTAGTTTTGAAATTTGAGTTTACCATTTTGAATTCGAGTTTCTACTTGTACATGTGTAGATTTGAACTTTGGGCTTAACACTTTTCCCGGGAGAGATTAGTTGGTTTGCACTATAAAATCAAATTTCTTCCATTTCCATTTTTTCCATTTTCCCCAGATGACGAATGAAATGCAATGTGAAAACCAATGTGTGAATTGAACACAGGTTTCAGTTGAACACAGGTTTTTACAGGAGTTTGTTTCGTTTAATCTTGTTTACTCCTGTAAAATCCTGAGTTCAACTCAACGTTCGCCTCACAAGCCTTCACAGTGAAAACTCCATAAAAGTGTGCCTCCATAAAACATAAGAAGGGGATCACAGAAACATAGGATAGAAGAAAATGTCCTGGATTTTCCTCACAAGTCAACAAAATGGTTTGGTTGCACCATTTTTTCATTTCAACCAACAACTGAGGGCGCTTAACAGGTCAAGAACTCCTAGAACATTACAAGTTAATATTGGACCAACTATAGATCTATTGGCCAAATTTGAAAATTCAAAATAAGTTGTGGCTTTAAAACATATTAAAGAAATTCAATTAAATTTTCCAAAAACAAGACTTACACCTTAACACAATGGCCAACATATCTCTATAGTACGATACTGTATCACTGACTGAAAATGCAACACATATTGTAGTAAAATTGTACACCAATATTGTATCGCCTTCAAACGGATAACATAACTCCTCACAAACTCTGACCAATAATGCAATACATCCCAACAGATAATGTAACAGAAACAAAAATTACTACAAGGGGGAAGGGAACATACCGAAAAGTCCAGCTCATCCACCGCGGTGTTGGAATTCTCCTTGACTGCTTTCAAGATGGCGAAGGCTCCTGCTGCTTGCATGGGGTTCTTGCCAACCTACGGGGATGTCAGAACGAGGTTTAGTTGGAAAAAGAAGAAGAAAAAGGCACCTTAACTATCACTCCGGTGGTCTATTTTGTCCATCATAACTCTAACTCAATCGCGAGATGATGAGCGATGCATAAAAACCTTTCAACCCAATGGGTTATCCACCGTATGTCAAGTTACAGTGCACTGCAAGGCTTTGCGAAAACCACTCCATAACAACCTAACCTATAACCCACTTTAACCACTTCGCGCAGGGGGGTTTTTCAGCGCCGATGACCGCCATACGAGGGTTTTTGAACAATGCATCATTTTCAAATCTCGCTAAAACAATCGGAACAATATAATTCTGTGAAATAAATCGATAAGGGTATACTATGGGTACAAGAGAGTAAAACCTGGCACAATTCGGACGTCGTTGTGGCTTTTGTCAAGAGATTATCCGTTCGAAAAAGGGCCCTTTGTGCATTGTCAATGGACCGTAACAGACGTGTGTGTGTGCGTGCGTGTACGCTGCTGACAATCCCTGACCGCAGACTCTAGCCTCCACTCCAGGCAGTCAAATCTTTGAGTTGGTCGGCGACAACCGAGCGTACAGATTACGGTAAAGAATGTGGGGGGAATTCCAATGCCAGACCGACGACCATTGGGCTGTGTGGCATACAAAGACAATGTCCCCCACGTGCTTTCAGCTGCAGCGCGGTATCCCTCGATCCTCCACAGTAAAAGTCCCACAATTGCACAATTACTGCTGCTAATCTTGCAATTCATGTGGCAACTTGCGTCAAAAAGGGTCTTTGTACTGATTTGTATTGCTTTGTTCTAAGCTGAAAAGAGTCTTTGTTTAGAATGTGGACAATAGTGGTGCCCGAATTCGGAGGGCCCCGTTGCATAGGCAATCCAATTGACCTCCGGATTCGGAGGTCCCGGCGCGAAGTGGTTAACACCGACAACATTGCACCATTCCCCAGCACCACGGCCATACTTTTCTGTTTATAGTCCCGAAGAGGGTTCTGGATAAGGACATGGAGACCTGAGAAATGGTATCTGACTTCATCTTGTTAATATGAATGACAGCAGGCTTCTAGTATTGTGAGCTTACCTTGAGAATCTTCAGTGTGTCATTACTTGCAAGCCCTTTCCCCAGGAAGATTGCTCCCTCACCAGATATTCTGTTGTTTCTGTTGAGAAGATGAGAGAATCACAAGCATCACCCTCCTCTTCCTCATCTTCCCCCATTGTCATCCTCCTAGCTCCAACACCAACATCACCACCACCATCACCAATATCATCATCATCAGCATTACCACCACCACCACCACCATCACCACCATCATCACATCATCATCATCACCATCACCAATATCATCATCACCACCACCATCACCACCATCACCAATCACCACCATCATCACATCATCATCATCATCGTCATCACTATCACCAATATCATCATCATCATCACATCATCATCACCACCACCATTATCACATCATCATCATCACCATCACCAATATCATCATCATCACCACCATCACCAATCACCACCATCATCACCTCCATCATCACATCATCATCATCATCGTCATCACTATCACCAATATCATCATCATCATCACATCATCATCACCACCATCATCACATCATCATCATCACCATCACCAATCACCACCATCACCATCAACCCCATCACCATCACTATCATTACCACCATTACCACCATTATTGTCATCATCGCTATCGTTGTAATCCTCATCACTCTCCTGCTCATTCCTGGCCAGCCCATCATCCCCCTCCTGATCTTGCTCCTCTTTAGTCACCTCCTCCCTTTCGCCCCCCTCCTCCTCCTCTTCTTTCTCCTCCCACTCCTCATCCTCTCCATTAACCAAAAGACACAGCATCACACTCCTCACTGTCGTCACTGTCACTGCCACTCGCACCGTGCTGGTGAGACCCCCCGAGACAACGGTCAAAGCCTGTCATGCAACTTACGTAATATCCAGTTCTTCCAGCGACGCATTTATCTTCAAGGCATCCCCCAAAGCCTGCGCTCCTTCGTTCCCGAAACCGTTCCAAGACAGATTCACGACCTTCAGACCAATATTATTCTACAAAATGGAAGCGGAGGAAAAATGAACAGAGGAAATTTGACTGGATTTTAGAGCTAAATTTGATGTGCACATTTTACAGCATCATCTGTGGGGATATTGGATTTTGCACTCTTTTTAAACCAAGGACTGACTATTTTGAGGTGAGCCCAGGCCTGGTCTACCATTGGTTGTCTACTGTGGTCTGCCCTTTGGTAACCAGGACCATGGTTTCTTCCCTGGTCCCAGTAGCCTCATCTTGACCCCAAACTCAGGCTGGTCAACCCATTGGTTAGCTACTGTGGTCTGCCATTTGGTAACCAGCCTCATCAGGACCATGGTTTCTTCCCAGGTCCCAGTAGCCTCATCTTGACCGCCAAACTCAGGCTGGTCAACCCATTGGTTAGCTACTGTGGTCTGCCATTATTTGGTAACCAGCCTCAGGATCATGGTTTCTTCCCTGGTCCCAGTAGCCTCATCTTGACCCCCAAACTCAAGCTGGTCAACCCATTGGTTAGCTACTGTGGTCTGCCATTTGGTAACCAGCCTCAGGACAAAGGTTTCTTCCCTGGTCCCAGTAGCCTCATCTTGACCTCCAAACTCAGGCTGGTCAACTCATTGGTTAGCTACTGTGGTCTGCCATTTGGTAACCAGCCTCAGGACAAAGGTTTCTTCCCTGGTCCTAGTAGCCTCATCTTGACCCCCAAACTCAAGCTGGTCAACCCATTGGTTGACTACTGTGATCTGCCATTTGGTAACCAGCCTCAGGACCACGGTTTCTTCCCTGGTCCCAGTAGCCTCATTCTGACCCCAAACTAAAGTCAGACTGGTCATAAACCCCAGTTGTTTAGCCTTTAGGTGTACAGTTCACAATTTTGCAGGAACACGTTAAAGCACTGATGACACTATGAACATCTAAACCGTGAAAATGGGGTGAAAATGTCATTTAGCCATGAAAAGAAAATTCACCGTGTTTTCACCCCTATTTCATGGCACACAGTTAGCAAAGTCATTTTCACGGTGTTTTCACCCGTGGTCTCCAAGGCCACATTCCTGGTGGTAATTTAGAAGTATCTTGGAGCGACAGTTACAAGGACATCGTGGGTCTGATGGTCCCTACTGGTAATTGAATTAGCCATCCCTCAAGGCTGGAGCTTGCCACCCTAGATATTCACGTTTTGTCACGGTCTCTTTAGCGTCCTGAAGATGGCCTTATCAGGTCAGAAAATCGAGAGGTGAGTATTTTTCATGGTGAGTTCACTGTAAAATGCACTGTGAAATCACAGTAACTTTTTAGTTTCACGGCGAAATGACATCTTCACCACTCTTTCACGGTTGAGATGTTCATAGTGTGAACTCCTCACAAACGAGGCACAAACCTCACACATTGCGTCTTCACAAACTTTGACCATATCCATGCACCTTGTGAATCTTTGGGTCTCGTGATTGAGGGGATCATGATCCGTGTCTGTCGTGTGTTTGTCATAGGTCTGAGCAAGCCCCTTACAGACTCCCCCCCTCATCTCGTCTTACCATGATCCCTTTGGCCATTGCCAGCGCTCCCTTCCTCCTGATGTGATTCCAGCTCAGGTCTATCTGCCTGGCGGTGATGTTCTCCGAGACGGCCGGGCCCAGGCAGACCCCGGCCGCTTCGCTGAACTCGTTGTGACTCAGGTTCAGGCACTCGATCTTGCTGTTGTTCTAGAATTCAAGGGGAAAAATAAACAAAGAAAACCCTTACAAACCGACTGCTATGGTATGCTTTTGCTGTACGATTTATGTAGAGAAGCGGTTTCTGAACTGTGTCAGCCACACGGGGCATTTGACCGAAATGCTTCAGACTAGTCTCCATTCCCAGATCTATTTTATCAGGCTTGGCTGGCAGTCTACCACCAATTGGGATGGAGACTCGTGTCTTGCTTCAGACTAGTCACTCCTCCCAGTTCTATTTGTCAGCCTTGGCTGGCAGTATACCACCAGTGGGGATGCAGGCTTATAATATGCCTTGCTTCAGACTAGTCACTCCTCCCAGTTCTATTTGTCAGCCTTGGCTGGCAGTCTACCACCAATGGGGATGGAGGCTTATGCCTTGCTTCAGACTAGTTAACCCTCCAAGTTCTATTTGTCAGCCTTGGCTGGCAGTATACCACCAATAAGGATGGAGACTTATACCTTGCTTCAGACTAGTCACTCCTCCCAGTTCTATTTGTCAGCCTTGGCTGGCAGTATACCACCAGTGGGGATACAGGCTTATATGCCTTGCTTCAGACTAGTCACCCCTCCCAGTTCTGTTTGTCAGCATTGGCTGGCAGTCTACCACCAATAGGGATGGAGGCTTATACCTTGCTTCAGACTAGTCAACCCTCCAAGTTCTATTTGACAGCCTTGGCTGGTAGCCTACCACCAATAGAGATTGAAATGTATGCCTTGCTTCAGACTAGCCATCCCTCCCAGATCTATTTGTCAGTTTTGGCTGGCAGTCGACCATCAATAGGGATGGTGGCTTATACCTGTATACCTTGCTTCAGACTAGCCATCCCTACCAGATCTATAATTATTGTCAGCCTTGACTGGCAGTCTACCACCAGTAGGGATGGAGACTTGTGCCTTGCTTCAGACTAGTCACCCCTCTTATAGTTCTTTTTGCCACCCTTGGCTGCAAGTCAACACATAATTTGTGTCTTCCCTAACAATGGGTCTCAACTCTTCAGCCAGTAAACAAGTTCCTCAACTTACCAGGACGACTTCGGTGAAATACTCTGCACTTTTGTCCTCAAATGCATTTCCTGAAATTTTATTTGAGAAAGAAAAAAAAGAAATTTCTGAGAATAGCCGTCTGCCATATATTTCTGCTTGGATGTTTAATGCTTTCAGCTTCATATTTGCTCGGCCGTTTATGCTTTTAGGTTGTTTTCTGCTCGAGTCAAAATGACGGGTATGTCCCTTGCCGTGCAAGCAAATTAGTCTCATCTCAAGCCGTCATTTCAAACCATCTCCCCCTCTGATGACAGCTCTCCTTCTTACCTGTCAACGTTAGATGTGTGATGGTGCTGTTCTGCAGGAGCATCTCGCATACGGCCTTGGCTCCTGCATTGCCAAGCTTGTTCTCTGACAGATCCTACGACAGGCACAAAAGAAACCGAGTTCAATCTTATAATTGAGTGGGCCTGACGTTTTGATCCATCCACCGAGTCCATTTCATTGATTGCAAGTACCCAAAACTGGTTAGCGCATTTTGAAAATAGCACATTTGTGACCCGGCACAGCGACATGAGGAATATCCCACCAAAACACTTTTTGAGTAAATAACGCCTGAACTCAAAGTATCTTCTCAATTCGATTAAAAGTAAATTTTGGTTTTTTGTATTTTCGGAAAGTTAATGTATTGGATGATGTTATGTCCTAAGGATTGTTCTGAAGTCTGTCTCTAAACGTTGAAAAAACGAGGATTAGTCGGGGGAGTGTTTGTGTACTGTTTTCACGAAAATGTAAAGTTCAAGCCTTTTTGAATGGCCGCTTTCCAGGAGTTAGACTGGTGCTACTATATTGCGTCTGGTACCAAATGAACGAACGAAGTCCCCTTGTACTACTTGCCAACAAAGTTCACACGGGGAAAAAATGATATCATTTGAAAGCTAATGGTATACTCTTTCACATCATTAGAAAATCTCAAAATCTCAAAAGTGGGGGTTATTCCTCATTATGCTGTGCCGGGTCACATTTTTCAAAGCCTTTGGTGTGGTGATCGAGGTCACTGAAAAGTGGCACCAAGCAATTGCAAAGTGGTTAAATGACCAAAAAACACATGCTCTGATAGATTTTGAAGGCCCAACAATATTATCGCAGCAAGACTTTCCACGAAGGCAGAATCCCTATTTGACCCCGATGATATTTGATTATCTTTAGCAGGAGAAGAAGATGAAACATTTGTTGTACAGTAGGCCTAAGATGTTGATAGTTTGCCCTTACCAAGTCCGTGATGTAGCAGTTTTCTTTGAGCATATCGGCGATAGCAATGCCCCCT
Source organism: Luidia sarsii (assembly GCA_949987565.1). NCBI lineage: Eukaryota > Metazoa > Echinodermata > Asteroidea > Paxillosida > Luidiidae > Luidia > Luidia sarsii. The sequence goes on along the minus strand of OX465105.1, from coordinate 24,072,897 downwards.
ACGGCATCCAACCAGTTATCACTCAGGTTCAGCTTGCATATTGTGGTGTTGGTCTATAGAAGAACAAAAGGAAAATGAAACAACTCCCAAATATTAATAATGAAAGACTTGTTGACTCAGACTAGTTGACTCAGACTAGTTGGCAAAGACCAGTTCGACTAAGACCAGTTGACTAAGACTAGTTGCCAAAGAATAGTTGACTAAGACTAGTTGCCTTAGACTAGTTGGCAAAGACTAGTTGACTAAGACTAGTTGACTAAGACTAGTTGACTAAGACTAGTTGACTAAGACTAGTTGACTAAGACTAGTTGACTAAGACTAGTTGACTAAGATTAGTTGACTAAGACTAGTTGACTAAGACTAGTTGAGTAAGACAAGTTGAGTAAGACTAGTTGACTAAGACTAGTTGGCAAAGACTAGTTGACAAAGACTAGTTGACTAAGACGAGTTGGAAAAGACTAGTTGACTTCCCACTGATTTCCTTTCTTCACAGATTTGTTTCTTGTGAATCATGTGTCGTTTGCTTGACATCAAGTAGAAAGCAGACATTTTACATGCAGGGTAAGGGTTAAGATTATAAATTATATTTCTTGAGGGAAGGGACTGGAAATGTGGCCAGTCTAAACAAATGGATGCCCCCCAGACAGCTGTATATAAATTGAATTGATTGCCATGTTCCAAACCAAACTCTGAGTACAATGGATTTTACTTACTTTAGGATAACATTGATGTTTGCATTAAGACAACAATTGCTTGTTTGCATCTAAATGAAAACGGGACGGGGTTGGCTCGATCCCTGGAGATATACTCCGTTAAAGTTAACGGTAAAATGCTTCTAAATGGCACCCCAACTCTTGCAAAGACTAGTTCACTTTTGGGAAAACCGCGCCATCTAAGGGCTAGATAGCTCAGACGGTATAAGAGCGCTGGTACGCAAAACCCGAGGTCTCAGGTTCAAGTCTAAGTCCAGACAAAGTTCCCTTTGCCATTGAAAAACATTTTTTTTTTCAAAAGTTACCAAGTCATGTTTGGCTTTATTAATTGTGTTTGACTTCACTTTAAGATGGGGATGAAAGCAAGCAAAGATAAAGCCACAACGTTGGACATCCAACACGAGCACTTACAATATTACTCCACAACAAATACTGATAGCACAGACAGACAATGGTTGCCACACTCCGGGGGAGCCCAGTGAAGTCGTGGCAGTCTGAGGGTTGAGGGCTCATTAAGATAAGGCACTCCCCCCCCTGCTTGCTGCCCCCAACCACTTCAAAATAGAGGAGTTTACACTGTTCCCCCCACAAACGCGATTACAATGTATTTGGATCATGATTCAAGCTCCCTTTTTTTCGGTGTGTGTGGACACAACATATAAATGCATTATTTTTAGTGGGATTTGAATCACGATACGAACTCCACTTTTAGTGCAACTTTGCTAAATAATCGTAATTATTTGGGTATTGACCAGGCAACCTTAAACTGTTTCTCACATCTGTTAAAAATCTTTTCTCTTTGTTTTAGCCATTTCAATTGTAGTTGCTCTTTTGATCCTTTGTGTATAAAGAGGGCAGTATAAATTCTAAATTGTTTTCATTATTACCACTATATTTATATACCGATAAATTAATTTTTATTTCAATTTCCGGGGTACAGATACACATTACAGCACACTCAAATAAGAATAAAGTGGAAAACAGAAAAAATAAAAAAATTAACAAAATTACAACAACAACAACAACAACAACAAGAACAGCAGAAACTACATCCAATTAGCTTTCGTAGGATTGCCCAAAGGAAACTAGTTTCTGTCAGGGGGCTCTCCAAACTAATTGGATGACGGAAACAGTACAAAATATACATGGAAAAAGAACTACTCAAGAATTAAATTACATCTATGCCAAATATGACAATTACATAAATAAATATTAAATCTTTAAAACGAGATTTCATCATAGTAATGATAATAATTATTAAGTTTGAAAAATTTGGAGATTTATATATTTAAAAAATAAATGAAAATATTATATATACCACTAATGATATGGCGATGGCTTTAGCCCCGGATGGTCCCAGACCGTGGTGTTTCATGGTCAGCTCCGAGTCTGCTATGTGCCTGAGGAAGTAAGACACTGGTATGACGCCATTCAGTCTGCAGGCTTCCCTGTAGGTGGACTTTCCAGACGCATCGTAAGCCTCACGAACATCTAGCAACGAAAACGTAGTCATTTCAGAAATGTATCAAAACCCCTGTCTTTGGTTAGAAGCTGGTATCGGACAAGAACAGTGGTCGATTTCACCAAACCTATCGTAACTTACGATCAATCGCGAGACGATTAGCGATGCACAGAAACTATACGGCCTATCACAACTTACGAAGGGTTGTCCATCGTAAGTTGAGTTACGATGCTTTGTAAGGCTTTGTGAAATCCACCCCTGGTCCTTCCTCCTTTCAGATTCTGACTTTTGATTGTGATGTCTGCAAAACCCTTTCAGAAAAATTCACCACTCCGTAAATTCAACAGAAAACCCCCCCACTGTGGTCACACAGTGATCAAGACTAAAAAACAAGTACAATCATTTCAACACTCCAGTTGGAAAGTTCTCATCAATCAATATTAATCAGAAACCACAGACCAAGTTGTACATCTCTAAAACAAACAGCAAATTCCAGTCCAGATTAATAGTAAGGTAACAAAAAACAACTAGTTAGTGGAAGAATAATCAGTAAGACATTCCCAGATGGAAACAATCTTTCCATCAAAATAATCAAAATGAAGGATTTGCCCTTTAAATGGATGGGGAAAAAAAGGTTAATCTACCAGATGAGTAATCTAGTAAAGATCTTCTGAAATCACTAGTCTACTAAAAACGGGCACTGCAGCCATGCCTGCAGTTGGCATGGCAACGATTAGATTCTACGATACAAGGCTACGTCTACAAAGTGTGCATGTCCATATACACTCCAGTGATTGTGTTAATCAGGTTAATAGCAAGAGGAAAACGGAGGCCAGTGGATTGGTTTCTGTCCGAAAAACTATTCGAGCAAAACTTTGTAAGTTTTGAGGGACTGAGGTACCAAACCTAGCTGGACCTTTCTTAAACTAAAGGACCTGCTCAGTTGAAACATCATTCCCTTTTTTTTTTTTTTTTTTTGGGGGGGGGGGCGACTTCAAGTCATGTTGGAAGTATTGTAACATTTACCTGGTACTTTCTTTTTTAAATCAACTGAAATTATAGAGTTTCTTAAGAAATGGTCGGGTTTCCATATTTTTCTGGTTGCCATAGTAATTTGCAAAGTGGTCATGTTTAGTGAGGAGGAAGTGCACCCAGGGTGCAGTCAGTTTTCGGGTAGTTGGCCTTGTGCTAAATTGGCCATGTTAATTAAAGGGAGGTACACACCAATTTGCAAAAGGGCCCAATTTTTGGACATCACAAACTCTAAACTTTACTCACTCATCAGGAAGCTAGTAAAAGTATCGGAAATTCTGTGAATTTGTAGCGCATGGAATTAAAGCTGGCGATTCCGAGTAAAGAGGAATTTTGTATGGATTTCCAACAGAACAAAGATGTCCTTTTTCAAATACCACCGTCTATGTCTAAAAAAAAGGTTAGCAAATATATATTTTTATTTCCACATCATGTAGTTGACACATTGAGCCGAAATGTACGCAGATGCGTTATTTCATGAATAGTTTGGGTGAGACAAAGTATGAAAGCGATTCTTTGACCTTTGCAAAATGGTGTACCGGTATCCTAACTTCAAACCTTCCCATAACCGTTCCCCTCATAACTGTAGGCAGTGTCAGGAGGGGTATGAGACTGTCACTGTGGTTTTCAATTGCACATCTTGATCTGACCATAGAGCAAGGAAGCTCTTTGGTCTGACCCAGTATCAAGCCGCGATAAGTCGGGGATCCATCGTCAATGCAGAATAGCATTTAAGGGAGTAGAGCTAGCTAGAAATACCCAGGATGCTACTGTGAGGATTAGTAAAAGACAAAGGTTTAATCTGGATTTGGCAGCTAAAGGCCTGGAGAGGGGGAGAGGGAGGTAAGTCTGTCCACTGGCCCGTGGTCAGTACAGGGGTTAACGGAACAAACCATGCAGTCAAACTCTTACTTCTTCTCAGTGCCAAAATGGTTTCTGCGGGAGGAAATAAATTGCAAGAAACGTGCATGCAACAAACGGAGAACGTGATTAGAATCCGAGAGCAAATTTAAGACACATGTAATCAAATTGTCTTCAAATTGAGTGTCTCTCACCGTGATTTTTTTTTTTTAAGGTTTTGGCTGGCCTACTTCCTATAATGCTTTTGTGTGTAGCATACTGTGTGTGTGTGTGTGTGATCGGGTGTGTGCCAAAAGTGCTGTGACCTTTGCTTGCTGGGGGCCTGTGAAGCTTTCAAGGAGATGAACTTGGAACACATGCATGAATGGGTGATATGGTTCGTGTTCATGTACACACACCAAAGCATGAGAAACAAGGGGTGAGAGAGTTCTGATCAGCAATTAGACAAAAAAAGAAGAAGCAATGAACATCCCAGATTCATGGCCGTCCAAAGTGGTTGCACTATACAACAGAGGCAGGGAGCTGTGATGCAGCAGAAAGATCCTAGTACATGTATGCTGAAGGACTTGTCCTTGAACTGCTAACTATAAGCGTGGCACACTCTACATGCATTGTGGAGACAAGCACGAGCTCAGATAGTTTTCCTCATTTAGAAAAACTGATCTCGGACGAGTATTCTGACATTTTTTTCAATGTAGTCCCAGTGCAAAGCTTGATCAAGCTCGAGCACAAGCTCCACTGACGAAATGGAAAGTGAAGACGATCTGAGAATTCATTTTCGAGCAGGCATTGCCATGGACACTGACTGTGAAATTGATAAACGAACAATTCTGCCTTTGAGAAAGCTCCTGCTAGAGTCGAATTTGTTGATATTTGCCTCTTGGTCATTTTAGTCAGTAAGCAGTTTGTAATTTATTTTTTTAAAACTCTCAGTTGATGACAAATGGCCATTGAATATTGAGTGAGCTGGGATACCCCTCAAGGCCAAATTTCTAATGCCACTTTCTTTGGCACAACATACTTTTTTCTTCTTCAAAGTTGTGAAAGGGAATTGATAATGGTTAATCTTTGAAATAGTGTTCATCTTCTCTCAAGAGGTCATCTCTGTTGAGGTTCCCTTTCAACGCTGTCAGGGGTAGATAATGCTCCATGGCCACTTAAAGACCTTCCAATTAAGTCTCGAGACTGCGAAGGGTAAACACAGAAAAGAGGCCGGCCTTTCTACTGCTTCTCTATCTGGTTCCCTCCCCCCCCCTCCACTGATCCTTGAGTCCTTAATCTCCTCAGAAAGGGATCCCCCCTAATCTTAAATCATTAGCCAAACAGGCTGAGAATACCAGGGCACTAATGCCTTGCACAAGTGAGCCGTTGCATTCAGGCTGTTTGGGGTTCCGGACTCATAACGGTCCCCGCTGTCAGGAGGGAATCGATGGGGGGGGGGGGGGACAATGTCACACCATGGAGGAATAAGTAGAGACTTATTCCTCCATGGTCACACTGAGTAGCGGTGGCTGCAAACACACAGGGGCCCGCTGCTGAAGGCATGCATTGTGCGGCCTTCCTTCTTCTTTCAGGAAGCGGGGATTACTAGACACTTTTGGACTGCACAGTAAATGTTGCCAGAGAAGCACTCTCCACAAAAACATAAACACCTCTCTCTCTCCAAAGCAGAGACCTCTTTTCAAGGTTCACAATGACAAAAAGCAGTTAACATCTGTGGCAGTTATTCATCTGGAGTACGGGAAGATGCCTTTTGACAGCTTGTAGCAACCCTCAAACAGGGTCTACTGCTTATAGTCTTCAAGGGACGGCCAGTCCGGCCACTGGGGCAATTTGTCCAGGTGGCCAAACTGAAACTTTTGGTGGCCTGCTTTGAATTTTAGTGCCTAGAGTGGCGGCTCTATATCCTTCCGATGAGTTTCAGACAGCCAGTTGGGCTACTGATCCCACAGTTTCAGTTGGCCAGAGGAGATATCCAGTGGCCTGGGCTACTACTGGAGTCAAGCCTTACAAATTGATTCAGAGAAAAAGTGATTCATTTGTGAATTGTGCGAGACACGAGTGTTTTTTTTTAGGGTATCGTTTTGGGACAATCACCTTCCACCTCCAGGTCTGTGTCGAAACCACTGCTCTCGCTGAAGGTTGACTCTGACTTGGACCTCTCGTCCAGACGGAGTTCGTTATCGTCACCGCCGGACATCGCACTGTCCGGGCGGGCCGATGACTTCCTTCCTCTGCGGGTTATCGTCTGTGTGTCAGAGAGAAAGAGAGCAATGGTGAGAGGGAAAGAGAGAGGGAAAGAGAGCAATGGTGAGAGAGACAGAGAGAGGGAAAGAGAGAGAGAAAGAGAGAGAGAGAAAGAGAGCAATGGTGAGAGAGACAGAGAGAGGGAAAGAGAGAGAGAAAGAGAGAGAGAAAGAGAGCAATGGTGAGAGAGACAGAGAGAGGGAAAGAGAGAGAGAGAAAGAGAGAGAGAAAAAGAGAGAGAGAAAAAGAGAGAGAAAGAGAGAGAGAGAAAGAGAGAGAGAGAGAGAGGGAGAGAGAGGGGGGAGAGAGAGAGAGAGAGAGAGAAGGGGGGGGGGGGAGAGAGAGTGAGAGAGAGAAAGAGAGAGAGAGAGAAAGAGAGAGAAAGCGAAGAGAGAGAGACAGAGGAAGCAAGATGGACAGAGAGATGGAGAGAGTAGGGAGAAAGAAGGAAAGAGAGGGAGATTGGAAGAGAGAGGGAGAAAGAGGGAGAGAGATGGAGAGAGAGGGAACAAGAGGGAGAGATAGGAAGCAAGAGAGAGAGGGAGGTAGAGAGGGAAAGAGAGGGAGAGAGGGAAAGAGAGGGGGAGAGGGAAGAGGGAGACAAAGAGACAGAGATAGGGTGAAAAAGTAAGTGAGATGGACAGAGAGAGGGAGAAAGAGGGTGAGAGGGGAAAAGAGAGAGAGAGAGAAGGGGAGAGGGAAAAAAGAGGGAGGGGAAGAAAGAGAGGGAAAGCCAGGGAGACAGATAGAGGGAGAAAGAGATGGAGATTGAGAGAGAGGAAGAGAGGGAGAGAGAGGGAGAGAGAGAGAGAGGAAGAGGGAAAGAGGGAGAGAGAGAGAGAGAGAGAGAGAGAGAGAGAGAGAGAGAGAGGGAGAGGGGAAAGAGTGGGAGAGATGGATATAGACAGAATTCAGTTTTTCTTTCCTTTTGGGAGATGGTTCAATAATGCAGGAAAGGTTTTTATTGACAGTCACTGTTATTTTAAACAGTTGTTATCCTCCCTTTGTAATAATGGGCCCAATTTCCCACTGTGTGCCTCCTACTTGGCAGGATTATAAACAAGGGTAGAAACCAAACAACTGCTAATAGGTAGGCCTATTCCCAAAAGAGGTTGTACTGTACATTGACACTGTTTGCCCACCTATTGTCAAGGTGTGGAAACTACTGGCCAGTAATTAGGCCAAACATGTGCACTGCCCACCTATTGTCAAGGTGTGGAAACTACTGGCCAGTAATTAGGCCAAACATGTGCACTGCCAGTAGAATGAAGGAGAGTAAATATTGTCTTTACAGAAGGGAGCTCAGGCTGATATGGGACTAACTATAAACCACTGAGCAAACACGGGTTACTGGTAACCAGGAGACTATCAAATGCCACTGGACAATTTGGAATTAATTGCAAACGAAAAATCACCAGCATCTAGCTGCTCTGGCTTGATGTAGCTTACCAAGGATGCATTGGGGTCTAGAAAAGTGAATCTTCCGGTCACTTCCCATAAAATGTGAACTGTACAACAAAGTGACAAGGCCAATGCCCAATGGAATGCTAGTAGTAGTAGTATCCAATAACCGGTTTTCGACAACAATACAACAATAAAGAAAACTGGAGCTTCGAAGCAACTGCCAATTTTGTACCTAGGAAAAAAGACCCCAAAAGAGCAACTTTTTGAATCACAGAGTTTGGCCTACTGGAAAAGCCTTAACTTTCCACATTTTCAGTGACGGACAAGAGAAGGAAACCAACTGTAAGATACGAAGTCTGAGATCATTATACGGAGTTATTTTCATCGTGCGATGTGAGTTAGAAGGCTAAGCGTCGAAAACGTGTAGCGTCGAAAACGGGGGTTCCCACGATACAGTACTACTACTAGTACTACTACTAGTTTGAAGTAAAATATAAAATAAATCTCAAAAGTTAGAGGGCATGATGTTTTGATCCTAGCAGGACCTTTCTCTGTCAAAGGCAAAGTGCTAGCCTATAGTACTAGTATTTACTTAAGGTGATATACAAAAATGTTGCAAACTGCTTACTGACTAAAATTACCAAAATGTAAATCTTAAAATTTAGTGGGCCTGACGTTTCGATCCTATCAGGACCTTTCTCAAAGGCTTTCTCTCTGCCTTTGAGAAAGGTCCTGCTAGGATCGAAACGTCAGGCCCACTAAATTTTAAGACTAGTATTTACTAGTAACTTACTGGGTCCAATGAGCGGGCATGAGTCTCAAAAAATTTGGTTCACAGCATGCAGCGCGCAATGTCCGGACGTTGCTTTGTGCTTTTCGGGAAACAGTCGCAGGGGCTCAATGCAGGCATGCGCGCGCACACTCACAGAGCCCCACAGACTGTGCATCCGGTTCCCAGACGTCAATTTTGTTTAAATACAAAGATGGCCTCCTTTTTGCTCGTCGGATGGGAGAGAATATTCTCGAATCTCGATCACCTGAGGGGAAATTTCTCCTTTTTCCCCCAAATGTGAGTAAAACAAACGACCAGTATTGAAATTGTTGATTCTCACTTGGTCCAAAGATGGGTGCGTGGGATGGTTTCACAGGTGTTTTCGGGGTAAAATCTGGGGATTTCGGTCGGGGGTAGTCATGGAGTCGAACACATCGTTATTTGCTTGTGTTTCCCTACTGAAAATCTTGAACCCTACTATCGCCCGACCCCTCTTTTTTTTTAAAGGCCGATTGTAAGGGTCCAAGTTACTCGGACTAGTTTTAAAAGTACTACACTGACCTAGTAATAATAATAATTTAATAATAATTACTTTAGTAATAGTACTACTACTACTACTACTAGTACTACTAGTAATAATTTAGTATTGTATTACTTACTATAATTATTACTAGTAGTATTACTCAGTATTATTAATATTAGTAATACTAATTAGATTAGGCCCTACTAAAAATAAGTCAGTAATTTATTGCTATTTCAAAGATTAGGCATACCGCTAGTCCCACTTACTGGGCCGCTAGGAGCTCCCCTTAAAGTTTCAAACGAGTTTTGAGATTATCTGTCGCACTAGTGCGACTAGACAATCTCAAAACTCGTTTAAGGGGAGCTCCTAGCGGTCCAATAAGTGGGACTAGCATACCGCCTTCACATCAACGATTTTGGTGTTTGACTGTCGTTCAACTTCAACTTCAAGGGTTTATACAAAAAATTATAGAAATAGAATAAGATCTTACGAAAATCAAATGCGACGGGAAAACATGTAGAAATCGTGCATGAAGTATAAGAACTAAGATCAACACGAACCTTGCGATCGTCGCCTATGCTGCCCCGACTCTTGGCCCTGCTCGGGGCTCGGCTCCCTGGCGGGCGATTGTCGTTCTCATCCAGCTCATCCACCACGCTCTCTTCCTCGTTCTGCTCATCGTCCAACTCGTTTTCGTTCGACATTCTGACCGAAGACGAATTAGTTCCTCTATCCCTTGATCGTGTATATTATCACCGCTGTTAGTGTTAGTGTCACAACTCCCATTCAGGGCCGGTGGGGGAAGTAAATAGACAGATATATAAAACCACGCGGATGAGACGGTAGCTTCGAGTTGTCACACAGCCGGCTTTGTATTTTGGAGGCCCGCAATTCGACGCATTGTGTGAGCGCGATCAAAAAGAAAATGGCGCATTGTGTACACTATTCACGTTGCCTAGGTGCCGTCCCGCTGCGGGTTGATTGATTGGCCGCCACTGGGGGATGGCCCGTCCGTGCACTCTGTAAAGTGAAAGCTAAGGTACATAATATTATATGTATTTTGGAGCAACTCTCTGCCGATATATGAATATGCATCAGGTATTGAAGTCCCTGCACACGTACACCGATCCGTATTATATTATTCGTACGGGCATGTACCCTGACCGTACCACTCCGTATTGTGGAGCAACCCTGTGAAGAGACTCAGCCGAGAATAATTGGCTATAATTATAGTTTTGTTGTGGACCAACACAGAAGAGTCAGCTAGCGCTCTTCTAAGCTGAGAATGATAATTATTATTGGCTACAATGTACATGTATCATGTACATGTATGTATGTACAATGATATAATTATTGATGTAGTTGTGGAGCAACCCTGTGAAGAGTTGGCGCTCGTCTCAGCCGAGAATAATTCAATGTATACACAAAGGGTTAGGGTTAGGGTTAGTAGCGCATGCGCAGATCTACGTCTGTACTAGATTAATTTCTTCACATCGATAACCATGTCTGAAATTTAGTGGGCCTGACGTCGTTTCGATCGCAGCAGGACCTTTCTCAAATGCAGTCATAGAAAGGTCCTGCTAGGATCGAAACGTCAGGCCCACTAAATTTCAAAAGATTTGCATTTTGGTAATTTTAGTCAGTATAAGCAGTTTGCAACATTTTTATATATCATCGATAACCATGGCTAGAAGACCACTCGATCCAAGCTGATATATAAATCAAACGCAACCTATAGTTGATCAGTTTAAGGGTCGGAGGTGAGAGCGCCACCCGTCGTGTTTGGGGTTCACGACTTAATACGTACCCCGCCATTTCAAAGATGCATTTGCTTGATAAGATAAAGAAAAAAGTATACAAAGTCGCTTTGATTTTGAGATAAAGGTCCTATTGCTCATCTAATCATCATTTTTTTTTTCAAACAACGTCAAGCCCACCAACTTTTGCCGTTTGCCACTAGTGGTACGAATACGGATGTTTTGCAGTGGCGTCAGTACCTGATGCATATTCATACTCGGCAGATGGTCGCACCAACATACGACGAAGTGGGGGTTACGGTTTGCTTATAGAGCGCCCTCTTGATCGAAATTTGACGGGGTTGCAAAGGAAACAATTAATTATGATGGGTATGGTGACCCAAATGCGCCACCGCCGTCCTATTTCTTTATTTTGGGGTTTGGCAAGGCTAAGAATTTTTGTGGGCAGCGATAAATATTGCGTATAGATGTAACAGGTCTAAGGATCATCACTACTATGGTTTTGCTGTTCCAAGCCCATCTGGAAGTATTGTCTGTTTTGTGGACAATGTTTGTGATGGCTGAATAAATAATAATAATAATTTCAGAAATGGCAAAGAAAACTTTGACTGGACCGGGACTTGAACCCGAGACCTCTGGACTAACGTACCAGTGTTCTACCATCTGAGCTATCCAGCTCATAGATGGTGGCCTCCCAAATAGTCAACTAGTCTTTTCCGGAGTGCGGGCGCCAGTCAGAAGCAATTCAACCATTTGATTTTAATAATGCAAATAAGTGAAAAATGTTGCAAACTGCAACTGACTAAAGTTACCAAAATGCAAATCTTACAATTTAGTGGGCCTGACGTTTCGATCCTAGCAGGACCTGTCTCAAAGGCTCCGCCTTTGAGAGAGGTTCTGCTAGGATCGAAACGTCAGGCCCAATGCAAACTACATAACACAGTTTTAAAATTTTGAATCTTTACAAGTAACGACAAATCTTCACCATTTTGCCAACCTTGCAAACTTTAAATTGCTTCCCTCATAATCTATTTGAAGGGCACAGGCCGTTGTTTTTGTTTTTGAACGTTCGAAAAGTAACTCACATCCCACAGAGTGTATTCCACGGTTCATTCTTCGAGAATTAGAAAAATGACCGCAAGATTAAGGGTCGATTTGAAAAGTATCAAAAGCAGAGATAACCACAAAGTTAATTTTACAGATTTTAGGCCCTCGTAGCAATTGCTGTTTTAAAACAGGACGAGCTATGGTGTACGAGCATTACCGCTGCAATTCCACCGAAATTTCATCTTTAACACATAAAACATTGTAACTCAACTTATCCATCGTAAGTTGTGATAGGCCGTATGGTTTCTTTGCATCGCTCATCGCCTTGCGATTGATCGCAAGTTACGATGAGTTTGGTGAAATCGATTGCAGCAGATCCCGCAAGGTCGATCAAAGGGCGATCAAAGGGCGATCAAAGGGCCATCAACGCAAGTGTGAACGCTTGCGCGATCAGGATCAGATCCCGGGATCTGATCCTCCTTTTGGGAAGGATCAGACCCGGTGTCCTGCCAAAAAGTGTCCCTGCCAAATACTGTCCGCTCATTAGCATACTGATCGCTGATTGGTTAGCGTTAGGACTAGGATTAGGGTCGTTAGGGTTAGGGTTTGGATTAGAATTAGGATTGGGATTAGGATTAGGGTTAGGATTAGGGCTGTTTGGGTTAGGGTTAGCGTAACGGTTACAGTTAGGGTCCAACGGTATCAAAGTGCCCAACGTTGCGTGTGTTAGGCCAGCAACCATACACAGTGCGTGTGTAGTGCGCAACCATACCCCAACCACGGTGGTTGAATGTCATACGTATTGGACCAATCAGCGATCAGTGTGCTAATGAGTGGACACTATTTGGCAGGGGACAATATTTGGCATGACACCGGGTCTGATGCCGCATGCGAGATCAACATGCAAGTGGGGACGCAATGCGGGATCTGATCCTGCGGTTTACAGCGACCACATCCGGCCCATGCCTTGAAAAACGCGCGAAAACAAGACTTTGTGTACATGTATGATTGTGTTTATGTGTTTCGCGCGTCATGGCCGTGCTGACGTTCTACTACGCATGACTATAGTGACCTACGTAGATAACCTTTGGAGAGCGTTTCCGCTGCTCAATGCGCGATCAATGCAGGATCAGGATCCAGTGTGAACGCAGCACTGGATCAGATCCTCCGTGACCGCAGGATCTGATCCTCCTTGCGGGATCAAGTGTGAACGCAGTGTATCTATCCTGTTTGATTTTGGCAACCATGTGAATAGGGCGTGCGCTTTCATTGGCCAGTTTATTATTGTTTTGCTCAGCACGTAGCTCAAGTCGCCGCACACGATGAGTTTTCATCCACGAGAGGCGAAACAAATCAAACAGGATAGATATTGGTATCACGGCCTCTTGAGGCAGAAATCTCACTCAAAGTTCAGCGCACACGGTGAGCTACGTGCTGAGGTAACGGCCTCGAGATAATTTTTGCTCAGCAGATAGCTCTCGTGTGCGGCGTTTCACGTTTCACACACACGATCACGGCGATTTTGACAAGTGTGCGAAATTTTGTAGGAGGTCTGGACCTCGGAGATCAAAAACCAAGGTCCCTGGCGATTTGTTTTGCAAGGGTCACTTGCACACACCACAGATTTGCGATTTCATGACATGGTTGCGATTTCATCGCCAGGGACCTCGGCGATTTCGTCTAGTGTGCAACGGGCTTGTGGTTTCAGTTGTTTGTTTTAGCCCAGTACCAGAAACCCCCAAGGCCATGCTGGCCACACTTCTTATCAGGAACACAGTGTGGGTTCCTACTTAAATGCATTGAGATCACAGGAGGGCGCTATTTGAAAAATGGTTAAATATACTGACGACACTGCCTCTTTAATTATGGTTTCTGAAACAGATGGAGAATCGCTCAATTCCGTCACGTCTCAAGACTTCGCTTCATGAGACGCGATGTGGCGGATGGTGTGGTGGCACTTCATACCGCGCGCTGATTAGCGATTCGATCGAAACTTAGCCCGCGGAACTTAACAGACCCGGTGGAATTGTGGAACACGGATCTACTGTCAGATTGGATTCGATTGCGCCTTGATACACATTCTTTGCCTGGTGTTGTGACTTTTGATGCAGTGTATAGGAGGTCTCTGTGTTCATGTGCCGATGAACGATGAAGACAAAGAATAAAATGTGTTCGTGATGAAGAAGAAAGAAAAACAAAGAAACTAATAAACATACAGACAGTGCGGCAGACAGACAAATCGTCAGACTGAGAGACAGAGACAGACAGATAGATAGACAGACAGACAGACAAACACAGATAGGGCATAAATACATGCAGACACAATTATAGACTGACAGAAAGACAGCAGGAAAGACAGGCAGACAGACAGACAGGCAGGCAGGCAGACATGCAGGCAGACAGGCAGACAGGCAGGCATGATAGACAGGCAGACAGACGGACAGACAGACAGGCAGGCAGACAGACAAACATGGACTGGGACATACTCTTGTCTCTTGACAGGCAAACGACGGGTGCAGAGATACCGAAAGAAACAGAAACAGTGACATACGGACAGACAGACAAACCACGGAGGCCTATAGCCTACTTCTCCTGACTGACAAAAAGAGAGACAATGACACACAAGGCCAGGACAGACAGACAGACAATTCGCGGAAGACGGATCTTTCTATCCGTCATTATCTCTTCAAATGCAGAGACTTGTGTGTCATCGTAGCCAATGGGCAAAAGCCACGCTTTACGTGCAGATACTCGTACGCATTGACTGTGGCATGTTATAAGCACGGTACAAGTAGGCGTTTTTGGACGATTTCTGACAGTGACGTCACCGACCGGAAACGGCGTCATTTTCGCCTACATTCGAGGGCATCAATGAGGGCGGGTGACGCATCTGCCGGCGCGGTCTCTCTATAGTCGAGCACAGCTGGTCCCCCCCGTGCACGCCTGGTTTCACGCAGCCATCACGCTCCATTGCGTATTAGGGCGGGGAATCCTACGGCGAACCGCCGGGATATGGGTTAGGCCGGCTGTTGTCTGCACGCCGCGTTGAACGCGGCCCGTGTTTCCACGAAGGTCGCCCGTCTCTGGAATGCACACCAATCAAGGCAATCTGTCAGACTGATTCGTAGAAATCGGTGACGGAAAAACTCCTCTCAAATCTGTCCAAATCTGAAACATTGTTTATTTTCTTGGTCCTTAGCATCGGTTGGTATTCATTATTCGTTGTTTTTCGTTTGAAAGTCCTATTCAACTTACAACAATAGGCCTATAGCCATTTTTTTTTATCTAAACGACAACAGTCGACATATATATGCTGAAAGGCTTTTATTTTGTTTATGGCATCTTCTTCACGCCAAGGACACTATGTAGCCATTAAAACACTGGACCCATAAACCGTTCACAGGTGATGGTGGGGGTTATAGAACGTAGTCTGGACCTTTCTCAAAGGCAGAAGTTTCTAGTACGCCTACCTTTGAGAAAGGTCCAGCTAGGATCGAAACGTCAGGCGCTCCTCATTTCTGATAATTGCATTTGAATTTTAGGCAGTATAGTTCGTAACATTTTTGCACTTTACTCATGTCTGGTTTTTGGTGATATACAAAAATGTTGCAAACTGCTTACTGACTAAAATTACCAAAATGTAAATCTAAAATTTAGTGGGCCTGACGTTTCGATCCTAGCAGGACCTTTCTCAAAGGCAAAGGCACTCTGCCTTTGAGAAAGGTCCTGCTAGGATCGAAACGTCAGGCCCACTAAATTTTAGATGTCTGGTTTTTACTAGAATACGGTTATAAGATGTCGATGTCAAAATGGACTTGTTCTCGGTTCCCCTAATCCCATAATTATCGTAACTTCCGACCAATCGTGGGGCGGCAGGCGATACCCGATGCGACCAGTCACCGGTAGAATCCATCCACCTACGTGCGTGGAGTTGCGCAATCACAGAGCAAGGATCGGTGTGTGTCGACTGTCGACCCAGGGTGCACCGACAGTGGTCGGGACGAAACGAGTCGAATGACCCAACGGCCGTTTACACGAAATGAAGGCTTATAGGCCCGGGTTCAGGCTTCGTCTCCGTCTGACAAAACCCGGTAATCCCGGCCGTGGTTTCATTGTTTCCTAAATTTCAGGTTCGTTGTGCTTGGAAAGTACAGACATGGTACAGAGTACCCACCAAGAAACTGGGGGTCAAACGCTTGTTTTGAGATGCCTGTGATATTATAACGAGTAAGATAAACATGACCGAAGCCTAGCCCCGAGCCTATAGCCTTCATTTCGTAAACGGCCATAATTGCCGGCATTTAAAAATGCGATTGTTTGTTTCATCTCCCTCCCCCCACATAGATCCAGTGAAGGCGTGGTGAGTATACCTCCGCGGTGAAAGGTCACTGCTGTCAGCGCTGTGTCTTCGCACTGATACGGAGACAGAAGAGGGTGAGGCCATAACGTGTCCTTACTCTATGGGGAGACAGAGCATGCAGGCTCCGGAGATACAGACGGTTTGATACTCCATGGCCGCGTTTACTTACTTACTTACTGCCCATTATGCCTCCTGGCATGTAGGGCAGTGCAACAAAAGCCCTCCACTCCCGTCTACCTTGTGCCTTTCTCTGGAGTGATCCCCGGGTCTGGTGGAGGTTAGCCATTTAATTTTCCACGGTCCGTCGCCAGGGGATTTTTGGGCAGACCCCATCTTCGTCCTTCCTTCTTGAGTCCAATGTAGCGCTGTCTCCGTTGTGCCGTCATCAGCTTCCTTTCTCGCGAGAATGGCTGTACTATACCGCCCTGATTTTCTGTTGTCATTCATGGGGGAATAATTGGCCGTTTGATTTTGGTCACAGGGTAATTACCCATTCGGTAACGATTAGGAGCACTGTCTTTTGCCCAGGGGTCATGTTGGGGGTGGGGGTGGGGGTGGGGATGGTCCATCGTTGTGTTTTGACAACAATTTTGACAATGCGGGGTCCGTGGTTGTGGTATATGGTATCATTAGGGGAGGTCTCCCCCCATCCAGCGATTGTCCGCTCCGCTTGGCAGAAATTCAATAAACACTACCGGGCTGACTGCTCCGGGAACCCCGCGGGCCGGAGAGCCCGCTGCATGCAGGGCCCGGTCAGCCCCGGTGGTCGTCGCGGATGCCCCGGGGGCGAGAGGAGCCGCCCGCCTCGCCGTCCTTCGGGCCCGGACACGACGGCGGGGCAGCGGTCCGGCCTCGAGGCCGCGTTGGGCATCGCGACATCAGATCCGTTTTCATGAAGATGTGACAAGGGCAGAAGCCGGTGTTGACTGCAGGACAGCATCCTTCATTGTCCGCCGGTCCACTTTGCGTTTGCGTTAAAACCCAAAGCCCCGAATCTGTGGAAGAAATGGCTCGGGCGTTATATAGTTATGGCAAGGAGGTATTAGGCGAGCCTTGGTTATGCCATGGGGAATCCAGGAGAAAGGGGTGTATATACTGTTTATAGCAGCATTTCTGAACTAACTTCTTGTGACCTCTGATTTTATCGGAACTGACAACTTCTTCAGATGCCCTGGAATGGCACCGATAGCCTTGTGTAGCACCTGTAAAAGATTAAAGTTAATCATTGACGTAAGCGTCGGTATATAGCAACAGCTATAATTTACACTTCTCGGAGCCCCGAGTTTTTTTGTTTTGTTTGCCGAACTGGGCCCAATTTCGTTTTGTATACTTGCCAAGCACGAACATTCTTCCTCGGAAGATTGCTGGCATGCTTCATTCAACTAATGCCCGTTGCGTATGGCCTGTTGTCGAATATCGGATGCTCGGCACTAGCAAAGGGCACCGACTTGGAATTCGGCTGTCGTGACCTGGTTTAGCGGTAAGGCTATACGAACAGCGAAGGTTGGCGTTCACGCGGTTCCATGAAAAATGGCCACCGATGGCAAACACAACATCTTCCGTCTCTTGGCTGGGGCCAGACGAAGATATAACGAAACATTTGTATCTGAAATCGAGGAGGAGAGGACACAGCGTGGCAGGTCCAGGAGATCAGATGTGGTATTTCCTTGGCAGACACGCGATTGGACATGATGGGAGCAACACGAGACTTGTGTACGGACTGTGGATAGTGCTTCTTAGGTTACATAGGTATATAAGCGTCATCGGTGTATCATATCCACTGGTATCTCCGCGGGTTGAGGTATAATGAGCTGAGAGATATGTTCCTCTCCTCAGTTTCTCTCTCCCCCTCCCCTCTCTCTTCCCTTTATTTCTCATCCCATCTCCCCACTCTCTCACTACCCTCTCCCCCTCTCTCATCTCTCCCTCCCCCTCTCTCCCTCCCTCTCTCACAGTCTCTCCCTCCATCTCTCACCTACTCACGCCCCCTCTCTCTACCCTTCTCTCCTCCCTTCTCACTTCTCCCTCTCTCCTATCCCTCTACCCTCCCCTCTCTCTCCCTATCTCCATCTCTCTCACGTACACCCCCTCTCTCCCTTCTCTCATCTCTCCCCTCTCTCCCCTCCCCCTCCTCTCTCTCACACCCCCTCTCACCCTCTCTCCCTCTCTCCTCTCTCTCTCCTCTCTCTCTCTCTCTCTCTCCCTCTCTCTCTCTCTCTCTCTCTCTCTCTCTCTCTCTCTCTCCCTCTCCCTCTACCTCTCCCTTTACCGCTCTCTCGCACCCTTTCTCTCACCCTCTCTCTCCCTCTCCCTCTACCTCTCTCTCTCCCTCGCCCTCTACCTCTCTCTCACACCCTCTCCCTCACCCCCTCCCCTCTCTCCCCTCTCCCCTATCCGTTTCCTCCTCTCGTCCGCGCATTGGCCATGCAGACACCTGACTCTCGCCCTCTCTGTCGCGACGCGTCCTTCGATCACAGCACGCGAGGAATGCCAAGCGATCCGCGGTACCTTGTTGCGTTTTCTACGACGGCCCAGCGGTGCCATCTGAATGGAGCCGCCCATGCGATGTGAAAAAGAAGCCCTAGAAATGGCCAGCAGGATGTAACTTGTAAGGGTGTCTTAGATTATGAAGGCTAGGGAGCGAATCATCCACTGATTCATGTTCAGAGTTTTGTAGGGCATGCAGTTCTGTGTTTCCTAGAAGGAGTCGCTTCGAATAACCATACATCCACG
This sequence comes from Luidia sarsii, assembly GCA_949987565.1. Lineage (NCBI taxonomy): Eukaryota > Metazoa > Echinodermata > Asteroidea > Paxillosida > Luidiidae > Luidia > Luidia sarsii. Next base: position 24,053,986 of record OX465105.1, on the reverse strand, counting down.
GCCCGTCTATACTAGTATGAGGGTGTATTTTCTTGTCTATGTATCATGTTGTTGATAACAAAGGAGGCACTATTTACGTCTTTACACTCACGGCTCAAGCTCTGCATGAGGTTCAAGCTGTACCGGTACCTCTGGTGGAATCTTGCCCAGAATCTACGGAAATATATTTGTTGATCTTTCCCGAGAAAAAAAAACGTTTGGTCGAAGGTACGGTAAGATGAAGTCCAGGTTATTATTTTGTTTCTTTGCCGTTTTTGGAAATGGCCCAAGTTTATTTTAATGTACGTGGTGGCAATCTTTCACCAGTCACGATTGCCGCGTCACGTCACGCATACGTCCCATGCCGATTCTAACCCCAGCCCGAGTCAAAGCCGTCGCTGGCTCCCTGCCATAAAACAAAAAAACACCCACGGATGGCTTACGGGATCAACGAAAGTGTGTCCATGGGGGAGGAGGTTTTTTTTTTTTTTTTTTTTTTTTTACCCCATTTTCGAACGCCTCCTCTAGGCTTGTGGAAGGACATTTTTCCCTCTCTTTGTGGTTTCGTGGAAAGGGCCGAACCAGCCCACCCCTGAGACTTGATTGCTTCCCCGCCGGTAGGAGGCCACTCCCCTCTCCCCCAAAACAAACCCCTTTCACGCAGATCAAGGGGGGGGGCCATCCCCGTAATTGGGCCGAACCATCCGCAAACGCACGCACACAAAACCCACCCGACCGAACTTTAAAAAGCGGGTCCCTTCACCACGCGTGTGGCAGTGACGACTCAGTCCTTTGCGCGGGAAGTGGAAGAGCCGATCTATTACCGCCTGGCCCGTGGCTGTTTACGGAGCTGGTTGACTTTCTGCAAAGCTGCTCATTCACCGCTGGGCCACGCACGATACCGGCAGCTTCGAACCTCTCGATTTTGTTTGTGCTCCATGCGAAGTGAACAAAAAAAAGAAGTGTTTTCCCCCCTTCGGCTTACCCTTCGCGTTAACCGGACTAATTGGCTCCCAATCGCCCACCGAGAACCTAGGCTAGCTAGGCCGTAAAAGTCGTTCGGCGGTTCAGTCGCCTTTTGGAAACATAAAAGGTCCCCCGTCTTCTCTGGCGGAGAAGTTCGTTCGCTCGGGCGCCCCCGCGAGTTATGGGTACCAGCACCGGGAGAAGGCCGCGTTCCTGGGCCGTGGCGCTGCTGCTCGTCTCGGTCGGCCTGATGGAGGCGACCGGCCAGAGTTTACCCCTGGCACCGGGGCTAGGACTCGACAAACTCATGGAGGGATTGGTAAGTACATGTACACTTTCGCCGAGCGCGGGCTCTTCAAGTTTTGGTTCGTGTGGGGGGGGGGGTGTGTGTGTGTGTGTGTGTGTGTGTGAGATCGATTTGGGAGCGGTTGACATTCAGTCTTGTATATTGCAAAGGGCGAATAGGCCTAGGCCTACTACTAGTGCTAATGTGACCTTCAACCGATTACGTGTTCTTCCGAGAACTTACGAAGAAATAACTGGATTCCTTTTTTTGTTTTGGGGAGTATTGATATTGGTAACTGTAAATGTATCCAGCAAAGGCGCATACTCATACTACTTACTAGACATAGCCTCATACGTGACGACCCGTAGTGATTTGTATACTTAGTATAGGGACCTATGTACCAGCCACAGTAAATTTGGCCTTGTAGTTGTTTTGTATGTGTACGAGGTGTTTTACGGTTTTCATTGTGACTGTGAGTGTTAAGCATCAAGATCGGTATAAAAGAAGGATTTGAAACGTCCCCATCCCCTCCACCTCCTCCTCTGCCCCCCTCCCCGTCCCCGTCTTATTCCTCTCTCTTCCTTCTCCCACTCTTCCTCTCCTCCCCCGATGCCCGAACCGAGAGAGAGAGAGAGAGAGGGAGAGAGAGGGGGAAGAAAGAAGGGTGAGAGAGGAGAGAGAAAGAAGGAGAGAGAAAGAGAAAGAAGGGGAGAGAGAGAAAGAAGGGGAGAGAGTGAGAGAGAGAGAGTGGGAGGGAGAGAGAGACAGACAGACAGAGAGAGAAAGGAGGGAGAGAGAAAGAGGGAGAGAGACAGCCAGACAGACCGATCGTCACTGTCAGACAGACAGACAGGGACAGAAAGAGAGGGAGAGAGAGAGTGACATAATTTAGAGATAGGAAATGATGAGATTGTTTTTTGATGGCCTTCCATATCGATCATCCCTGGTGGAACAGGCGGTAATGCCGATTATTGTTAAGGCCGTCTTGAGGCAGACGAGCACACATTCAGAGCATCCCGGGAATGAGACTCGTGGGAGGTGGCCCGATGACTTAATAGACCCACTCCATCAAACAGTCTGAATTATTATGCCCTGCATCTGCAAACGTTTACACTTGATCGCTCCTTTCTCTGGAGTCAACGAATCGAAAATATATATACCACAATTACCACGGAGTGATTTTTTACTTGTTCTAATTGTGAAACTTTCAAGATGATTACATTGGGGTAGCTACAGTAACTGTAGCCTTTGTACTTTGTTTTTGTGAATGTTGATAATTTGAGAATTTGAGTATTTGACCGTCGTACAAAATATCAAAATTGTTTAAAAAAGGATTGGAAGGGGCTACTACAGTACGTTTACTGTAGTTAATATGTTACTGTATATATAGGTATTGTGTATATTTCATTATTTTGAAGATTTGACAATATATTGAAAATGGCTCTTTTTCAAACGGTTGTTCCTCCATAACAGAACTGCATTCTTGGAAGAAGTTATGCTCTGAAGAGCCGACGAAGAAAGAAAGAGACACTCTGAGGAAATATTTCGGGGCCTTTTTTGTCCCACCAGAGTTTTTTTTTTTTCTGGGGGGGGGGGGGCTTTGAGCATGCTATGTGGGGGCCTTCCCAGAGCGTATGGCCTTTCCTCGCGTGATCACAGAGGTCGTCCAGCGGAACCCTTTCCCAGCTTGCCGAAACAAGCCCGAAAATCGACTCCCAGCACTTGTTTATTCCGTCTCTTTTCCTCTCCCTTGCGGATCAAACGCAACTGTTCAGGTGGCGAAAGGAGAGAAAGTCAGAAGTCGAGCAGATTTTTTTTTTTTTGTTGTTGTTGAAAAAATCAATCGAATTATACCCGTGTTTTTGAGCGGGGGAAGAGATCCGTCAAAGCACTCGGCTTTGAGTTTCACCCCCCCAAAAAGAAGGGAAAATGGAACTGTATAGAAAGCTTCAATGCCGTTTTTTCAGTGGAAATCCAAGAGGGATCGGCCATCGATTCGCTCCCTTTATTGAAAATTAATCTTGACTTCCTTCCTGCGCAAAAGCGTCTCAATAATTCACTGGCACAGGTGGGAATGGTGTGGAGAAAGTGAGAGAAATTGAAAACCTGCTATGTACGCTCTGTCTTCGTGTTGGAAGTTGGCAGCGTGCGTCATTAATCCGAATACCTCCCCAAAGACTTGACCCCGTGGTAACCCCATTTTGTAATAACACAGGTCGAAGGAAAGGGGAGGTGGGGAAGGGGGAGGGGGGGGGGGGGCTACGGAGTCCCCCGTAGGACACCATTCATGTTAATCTCCTCCCTCTTGTATAACCTTCCGGATCATTGTCATCCGTTGCATTTCTGTGGTTCACCCGTCGCTCGTTCGGTGTAGGGGTCCCTGCGTCCGTCGATTATTATTGGTCTGTGAGTCACGGAGAACCCTCCAGGATTGGAATTTTGTGTAATACGAAATAAAAAAAAGCGAAAGAAATTAGAAAAGTAGAACAGAACAAAGATATGGAAGAAGCATGGGTTGAAATCATAACCACTGTATAGCAGTAACCCAAGACCCGATATGAGTCGGGGTTACTGGGTGGGATTGCTTTACAGAGTTGAAACTATGTTTGGACAGAGGCAAGCGTTCAAACCGTCATTGCGCAAACGTGGCATTGCGTGTAAACCTAGTTCCAAAACCTCATGTAGTTTGATGTACAGTATACCCATTTACCCCACCTCGCATGTCGTCCCCTGCGATCCGGTATCCATAGAGCCGTCACTCGTTGGCTCCATTTTGTTCCCAACTAATTAGAACACCCTCTAGTCTCGTTCCACACTTCCCGACCATTATGCTTTCCTCCCATTTTCTCTCTCTAATTACGTCTCTAACTTCTAAGTTGTTTTCGACCTTCCAGTTTCAACCTTCCCCTAGGGATGCCACGACAATGCAATGGTATAGAATGGAGATGGGTCTGCTTTCTAAGGACACGACATAACCTAAGCCGCTTCCATCTTCTTCGCTTGACTTCATGATCTATTCTATTCACTTGAGTGTAGTTAATTATATTTAGTCCTTCCTGAATATAATGTAGTTCATGCTGAATACTAGGCCAGAGTGTTTTGGAGTGCCCCTTTCAAACATTGGTATTGAAAAAAAGTCAAGTTTTTCTTCATTTTATGTATAGCAATAGGCCTACGCATATACCCATATATCTCAGCTGATAACTTTGAACATCTTTCAATAACAAATATATTTTACGTATCGAGATGGTTACCTTTCCATTAATTTGGTGGAATTCGGCAGCGACCTTGCTGCTTCAAATTGCGCACCAATGGTCTAATTTGAGTTTGATGACAAAAGGGAACTGAGCTGAAAGTGGCTTAAGGCGTTTACATTGTTGATGCAAAGGCTTTCAGTCGTGTGATTATCTGATGATGTGACTCAGATTATGTGATATGATCCCACAAATGTTTAGATGTTTACACACCGGCTATCATCCGAACTACAAAATAAAATATCAATTTTGCAAACTGACTAAAATACATACCTGCAATACATACATCTCAAAAGTTAGAGGGCCTGACGTTTCTGTTCTAGCATACAGGACCTTTTTTAAAAGCAAATAATTAAACAAGTTAGAATTAAACAAGTTACTTGTAAAATATGCTCCGACCGACGCAAATTGCATATTTCTGGCTGAAGTGAAAACAAATCCCACCACCCAATAACTCTTGCGCGTGCGAAGTCATTCACTTTTCTCTTGAATGAAAATCCTCTTTTCTCACCAAAGTCAAATACGTTACGTTACTTAAGGTCTGACTAATGCCCTGAGTCGAACATCGTTGGAATCTTTTTCTTTTTAACTAGGGTAATGACACTGTTGTGGGTGAAATAAGAAAATAATGGGCGACATTTGCGCCAAACCGTGAACCGTTGAACGATGGGTTGATTCATACAGTACAATACCAGCCTTGTTTGGCAGCTAACGCCAAATAGAGCCACACGTCGCTTGCCGTCACGCATCCTTGGCCGTGGCATAGTTGACCTCGTAAAAAGAAGAAAAAACCCCAACCAATTAATCATTCATACCCCCCCCTTCATAAAAAAAGACTGGTATTTTGTGGCTGCCGCGTCATAAGCATTTTGGCGAACGTATTTTTTTTTTTTTTTTTTTTGGGAGGATGTCGGCCGGGTCCGCGATGGTGCGTCCTGACCACCAACCTTGGCTCCCGCGCCAGTCGCCACAGCGTGAGGTCTTTTTTTGGAGTCTCAGGATGTCTGGTTCCACACCGTACCAATGGAAGGTACCAATCCCATCCAAATTGGTACCTTTCAATCCTAATTGAAAGGTACTAATCCCATCCAAATTGGTACCTTTCAATCCTAATTGAAAGGTACTAATCCCATCCAAATTGGTACCTTTCAATCCTAATTGTAATACCAATCCCATCCAAATTGGTACCTTTCAATCCTTATTGAAAGGTACCAATCCCATCCCAATAATATATTGGCACATTTCAATCCCAATTGAAAGGTACTCCAAATTGGTTCTTTTAATCCCAATTGAAAGGTACCAACTACCAATCCCATCGAAATTGGTACCGGTACCATTCAATCCCAATTGAAAGGTACTAATCCCATCGAAATTGGTTATTTTTAATCCCAATTGAAGGGTACCAACTACCAATCCCATCGAAATTGGTACCGGTACCATTCAATCCCAATTGAAAGGTACTAATCCCATCGAAATTGGTACCGGTACCTTTCAATCCCAATTGAAAGGTACTAATCCCATCCAAATTGGTTCCTTTTAATCCCAATTGAAAGGTACCAACTACCAATCCCATCGAAATTGGTACCGGTACCTTTCAATCCCAATTGAAAGGTATCAATCCCATTCAAACCAATCCCATACAAATTGGTACCTTTCAATCTCAAGTGAAACGGGTACCAATCCCATACAAATTGGTACCTTTCAATCCCAAGTGAAACGGGTACCAATCCCATACAAATTGGTACCTTTCAATCCCAAGTGAAACTGGTACCAATCCCATACAAATTGGTACTTTTCAATCCCAAGTGAAACGGGTACCAATCCCATACAAATTGGTACCTTTCAATCCCAAGTGAAACTGGTACCAATCCCATACAAATTGGTACCTTTCAATCCCAAGTGAAACTGGTACCAATCCCATACAAATTGGTACCTTTCAATCCAAAGTGAAACGGGTACCAATCCCATACAAATTAGTACCTTTCAATCCCAATGTGAAAGGTACCAATCCCATCCAATGTCATGTTTGCAGATGAATTACGGTAATGCCTGGCCACGAATCTCCTGTGTTTACACATGGTCACGTAGCCTAAACATGTCCTTGAAAGTTGAGGGAAAACCCTACCAAATCCCACTGACATTAGTACCTAATGAAAGGCGAGAGATCAACGGTGTGTACATAAGTCATGGACGCGTAAATGCCCTCGAAATTTGTGACGGAAAATGGTGCACACTGTGTACAGCAGAATCGGTATCCCAGTCACAAAAATGTCCAAGAGCGAGAAACTCGTTATCGTTACTCGGGTCAGTCATGGAAATTGAGACTCAAAGTGGACGTGTGTCCGAGTTCGAGTCGTGGAATTGACCGTGTCCGAGTCGAAGTTTCCTTTTTAGTGCACACAATCCGAAAGTTGGTGTTTCACTGACCAGTAATGTTACCTGTTGATATATTGAAGAAAAAAAACCCCAATTGCCCATTTGGAAAGGCCGCCATCTAAGGGCTGGATAGCTCTCATGGTATTGGTAAAGGCGCCGGTACGGAAAACCAGTGGTCGCTGGTTCGAGGCCGGTCCGGTTAATATTTGTCTTTGCCATTTTATTTAAAAAGAAAACTGTTTCTAAGTTCCCAGTAAGTTTACCCTTCATCAGTTGATATTTTGAACGGCTCCATCCGTGTATTACCAACCCAATGCACCTTTCTACTCGACGTTATGATGTCTGACAACGTTTGGCGACGCTGCTCCCGAATTGATGTGAAGCTCCTCAATTTTCTGTGGAACGATGTATTTTGAAGGTTGGGAAAGACCGCGTAGAAAATTCGTCTCGGCGTGAACGGCTGGGCTATCGTCTGCGCGTTATCGTGGGAACGGCACTGCTTCCCCGACCCGGCTCTTGTCAGTTCTGTGCCGAGCTGCAATTTATCAAAATAAACGCACGGCAGGAATTCTTTCTGTGTTTATAATGCGCTGTCCTCTCCCTTTTCCACCTGCTTCGCTAAATCAATCAGTACAAGGCCACGGCTCCACTGGTTTTTTCTTCTTTATGTTATACATATATATATTTGTAAAGAATTGTTCGTGTTTGTTTCTGCCTTGCTCTGTGACCAAAAAAAATCCAGGAGTTCCTCAAGAAGTACGACTACATCGACATCGACGCGGGCAAGGGCGGCAACGGGCTGGACATGGAGATGGTGAGGGAGGGCATCGGTCGGTTCCAGACCTTCCAGGGACTGGCCGTGACGGAGACCATCGACTCGCCCACCCTGGAGCGGATGGAGGTGCCGCGCTGCGGGTGCGGCGACCCCGCCTTCGCCTCGGCCGACGAGCGCGGTCGCTTCCGCTACGGACTGGAGGGAGGGAAGTGGAACAGGACGGACCTGACCATCAGGTTAGACACTCGGGCCGAGCGTCCACACCGACCGATTAACCGACTGACTTTCCGACCAACTTGACTACCTACATCGATCTACTACTCGACTGTCTGATCGACTAACCGATTGAAATGTACTGACCGACCGACTAATTGACTTACCGACTAACTTGACTTCTTGACTATCTACTATTCGATTGGCTGACCGTCTAGCCCATTAAAAAGCCGACTGACTAACCGACCGACCAACTTTTCCACCTGCCGATCTATTATTCGACTGGTGAACCGACGAACCGATTAAAATGCATGACTGACCGACCGACTAACCGAATGACCAAAGTTATCACCCGCCGATCTCCTATCCGACTGGCCGACCGACTAACCGATTAAAAACCCGACTGACCGACGGACTGACTGACCAACCAACTTCACTACCTGCCGATCAACTATTCGACTGGCCGACCGACTAACCGATTAAAAATCCGACTGACCTACCGACCGACTGACCGACTGACTGACCTACCCACCTCAGTCCTGACTGTCGGGTAAGAACTAATGCACCGTCTCATCACCCGCTGGGATTACCGTTTGTTAATTAACAAACAGTAATTGGCAGAGCATGACATTTAAAAAACAGGATCTCGCAATCACTATCAATCCAAGAAAATGTCAATGACGTCATGGATGAGGATGAATACTTCTCCACCTACCCTCAGTGGACTCTTGCTCCTCTTTACGATATATCTCAGAAGCTTGGCACATGTAGAATGTGACTAATGGTTGGTGAGATGTATACATCTACAAGGGCTTGGATCAGTCATGGCACCCATGACTACCACGGATGTTTACATAATATACTAAGCTTGACTCAACTCTGGTTATGGCGACCGTGATCATGGGAAGCATATCGTAATGAGGGACTTTTGTCATGGGCGATGACGTAATCGATGACGTCGATACCACTTCCGATCCACCAAAAACCTGTCCCAGTACGAATGTTTTCTGTCCGTTTTCTAGGAAAAATAAGATCAAGCTAGATTCTTTTTGTTCTATGCTGGAGTGATTTGTTGCCAATCCCCCCCCCCTCCTCCTACCCCAACAGGATATCCCGGATCCCGAAGGGCCAGTCCAAGAGAGTGTTCCGCCGGGTGCTGAGGGAGGCCTGCCGGGTGTGGAGCGGCCGCTCGCCCCTCACGTTCACCGAGGTGCGCTCGGGCCGGGCGGACATTCACGTCCGCTTCATGGGGACCATGAACCACGGCGACCGGCGGCCCTTCTGGCACCCCATGGAGGAGGTAGGCCACGGGTTCCCGCCCACCGACCCGCGGACGCCCGGTGAGATCCACTTGGACGCCTCGGAGAATTTCACCTTCGGCGAGGATGCCGACGGTAAGACAACATTCGCTGCAGTCAAGACACTTACTTTAATGGATATGCCAAGCATTTTCAGAAGAAATGTCATCATTACTCCATATTGTTTGATTTTTTTTTTATTGGTTTGTTGGCGGATTTCCTGTTTTTATCCGATTGGTAATCGATTGACTAGTACTGTTATCAAAAATTAGGAGGGCCTGACGTTTAGATCCTACTGCTGGGATCGAAACGTCAGGCCCTCCTAATATTTTGATATTTGCATTTTTGGTCAGTTTAGTCTGTTTGCAACATGTTTGCGTATTACAATCCTCTGTCATGTGTGTCAGGGCTTTCCTTCCCCTGACTGTCTGTGTATGAGCTTGTCACTTTGCCTTTGAGAAAGGTCCTGTTAGGATCGAAATGTCAGGCCCTCTAACTTGTGTGATTTATTAATTGATATGTTGATTGGGTGGTTGATTGTTTTGATTGATTTACTTAGTGATTGATTGGGTGATTGACTCGCTGTATGCTTTTTCCCCCCTTTGTTCCAGGCATTGATCTCTTCCAGATGCTTGTGCATCTGATTGGTCACTCCATCGGCCTGGGCCACTCCCCCGACCCGCAGTCCGTCATGTACCCCTTGGTGCGACCACGTGACCCCGATTTCGGGCTCACCGGTGACGACATGGCTGGTCTGCACGCCCTCTACGGTAGGAAAAATAGAGGCAGATCGCGCCGCCACTGAGCGGGTGATAAGGGCCCTCGACCGTTTGTCCGTGGTTTCCGGTCTGTGCCTAAAATAATGGTAGTCAATGTATGCGTGTCCTGTACAGCGTCAGTATACGTGTCTTTCGTCCACAGGGACCACTTTAAATTGAGAGCGAAGCACGCCCTCTCTCGGCGACTATGTACCTATGTTTGTGACCTGTGTTAAATCACGGAAAATTATAATGACGACTGAAAGGGAAAGCCATCGAAAACACCATACCAAGCTCTTTGTTTAAACTCGTGCCTTTGCATATATGGAGCCCAGACCCCTTTCGACACTATACCGGCGGTGCAACATTATTTACTTTCATCGCATCGCGGTGAATGTAACTAATGTTAGAGAAATGTCAAAGGGCACATACTTCAAGGGAACTTTCACCCCGTGACGTCACCTCTATCGCATACATTTGCAAAAGCCCCGAAGGGCACACTGCACGCAATCATTGTGGGCTTGATGATATATTATCGCACAAAGTAATCACTTAGATATTCGTAGGTGATCAGCATCGTGTATATATTGTAGAATAACTGTTTTTTTTCTACGGAGTGTTGAAAATGGATGGCTTTACCTTTCAAAGACCTTATCAAAGAGATTGCACAAGGGATTCTGGTGGATGTATCTCTCCATCGCCCTGGGATACTCATGTGGAGAGCTCCCTCCGGTATCTCTCCTTCCCGGCAATCACCCCCGTTTCCCCAAGAAATCGCGATGCGAATGAAATGACCAAAGGATCACCACTGTCTTGGGACTGACAGTTGCTGCCCAATGTGTCGGTGATAAACAGGAAGTATCGGTTTTGGGAGATGAGAGAAGCCGAGTCGCTACATTGTGTCCAGGATTCTAATCCTGCAGGAAATCGAACCAGAGACCGACTTGAACCCGAGACCTCGGGTTTTGCGTACTATAACGCTCTTACCATCTGAGCTATCTAGCCCTTAGATGGTGGTCTTCCCAAAAAAGTCAACTAGTCTTTGCCGGGTTAGGGACGCCAGGCAGTAGCATGCTTTCCAAAAGTTCCCTGTCCGCGTTTTTCCTTTAATTTGGTTTGACCTGTATGAAATCCCAACATCCTAAGCATCCAAAGGAAAAGACGAAATGGATCGGTTGTTTCTTGAGGGTTACTTGGAGCATTTTGTTTGGAGCAACACTGGGATTGCATATTTTTTTAGGCGCAAGTGTAGTTGGTTCACTTTCTGTACACACGTTTCGTCTCCGTCTGACAAAACCTGAAAATCCGGGTCGTGGTTTGTTTCAGAATTTGAAGGCTTGTTGGCTTGATAGAGTAATCACTGTAGAAACTGGGGCCGAACGCTTGTTTTCTAGATGCCTGTAATATTATTATAACGAGTAAGATGAGTTTGTCCGAAGCCTAAGCTCGAGCCTAAGCCTTAATTTCGTGAACGGCCTTAGTACATTCCAGGTGCATTCGTGATCCAGTACTTCCCAGCAGTCATTAGATGCGTATTCCAATCGCACTCTGAAGCATTCGAACGGCATTTTGAGAATTCCTCATTCCGGTCGGTTCTGCGTGACTCCTGCTAATTCTATAGGAATGTAACTGGGTCTGCTATTTATCTCATTCTTTGATAAAGTTACATTTTTCTTTTGTAAGTTGCATCGAAAAGTCTAAACGATTTTGTGACGTTTGGCCACAGATAATTGTACTCTCCGACTCACGAATTCACGAATACTTTTGAAAACCATATTTTGGTTTGATATGCTAATTTTGTAAATTTTATTTCATCTTTTATATGATTTTTCTTTCATTTTGTTTCTTATTTATTTTATTAGCCTCTCATTTCACGACTGTTTTGGTGCCCTGCAATTAAAATAATATTCCAATAGAAATTCAATTCAAAAGCATCAAACATCAGAAGAAAGCTAAAAACTAAAACGATACTGGAGTTTGACAAACCACTTTAATTTTCTTTTGTTACTACTAATGTACATTGTAAATGCTTACCCTACTATAAACCAAAGATGTTTAAAGGCGTATACTTATTTTGAGGCCTTGTGTCTATTAATGTTATCTCCGTTAACTGAATAATAAAGAAATGCTTTTAGAAAAAAAGGGTTTCGAAGCAGCCTTCAAGTGTGTGCAAAGAATGGATGTCGTTTTCTCTGTCCCTATACTTGGTCCAATTTAGTTATTAGAAGATCACGTTGATGAGTTCCCGGATGGAATGATAGACTCTTCAAGGTCAACTGCAATGCATTTTGGAATTCTTTTTTTATTATTTCAATTACTACTATGGTGTCCGAAAAATATATCCACACATTTTTTCCCCCAAATTTTAAACTTTGGGAATGAGTGTAAAACCAAAATCATTTCAGTTTAGAAGGGGGAGCTGCCACGCCCCCGTGGAGGCCATCCTTTGTGACGTCACAGGGTGAAGACTCGGTCCATTACTCTTGTCGGGGAAGTGTAACATTGTAGTTCGTATATATACAGCCAGTGCACGTTTTTCAAATTTAAAGGGAACCGATTTCTCACGGGCATAATTTTAATTAATTTTAAAAACAGACCGAAGAAAAGCCTAATATTAATAAGCCTGCAACATAAAAATGTTGTTTGATCTGGGCCACAGTTAGTGTACTTATGAACATATTTAATGCCAAATCAGGATTTGTTCTAGTTTTTTAACTTCAGTTAACCTGTCGCGTATAACCGATGTGCATGTCGGCTGCATCGTCCCAGCGTGAAGCGTATTGTCTAAACATGAACTTCAGTTTGTCTGACCATGAATACCGATGACGATTAAAAAAATCAAACAAAACAAAACTATTCCAGCTTGACTAGTATTTATGACTCGGTTAAGATCCGGACACGTTGAGCAAAAACAAATATCGACTTCAAAATTCTCTTTCTTTGAATTTCTACGAACCTTGTTGCCCTCTGCGAAATTGTATTCAAAATGTCAAGAGCTTTTCGTTCCGCTCGTTTTGTGTGTGCCTATAGGATAGCCTGTCGAGGTACTTTCGTACCCCGGTAATGGCTTTGTCGGTGACAGGGCAGGGAGGCCGATTGGTACGATGATATATGCCGTATGTGCCGGCTGGTCGACCTTTAACACAGCGCTCAGAAATGTCTGAAATAAGTCGCTATTTCTGAGGCCTACCACTGGCGGGTCTCATCACAATCGGACCATTTAGGAGAAGTGTGATATTTACCACATGTCTGGGTTGCTTGCTTGCCTATTGAGAGGCCCCGCCTCTTTTGGCGAATATGTGACCCGGCACAACGACATGAGGAATATCCCACCAAAACACTTTTTGAGTAAACAACGCCTGAAGTTAAAGTATCTTCACAAATCGATTACAAATCAATTTTCTTTTTTGTTTACTCTCGGAAATTTTAAGTATTAGAGGATATTATGTTTTGATATCATTTGAAAGCTAATGGTATACTGTTTCACATTATTAGAAAACCTCAAAATCTCAACAGTGGGGTTATTCCTCATTATGCTGTGCCGGGTCACATATTAGCTGCACCGCGTGTGGTATACGACCACACAGCTATCGTGCCGAAGTGGGCGCCTTTCACCCGTGCCCTCGGGCGGTACGGCCGACTCCGGCCGAGCCTTGGCTTTCTACGGTGGCCCCGAGATGACACATCGAATCCGCGAACATTTTCTCTACTTGACAGGCCATTGTTTTATGATAGCCCTGTCCAAGCCGGTATCTTCGGTACGTACGGCTCCGGGCAGAGATCCAGGCCATACGCGCGCAGACCACGGCACTACGGCACTACCACGCCGGATTTCAGTATTGTTAATTGTACACAACACGCTGTCATGCCACATACTCAGCAGTGTGTCCGTACGCACATGTGCGTACTTTTGTGTACGAGCGTGCGCGCAGCCGTCCGGAAAAGGTTCGCAGACGGCATACTGTACGCACGCAAGCTATACGGGCGGTGTGCGCATGCTATGAGCGGAGAATAAGGGCTACACGTCGGATGCCACTCTCAATGGCATTGCGCGAAACACCATAGATAATTATTTTATCCATGCAACGTATACAGGAAAAGTGTATACCTTTTCCGGCCGATTCCCGAATTGTCACCCAATTATTTGATCAAGGCTACAGGGGCAATGACACGCTTATACAGTCTTATACGTGTGTATGTAAGTATTCACTCCCCCCCCTTCCTCCGTGTACATGAATCTGTTTTGTCCTTGTCACTCTGCCTTTGAGAAAGGTCCTGCTAGGATCGAAACGTCAGGCCCACTAAATTTTAAGGCTTATACAGTCTGATAGGAATTATGGGGCTTTTGTACATGAACCTCCGTCCGAGGTCACGACGCACCATTTTGAGTTTCTGCACATGTAGCTAGCTATAGGATCAGGAAGGTCTCGTAGACAAAACAATCACCGTGTCATTCAGCGTGTTTCTACTGACGAAAGGTTGCCGGGTGTCTCCGTGCGTCTTCGGGTTTTTCTGTGTGGAGTGTCCAGTAGAAACACAACCGGGCGTCGAATTTTCCGAACGTCATCCGGCAACCAAACGTTCACCAACAACCACCTATTGAGGTGTATCTTGCCGGGTGTCTTCGGGTCACACTCGCAGTAGAAACACACGCGGTTGCTGGTTGCCGGGTGTACCGGAAATGCAACAGAAGTAGTGAATTCCTTGCTTTGACCTGCGGCGTGACCCGATTCATTCCGCACGTCCGGTCTACCCTCGACGAAGGTCGATTGTGGGCGACACCCGCCTTTTCCGTACTGAGTAGAAACAGGCGTTTGTCGGTGATCCGGATCACCGACACCCGGAATATAGTGGGTAAGAAATACCGGGTGTTAGCGTGTGCTCAGTAGAAACACGCTGATAGTCTGTGTCCATTGTGTCGTCTATGTCGCTGTCGTTGTCTGTGTGCCCTATCCCGTCATCATTATTTGTCAGCAGTGTTTCTGTCGCCCGTAAGTCGGCCGATATCGAATCCAATGAGAATTAATACTCATTAAATAATGATTATAGTGAGGCCTCATCCCAGCAGATGGATATGCCCAGCGGTTAATTACATTAATCTGGCCTTTAGATAGATGACTATTTGGGAAGGCCGCCATCTAAAGAGTAAAGGTTGCATAGCTCAGGTGGTAAGAGCGCTGGTGCCCAAAACCAGAGGTTTCGGGTTCAAGACCCGGTCCAGTCAAAGTTTTCCTTGGCTATAGAGTTACATTTTCCGAAAATTAGATTAAAATCGCATTATAAAATCAAATGATTAACTGATTGATATTTGCCGGCCTTAACCATCAAGGATGTCACTTTATCACTTAAACACAGCCGTGTTCGCATTGGACTTAAAATTGTCAAACTACCGCGGCACAGCGGAAGAATGACAAAAATAAATCCAATGCGGACACGCGGAAAACTACCCTCCCTGTCAAGTTACCGCGAGTGAGATGTAAAACTAACAGGGCAAGAGACGTCGCGGAAACTTTCCGCTCAGCCACGATAACTTGACAGGGCCATAATAGGCGACATTCTGCCAGCCTCACACAGTGAATTTCTCATTCCGCCGCGGAAGATAAATCCAAGTGCGGACGCACGGTAGAATCACCTTAAGGAATGTCGCGGTAAGTTACCGCGTGGCCGCGGAAGAAAAAGTCCAATGCGAACACGGCTGAAATGTTGCTTTACTCGAGGCCTCAGGGATTATATTTGGGACCGGACAACTTCTCGAGGCCTTCTTAAGCTGGCCTTTCCTTGTCTCCAAGAAAAAGGCCCCGCATAGTTTGTGCCCCCACATTGGGGTGGGAGTGCCATTGATAAGGTGGAATTGAGGATACCGGTGTCCTGCCAAAAAGTGTCCCTGCCAAATACTGTCCGCTCATTAGCATACTGATCGCTGATTGGTTAGCGTTAGGACTATGATTAGGGTCGTTAGGGTTAGGGTTTAGATTAGAATTAGGATTGGGATTAGGATTAGGGTTAGGATTAGGGTTGTTTGGGTTAGGGTTAGCGTTACGGTTACAGTTAGGGTCCAACGGTACCAAAGTGCCCAACGTTGCGTGTGTTAAGCCAGCAACCATACACAATGCGTGTGTAGTGCGCAACCACGGTGGTTGAATGTCATACGTATTGGACCAATCAGCGACCAGTATGCTAATGAGTGGACACTATTTGGCAGGGGACACTATTTGGCAGGGGACACTATTTGGCATGACACCGGTACCGCTTCTGTGTCGTCTCAGCCCGGAACGGTCACGTGCACACGGGGCCTGGTTGCGCGCACAAGCTCCAGCCGGGTTCGGTAGTCTCGGTTCAAGACGTTGTTGGTTGAGATAGCCCTCTACTCTAACGCCCGACTGGCGAGGGCGCGATGAACACGGCACACGATACTGCAAAATGATCCGCAAACACACGTATACGCACACACGCAGATTCGACCAGTCAACAACCTGCTCAATTCAACGCGAACGGGTGTGCGGATCTGTCTGTGCGAGTACGTACGCGTGTGTACACTGCGGATCACGGTCGGCTATCCAAACCAACGTGCTTCTTGCATGAACCACGCAAGGAATATGAGTTCGGCTGCATCCAGCTCAACCCCCCCCCCCCCCCGCCACTTCCTCCTCCTCTCCTGCCGTCCTCCCTCGACTCCGGTCCCCCAAACAAGAGACGAATCGCGGGAGTCAACGCCCGGAGTCTTAATTACACGCATCCGTACACTAATCCCCCCCTTTCCCCTCAAGGAATCGACCGCCCAAGCCAACCCATCCTCCCCCCCCCATTCCTGCCGATGACAGGACTGAGTTTTCGCCCGAAACATGAATGACGCATCTCGATTTCCCATTTCATTTTTCGGAGATGATTGATGTCGTTTCCAGATTTTTTTTTTTTTTTTTTTTTACATATAATTATTTAGTGAGAGAGAGGGGGGGGGGGGGGTTCTTGGAGGTCACTTAGTTACCGGTTCTTCTCTATGTCATTCTC
Source organism: Luidia sarsii (assembly GCA_949987565.1). Classification (NCBI taxonomy): domain Eukaryota; kingdom Metazoa; phylum Echinodermata; class Asteroidea; order Paxillosida; family Luidiidae; genus Luidia; species Luidia sarsii. The sequence goes on along the minus strand of OX465105.1, from coordinate 24,037,073 downwards.
CTTCTCATAAGAGATGATAATGCTCTACATTGTGTCACCGCAAACCTCCTACTTGGTATTTTCACCACGCACACCTTCAAATCTTATGCCTATTATCACTATCGTCTCTCCAGAACGATGATCCATTTTGTATTGGCCACCCTGGTGGTAACGTATGTTGGAGCATGGTTGGAGCAACTCTCTGCCGAGATATGAATATGCATCAGGTATTGACGTCACTGCACGCCGATCCGTATCCGGACACTAACCGCACCTCTCCGTGTTGTGGGGCAACCCTGTGAAGAGTCAGCGCTCGTCTCAGCCGAGAATAATTGGCTAGTTGTGTTGTGGACTAACACAGACGAGTCAGCGCTCTTCTAAGCTGAGAATAATAATTATTATTGGCTACAAATTACAATGTACATGATGTAGTTGTGGAACAACCCTGTGAAGAGTCGGCGCTCGTCTCAGCCGAGAATAATTTGCTACAATGTACAGTACATGTACAGTACATGTGTTGTGCAGAAACCCTCGCTCGTACTGAAGTAGTGTTCTTTCGTTTTGTACCGTCCGCTCAGTACGTTGAACGTTGACGATGAGTATCCAATCAGAATTCTGGGAAGACAAGTACATCCGCTCTATTAAGAAACATCCAATCATATTCGCTGCTACGACGACTCAGCGTTAATATTCATGAGTACTGAATTCAATCTACTTTTGATCGCGAAACTGAGTGGGGGTACACGCTTACATTCAATGTATACACAAAGGGTTAGGGTTAGGGTTAGTCGCGCATGCGCAGATCTATGTTCGTACTAGATTAATTTCTTCACATCGATAACCATGGCTAGAAGACCACTCGATTCAAGCTGGTATATAAATCAAGCGCAACCTATAGTTGATCAGTTTAAGGGTCGGAGGTGAGAGCGCCACCCGTCGTGTTTGGGGTTCACGACTTAATACGTCCCCCACCCTTTCAAAAACGAAACCGTGCCTTAATTGTGCATTTGCTCGAAAAATAAAAGATAAAGAAAAAGTATACAGAGTCACTTTGTTTTTTTTGATATAGGCCCTATTGCTCATCTAATCATAATTTTCCAAACAATATCAAGCCCACTAAGTTCTGCCGTTTACCACTTTGCTGCCCCAGGGTAGCCAAAGCAGACACATACTTGAGTATCACTCATACGGACACGGAGTAGTACTGTCAGTGGTACGTACGGACACGGAGGGGTACGGATGCGGATGTTTTGCAGTGACGTCAGTAACTGATGCATATTCAAATATACGTTACCCATATGGATCCATTTGAACTTTTTTTATGTCCCAACTTCTGTAGACATGAAAAATTCACCGAAAGTATTTTTTGGGGGTTTCCCAACCCCTCTACAGGCCCGATGTTGCCGGCCGCGGAGTTGAAATCCTCGGCAGCGCCCTGCGCCAGTTTGCAAGACATGTCCTTCGACGAGGTCGCCGTCCTCATGGGAGATATCCATCTTTTTAAGGTATGTCCAAAGCGGACCTGACGACAGTGTTTCTCAAGTTCCTCTCAGAGTATAAACAGCAGATTTTTCTCACGCACTTTTTTTTTCTTTTCCGAAACATTTCCCCCCTAACGGACCGGTAATCGGAAGCCGAAAGTACGGTACGATATGAAGGATGTGCAAGGCTGCGTATGCGAGTTTCAACGGATGTAGACAGCGAAAGTCAATCAAAGTTTTGTCTTTTTATCGTTTTATAATGATTTTTTTTAATTTATTTTTTTATTTTAATGACAATTCTTTTTACTGTTTTTTTTTGTAGTGCACTTTTGTGGGCTTCAAAGTAGATTGCCTTTTTCATTTGCAAATTGACATTTAATGTAAGCGTGCATGCCGTATACAGACGCACGCGTCCACCGTATTCAGGCACTGCGAAGACAACAGCCGCTGTCCCAGACTTAGCGTTCACCCCGTTCGAGGACATGGCGCTTGCCTTGCCCCTCCCAGACGTGTGAAAGTCACACCCTCCCCTGTGAGAGTGATTCACTTAACGGGCGGCCGTGGACCGAACGCTGCGGCGCCCCGGTCCTCATTTCGGGGAAGGTACGGCTTAGGCCTAATGTAAAGCTCCGTCTGGACAAGACTGCCAGCTTCCCCGACGAACGGACACGCCACCGGCTGTGTGCTGTCAGCAGGCAGTAGCATCAGACCCATGATCAGACCTAGTATTCGCGTCATGAACATATCGAGTCCGTGCCGTTAGTCGCGAAAGGTCGAGTCCGAGTCGTTAGTCGCGAAAGGTCGAGTCTCGAGTCATTTGTCGCGAAAGGTCGAGTCCAAGTCGTTAGTCGCGAAATGTCGAGTCCGAGTCATTAGTCGCAAAAGATCGAGTCCGAGCCATTAGTCGCGAAAGGTCGAGTCTGAGTCATTAGTCGCGAAAGGTCGAGTCTCGAGTCATTAGTCGCGAAAGGTCGAGTCCGAGTCGTAAGTCGCTAAAGGTCGAGTCCGAGTCATTAGTCGCGAAAGGTCGAGTCTCGAGTCGTTAGTCGCGAAAGGTCGAGTCAGAGTCATTAGTCGCAAAAGGTCGAGTCCGAGTCATTAGTCGCAAAAGGTCGAGTCCGAGTCATTAGTCGCAAAAGGTCGAGTCCGAGTCATTAGTCGCGAAAGGTCGAGTCCGAGTCATTAGTCGCGAAAGGTCGAGTCAGAGCCATTAGTCGCGAAAGGTCGAGTCACGAGTCCGAGTGACGACTCGGCTTTAAATTTGGTATTGCATTGGAAATTTATTTCCGAAATTTTGACAGGTTTTCTCGAATCGTATTCGCCAATAACAGCACCCCACTCGCCTAGAGTATCACATTGATTATACCTATATAGGCCTATGTAATATGATTATACCTATATATGCCTACCTGTAATGGGTCCCAACAACCCAACGGGACGGTCTGTAAAGCCGCTTGCAAGCAAATCCCCTCTCTTCCTCCATCAGAGCCCTCCCCCCCGCACCTCATAACCTAGACGGACCACCTCAGATATTTGTCCCGAAAACTGCCACGTAAGGGGTCAAGCGTGCGAGAAATATAAACACAAAAAACAATATCAGCCTTCAGCATTTGTGTAAACGAATGTGTTAAAGATTTGCTCCTGTCTAGTAAACATGTACGTGCACCTATAACACATTACGGACCCGAAGGTTAGCACGATGGAAGTATCAAGTGGAAGTTTACCGGTGACACCGTGTAACGCATCTCTTATGAGAAGGAGTGTGTGGCTCTGAAAAGAGCCGATAACTCCTTGAGTTACATGGTGTCACCGCAAAACTTCCACTTGACACTAGGACGCAATCCTCATACTGTTTGTGACCCACGGAAAATCAAGTTTGCACGTCAAGGACACAGTTTTAGGTTGCCACCTCAGACACTTAACAATTCGCTGCATCAAAAGCCTGGCAGTGTTTCACCGAGAACGTGACCAATATTGGGCCAAATATCAACTTGAAGTAAATACAAAAAAAACAGTTGCAAACTGCTCACTGACTAAAATGACCTGCAATACATAAATCTCAAAAGTTAGAGGGCCTGACTTTTTGATCTTATAGCAGAACTTTCTCAAAGCCAATTAACAAACAAATAGTTAGAGGGCCTGACGTTTCGATCCTAGCAGTAGCAGGAGCTTTATCAAAGGCAAAGATACACCTTTGAGGAAGGTCCTGCTAGGATCAAAACGTCAGGCCCTCTAACTTTGACCATGGACAAATATCAACATGAATTTGTTGGATTGTGTCCTCAACATTTCTGATAAAACCACATCCCAGAGTTGGATTAACGATTTGGCTCAAGGTTTGTTTGCCATGCGGTTTATTTGTTTGTTTATGTTCTGACTGTTTAGGCTGAGATTGATAGCTGTACTTAAAGGTCGAGATGCCATGCGTTCAGCAGCGGTCAGATCCATTGACGCCAATTGCAGGTCTCTGTTATCCAAATGCTGAGATACAAGTAGGATTTTTTGGGGGAAATTGAAGCTTCGGATTCCTTTTCAAACTCAGTGGCTGGCTGTGGCTGGCTGTGGCTGGCTGTGGCTGGCTGTGGCTGGCTGTGGCTGGCTGTGGCTGGCTGTGGCTGGCTGTGGCTGGCTGTGGCTGGCTGTGGCTGGCTGTGGCTGGCTGTGGCTGGCTGTGGCTGGCTGTGGCTGGCTGTGGCTGGCTGTGGCTGGCTGTGACTGGCTGTGGCTGGCTGTGGCTGGCTGTGGCTGGTTGTGGCTGGCTGTGGCTGGCTGTGGCTGGCTGTGGCTGGCTATGGCTGGCTGTGACTGGTTGTGGCTGGCTGTGGCTTGCTGTGGCTGGCTGTGGCTGGCTGGGGCTGGCTGTGGCTGGCTGTGGCTGGCTGTGGCTGGCTGGGGCTGGCTGTGGCTGGCTGTGGCTGGTTGTGGCTGGCTGTGGCTGGCTGTGGCTGGCTGTGGCTGGTTGTGGCTGGCTGTGGCTGGCTGTGGCTGGCTGTGGCTGGCTGGGGCTGGCTGTGGCTGGTTGTGGCTGGCTGTGGCTGGCTGTGACTGGCTGTGGCTGGCTGTGACTGGCTGTGGCTGGCTGTGGCTGGCTGTGGCTGGCTGTGGCTGGCTGTGGCTGGCTGGGGCTGGCTGTGGCTGGCTGTGGCTGGCTGGGGCTGGCTGTGGCTGGCTGTGGCTGGCTGTGGCTGGCTGTGGCTGGCTGTGGCTGGCTGTGGCTGGCTGTGGCTGGCTGTGGCCGGCTGTGGTTGGCTGTGGCTGGCTGTGGCTGGCTGTGGCTGGCTGTGGCTGGCTGTGGCTGGCTGTGGCCGGCTGTGGCCGGCTTTGGCCGGCTGTGACTGGCTGTGGCTGGCTGTGGCTGGCTGTGGCTGGCTGTGACTGGCTGTGGCTGGCTGTGGCTGGCTGCGGCTGGCTGCGGCTGGCTGTGGCTGGCTGTGGCTGGCTGTGGCTGGCTGTGGCTGGCTGCTGGCTGGCTGTGGCTGGCTGTGGCTGGCTGTGGCTGGCTGTGACTGGCTGTGGCTGGCTGTGGCTGGCTGTGGCTGTGGCTGGCTGTGGCTGGCTGTGGCTGTGGCTGGCGGTCTATCTACCACTGGGGGGAACACAGTCGTCGCCATACTCTCCATTGCAATCACTCCGGAATCCCAACTCAGCTCGAACCTTCAAAATGTCGTGCTTGATTTCTGAAGTGTTATAGGGTTAGGTCGAGTTACCTGCTGTCCTATGTTCCCCAGGAATGAACCTCACCTGAGGAGGTTGATTTCTCCCCAAACATTTGTGTTCAAGACTTGTATTACTTTTACAAAAATGTCATTTTATACTCTATCAAACAGCCCTTGAAAACGACCCAATTCAAACGCGATTCTAGGAGTCTTTACCTTAGAAAAAACGATGGTCGGCGAAAGTGTCATCGTTACAATCGATTTGATTCAATTCAGGTCGATTCGGTATGATTCGATCTGACCCGGTGCGATCTGATCTGATTCGATTCCGATTTTTCTCTGATCGTATAGGGCGACAAGTTTTGGCGACTCAAATCTCCCGGGACTCTGTTATCCGCACCGGAGGGCGAGGACTTGCTCAGCACTTGGCACAGCGCCCCCAACGGCGGGGTGGATGCAGTTTATCAGCGCACTCAGGACTGGAGGGTGGTTCTCATCAAAGGTTAGTCTGAGTCTGACTGTCTGGCGTCCGCCTCTCCGTAGCTTTTCTATTGTTTTCTGCACCACTATGATTATATTCAAGACAGGGAATATAACTGTCAAGGGGCTAGTTTTCTAGAGCTACTTTGCTTCCGAGCAAAGCTTTTCTCATTGAAATCGGGTTGCCTGTCAAAATATATTTATAGGCCTACTGATAATCATCAAAAATTCAGTCGAACACAATGAGGCTCGTGAGAATTGTTTGGCTTCGGAGAAATGTTTGGCAAATTGTTTTATGCAAGGACGATCTTCCTACTTGGCAGGATTTCGTGCTGAAGCAGCTAGAACGAACTGGACACGGATGGTGGATAATTCGAGTTTGCTTTTGAAGTGTCTGGGAATTTTCGTTTAAAGTGATAAATTATTTCAAAACCAAGGAGCACATGTGCACGGTAGCACTTATAGTATACACTTGAGATTAGTCTGAAGGATAAACACCACATAGATAAGACCGCAAGGTGAAGGTTTGCATGGTGGAGGCATAATGTGGACAGTTTTCGATGACGTCATGGAAATCGTCTCTTCCGAGATGGAGTATGGCTCTGAAAAGAGCTGGTATAAAGTCAACGTGTCGGACCGTGTGTACTTCGATTAAAAAGATGTCTCACTTTGTGTCGCCGCAAACTTTCCACAGACGCCGCATAACAATTGTCCGAGTTTTTTGTCACACCGATACGACCAGGGTCCAAGTTGTGGATGTACGGTGGTTGGCAAGGCAACCTCCTGGTACCCGGCTACCCTAAGCCGCTCTTCACTCTGGGACTGCCCAACAACCTGGACGCGGCCGTGCACACGGGCCGCAAGACGCTCTTCATCAAGGACAAGCTCGTCTACCAGGTGGACGAGGAGACGGGCCGGGTGGACGAGGGCTTCCCCAAGCAGCTGAGCGCCCTCTGGAGGAAGCTGCCGAAGAGGGTCGACTCCGGCTTCCACTACGAAGGTAAAACTCGGCTCAGTCTCCGTCGTCTCTGGCTTCGTCACTAAATATCAAAATACAGACTCTCGATTGTTGTTGAAATTGCAGCTGACTGCTCTTTTTCAAAAGTAGACTTTCTTCTCCAAATTGCAAAACAAAAGACCTCCCGTTTTCATGTCATGCCATGTCTATTTTTTTTTATATACTGTGCAAAAGCGAACAATAGCTAATTCAGGTATCCCTGCTTAGGATAGTTTCAAAAAAATCCAATCAAATGGTTCGCTGCTGCTCAGAAAAAACAACAACAACAACTGATTCTTAGTATAAATTATAAACAGAAGACGAGGTGGAGGAAGCACACAAGGCTGGAAACACATGTAAAGAACAAAGCCCTGTCTATGATGACACAATGTTTGACTTTCCTTGTTCACGGTCGACTGATTGAATTTGCCCCCCCCCCCCCGTTTCTTTTTCCAGGCAGCACCTACTTCACAGTGGGAGATAAATACTACCAAGTCAGCAGCAACTCCCAGCGGGTCAAGAAGGGATTCCCGAGAATATTTGGCCAGGATTTTCTGAGCTGCCAGTAGAGGCAAAGCCGACGTGTGGGTAAACTAATGTTGATGAGAGATGAGCTAGTGCCTGCAGTGCAGATGGCGGACATTGTGTGTGCATTCGGCGAGCGTATTCACGATTCTTGAATTAATAACGATTACCTTTGATTATTGATTCAAATTATAGGATACTGAAATCGGCGCTTTTTAGACCAAAAAAAAATGACGCAGGGCGCTTATTGGACCAAGATACGTCGGGCGAGCTTGATAAAGGAGGTACTTTCCATTGATGGTCTTTGGTTGAGCTTGGTAGTATACGGTATTGCTTTTAAAGCGTCTGGTATCGAGTCCCTATACATACAGAGAGCATGGAGCTATAGCTCCATGCAGAGAGTATCGACAACTTTTGTTCTGTTTTGCCATTTTGTTTCTGTTGTTTGGTACGGCGTGAGGTATAAACATCTTAAATGTTGCAGATCGTGTTTGACTTATAGACAATAATATTTCACCAAAGCAGATCACGTGTCGGTGACGACTCAATGGGCATGCCGCGAACCCCACGTCGTACCGAACAATGGAAACAAAATGGCGTCCAAATCCTTAAGTTGTCGGTACTCTCTGTGTGTAAACCTTTCTTTTGCACGTCACAGTCACGTGACAAAACACATCCGCCATTTTTGGTTGGCAGTGACATGGACTTCCATGATACAAAATACCGGAACTTCCCCTAGCCTTGGCACGCCGATAACAATTTTATAAGTTTATAAGTTTATATTTTATATTTTATAAGTTTATATTTTTGTCCTGAATGGTGTTCTGTGATGGAAAGTGGTATTAAGTTGCTGTTGCTGTTGCTGCAGCTAACGATACAGAAGAGATACGGAACGAACAATTTTCCGTCTCCGTGAATCCGAGGCCCATAGGCCTACTGTACAAACCAGCTACTGTTTAACCATCGGTTTGTCGTTATATCTTTCTCTTGACAATCTGTCTAGTTGGTTGGCATAAGATGTCAAATTTGTGACCTGTGAAACTGGAACATCTTGGATAATTTGATCAATATCAGAAAGAACCGGATGTCTCCTACCGTACGTGGTTAGGATAATCGGATTTTGAGATGGACCCCTCCACTTCCGCAGCCAAATAGGGCCATATTTAAAGCCAGATATGGTCCAAATTTCATACCAAATTGAAGAGTGAACCCCCAGGTTGTCTTAAGCTTCACTTGTTCTACAATGTATCAGTTAATTAGCCTCCAAAGACCCCTTATTAAAAAAAAGTTGTGGGTACACACTTTATGATAATCAGCTCGGCGGAGCCATCTTGGATGGATTTTGTGTGCTGCACCCCTAGGGACTCTAGTCTTGTGTGTATCTGGGCGCCCCCAACGACTCATAACGGCAGCTTTGTGGTCCGAACGGTTGAGGCCTTTTCACGCCGTGGTACCTACCTAATGCACGGGTCGAAACTTACACGGGTACGACCCGTGTAAACTCTTCGGATTTTCGACACGGGCCGATCGTGATGCGCGTTCCCACTGCACAACACCAACTTGGCTGCGGCGCTAGACGTGTAAGTTCCGACCCGTGTATTGTGTTTATCGGTTTACACACTGCTCGAGCATTAAAGTATGGCACACGAGCAGAAAAAAACCCTAAAATTGCTTGCTGTATTATTATGCAAATAATGTAACTACCCGCTTACACGGGTTGGAATGTCACGCATAGGTGTTCACACTACCGCTTTCAACACGGGTTGGAATGTCACGCATAGGTGTTCACACTACCGCTTTCAACACGGGTTAGAATGCCACGCATAGGTGTTCACACTACCGCTTTCAACACGGGTTGGAATGTCACGCCGGTGTTCACACTACCGCTTTCAACACGGGTTGGAATGTCACGCATATAGGTGTTCACACTACCGCTTTCAACATGGTTGGAATGTCACGCATATGTGTTCACACTATCGCTTTCAACACGGGTGGGAATGTCACGCATAGGTGTTCACACTACCGCTTTCAACACGGGTTGGAATGTCACGCATAGGTGTTCGCACTACCGCTTTCAGCACGGGTTGGAATGTCACGCATAGGTGTTCACACTACCGCTTTCAACACGGGTTAGAATGTCACGCATAGGTGTTCACACTACCGCTTTCAACACGGGTTGGAATGTCACGCATAGGTGTTCGCACTACCGCTTTCAACACGGGTTGGAATGTCACGCATATGTGTTCACACTATCGCTTTCAACACGGGTGGGAATGTCACGCATAGGTGTTCACACTACCGCTTTCAACACGGGTTGGAATGTCACGCATATGTGTTCACACTATCGATTTCAACACGGGTGGGAATGTCACGCATAGGTGTTCACACTACCGCTTTCAACACGGGTTGGGATGTCACGCATAGGTGTTCGCACGACCGCTTTCAGCACGGGTTGGAATGTCACGCATAGGTGTTCACACTACCGCTTTCAACACGGGTTAGAATGTCACGCATAGGTGTTCGCACTACCGCTTTCAACACGGGTTGGAATGTCACGCATAGGTGTTCACACTACCACTTTCAACACGGGTTGGAATGTCACGCCGGTGTTCACACTACCGCTTTCAACACGGGTTGGAATGTCACGCATATAGGTGTTCACACTACCGCTTTCAACATGGTTGGAATGTCACGCATATGTGTTCACACTATCGCTTTCAACACGGGTGGGAATGTCACGCATAGGTGTTCGCACTACCGCTTTCAACACGGGTTGGAATGTCACGCATAGGTGTTCACACTACCGCTTTCAACACGGGTCTAATTTTTCAACACGGGCCAGCCCGCTATTATTAATCCACCTCCCGAACTTGTACCATTTTCATCAGAGCTGTATAAGCGTGAAAATCTGCTAAGCAGGAAAGGTTTCCTTGTTTAAGCAGGATTACAAACTGCACTGCGATGTGATGTCCATTGCTTTTTGCTTGTGACTTGTATTCCACTGTTCTTTACAATAATAGGGAAGTTTGAGTAGGCAAGGGATCCTGTGGCTCATGGTTTTGTGCACCTTTTGTGTCTTAAGCGGCTCTGTGAAATCGACCCCATCACTCCTTCAGCAGTGTAAAAAAGCCCTGAAAAAAAGTATACAAAAGATGTTGCAAAAATAACGAATTGTCATAAATCTACCAATCTTAAAAAGTTGAAGTGCCTGGCGTCAGTTCGATCCGTGACAAGTCCAGACGGACAGGAATGGGTAGCGGTGATCCCGAGTGAACGACAGAGGGTAACCAAAAGAAGAAGGGATATACGGGTGGATAGAAATGGAAGAACAATAGAAAGGGAGGAACAATAGGAAGGGATGAACAATAGGAAGGGAGGAGGCGAGCAAGCTTATTATTTTAGGAAACTGAATACTGTAAATAGACAGTCAGGTGAGGCGGGAACACCTACTCTATTGAATGTTTATTTTTATTGCTACAATTTGAACCTCAGCGAAAGCATTTCATGTAAATCATCAGCTTCGAAATGAAGAAATTATAACAGCGAATCTCATGAAGCTTATACCTTGACACAACCACTGAAATAGCACGGAGGAATCACAACCATCCACCACTGGTATTTTGGTGGTGTGAATAGAATAATGCCAGCATTATGCAGTGGTAAAAGTGTCGTTTGCAAGATTCACATGTTTGTATGGACAAATCCGGGCGAATCCAGCCGATCGACTTTTACATAAATAACTTTAGCAGCTATTTTGCAGCTTGTTATTATATCATTACGCTTAGATTGTTTTCCGATACATTTTCTAAAAATCAATGATATTGATATTGTAAAATATAATGGGTATAATGAAGAAAATTTAACCAATACCTGTAATTATTGATACCAATGTTGTATCACGCATAAATAAACTGATGTTAACCTATGGGACTAATATCAGGCACCAGTGCTGTGACATGCACAACTTGAATAAGTAAATTCCATTTTTTCTTTCTTTGTACAGTTCGTATATATAATAAGCATTATTTATATAATAATAACCTTAGCCTAAGGTCCGTGATTTGGTTGGTTTGTGAAAAGTAAATCGAATTTTTTCTTCAAAGTACGTACGAAGGATCGTGTTTAGATAGGCCTAAAAATTTGACTTTTAGCTATACTGTCCCCGCTTTGTTACATTGTCCTACTCTATGTTCGAATTAAATCTGTTAGGTTTAACGGTTGAGGTAAATCCGTTTTCGTGTCTATTTTTTAAAATTTATTTACAAGATAAATTTTAGGGAAAACAATCGTATTCTAGAATTGTTATTTTCTTCAGTGATACGAAAACAATAACCTAAATAATGCCTACCTTAGAAAAGTACAAAAGAAAATAAAAATCCCAATTAGGGCTTATAGCATTAATGTATGAGAAAAACACCGTTATCGAAGCAACGGCACAAAGCAGCGCCCTCATCGTCTACATTTGGCCATTCGATGTCAAGATGGCGGCAAAACTGAAACAGCTCGTCCAATACGCGCTCTCACTTCACCACTTTTCACTCGCCGCATGGTAAGTAAAGCTACACGCGGGCGGGGTGATGTTTGGGATTCCATGTGCAGTAACGTTCATAGATAATGCCAGTGGTGTCATTCCGCTATGTTGTGCGTGATTCAGCACAATAATACGGAGATGTTTCGTTGTGCACGGTCAGGGCGTGCATATGTTTAACTTCTGCAGTGTGCATGCGGCGTATACCGTATCGTATGAAACTAAACGTTATACATGTACGCAGGCCTACTACTGGCCATGCGCAACGAAACATTAAAGGTAGTGTTCATCACATCAGTTACACTGGAAGGACAACTAAGACAAGCAGAAAGTAGGTCTTATTTCAATCATTGCTCGTCATCATTGTCTATATGTTTGTCATTGTCTATTTTAGCCATTCATTCAGCTCCGCTAGTTCAAATCAAGTTAGCAACAAAGTTCCAATAACCCTTAGAATCGTGTGTGGACGTAGACTCCAATTTTCGACAAACCAGGCGTGAAAGACAGCGCCCTCTAGATCTTTCGTCGATTTTTCGATAACATCACGAACAGACGCCTTAAAGATAATGTACATTTAATTCATTGGTTTAATGAACGACGTGTTGAAAGGGGAACTATTGATTACTGTTAATACCTATTCAAAGACAGATTGGGAAATTCTGTCAGTATAGTCCATGACTATTTTGAGAAATATAAGTGCGACAAAATTATGTGGCGGTTGTGGCCTACATTATTTGATGTAATAATTCTGCAAATTTATTGCCAATGACCAAAAAATGCTTAGTACAGTTCATGTGTATTATAATAAATGATAAGTGTATCAAAATTGTGTGGCCTACATTTATCACAAATTTCGTTTCGATCCTAACGGGATATTTTCCAAAGGCCTTTTCTTGGGTCAAATCATGAAGCCCTCCTATAATTATAATAACGAATTTGGCATTTTGGCCATTTTTAGTCGGCAGTGAGCAGTTTGTAAAAATAATGTTTGCATATTTCTATTTGCCTACATTTATCTTAAAATTTAGTGGGCCTGACGTTTCGATCCTAGCAGGACCTTTCTCAAAGGCAGAGTGACAAGGACAACCCAAATACACGTACCATACGTGTATCTGTGTTGTCCTTGTCACTCTGCCTTTGAGAAAGGTCCTGCTAGGATCGAAACGCCAGGCCCACTAAATTTTAAGATTTGCATTTTGGTAATTTTAGTCAGTAAGCAGTTTGCAACATTTTTGTATATCACTTTATTTATGTTAGTGTTATGACAATTTGGGTAGACCAAATGTGACCCGGCACAGCATAATGAGGAATAACCCCACTTTTGAGATTTTGAGGTTTTCTAATGATGTGAAAGAGTATAACATATAGCTTTCAAATGATATCAAAATATGATATCCTCTAATACTTAAAATTTCCGAAAATACAAAAAAAAAAGAAAATTTATTTGTAATCGAATTGTGAAGATACTTTAACTTCAGGCGTTGTTTACTCAAAAAGTGTTTTGGTGGTGTTGTTGTGCCGGGTCACAAATTATAGCCGATGACCCTCCTACAAAAACTGCTTGGTGTATTTTTTGATTTGGTAGGTTTACTGCACAAAGTGACAGGCGGCTAGCGAGGCCGCCATCGCGGCGGGCACGAGGGGCCAGTTGGGCCCGGTCAGGGCCGACGCCCGTCCGTTGGCCTGGTTCTGGCCGGACTGCAGACTCCCGCAGCCGAAGAAGTGGCGGTCCACGCGGGGAGGCTGGCCGTTGTTCACGGCGACGAGAGTGTCGCTGTTCCACTCGTACTGGCGGTAAGTGTTGCCCGTGATGAAGAACACCGAATCTGGAAAGGGGCGGAAAGGCAGATGGGGAAAGAAAGGGGAGAGAGGTCATTCAAGACTCGTCAAAAATAGTGGCCTGGCTGCCAGAGGCCATTAAACTGGTATCTGGCCACAGATATGGTATTAGGCCACTAATCTGGTATCAGGCCACTGATATGGTATTAGGCCACTTATCTGGTATCGGACCACTGATATGGTATTAGGCCGCTAATCTGGTATCGGGCTACTGATAATTATGGCATTAGGCCAGTAATCTGGTATTAGACCACTGATGTGGTATAGGCCACTAATCTGGTATCAGGCCACTGATGTGCTATTAGGCCACTAATCTGGTATCTGGCCACTTACATGGTATTACTCCAGTAATATGGTATTAGGCCACTGATGTGCTATTAGGCCACTAATGGCTAAGGTGGTCACAAATTTTCCGAGCTACATTCGTAACTCAACGTACGATGGATAAACCATAGTGAGTTGTCATGCACCGTATGGTGTGTGTGTGCATCGCTCATCGTCTTGCGACCGGTCGTAAGTCACGATGAGTTTGATGAAACCGACCGCAGGAGTTATGCCGAGAATGCCCACTCCGACGGCATTCCGGCCGGCTCCACACCATAACCACCGTGAGCCGTAAGGGTCTCGGCGCCGCTATACCTGCCGTGAAGAAGGCCGCGTCGAATCCCGGCCGGAGCTCCTTCGACCAGCGCATCAGCGGCTGCGGATAGCCCATGTCCACCAGGTTCTCCTCGTCGTTCAGCCGCCAGTAGCTGTTGCCGCGGAACAGGTAGACCAGGTTGTTGGCTCTGGGCACCATGACGGCGGCGTCGATCCTGGTCGGCATGCCGCGCCGCTGCCTCCGGCGGAACAGCTGGCTCAGCTGGCCCGTCTGCTGGAGCTGGCCGTCGGGGCTGAAGTCGAAGAACTCGCTGCCTATCAGAATGCCGCGCCAAAGGAGAGCGCGAGTCATTGACTGGAAAAAGAGTAGGCCATCGGTGCACGTTGTGTGCATGCATGCATGCATGCATGGAATCTGTGGGGCTGAGCTGATGAGGATCTGAGTAACATTGATGATTGGCAAAACGGACCCGAGACTTCTGGTTCAGACCTCCGGGAAGTTTTCATTCGCTAAACTTCAAAGAAACCACTCACTACACACCGTATAGCTATTATCATAATGCCTTCAACCTATTGTCGTGATTGCTGTCTTCTCACCAACATTTGATATGTCAACGGGCACAACACAGCTTACTCCAGCGTCCTTTCATTGGAGGTGGAGGCTACAGAGTCCTTACTTCATAAGTCCCTCATGCGTGCTCCCCAAACCACGTACTACTTTACGCGAGGGAGACGTGCCCCTGAATACCTTTGAAAAATCTGTGGGTTCCATCGACTCGCTCGTAAGCGGCGTCTATGTTTGCGAGCGGGGTGTTTCTCTGCGATCTGTAGTGGCTAGCGATGGTCTTGGGGAAGCCCTGGGCTACCGAGTACGCTTGTCCGTTAAAACTTGTCAGGCGCCAGAACCTGGTTTTCTGTTGAGGATTATTGTGGAGAAACGGGATCTGATTAGAATTGCATGGAATTCCAGATATTCTATGTTTTATTCTGACTATAGTAGGCATATACAGAAATTTGGGCATGATTTGGAAAACTGCATGTCAACTGTTAGTGAAGATTTACTTTTCACTGCTGAGGAGTGAGAGAGGGTAGGAGGGAAGTGGAGGGGGTAGGCGGAAGGGAGAGATGAGGTAGCGAGGGAGGAGGGAGAGAAAGGGAGGGGAAGAGAGAGGGAAAGGGGAGGGAGGTAAGAGGGGAGGGGGAAAGGCGGAAGGGAGAGAGGAGGTAGCGAGGGAGGAGGGATAGAGAGGGAGGTGAAGAGAGAGGGAAAGGGGAGGGAGGTAAGAGGGGAGGGGGTAGGCGGAAGGGAGAGAGGAGGTAGCGAGGGAGGAGTGAGAGAAAGGGAGGGGAAGAGAGAGGGAAAGGGGAAGGAGGTTAGAGGGGAGGGGGAAAGGCGGAAGGGAGAGAGGAGGTAGCGAGGGAGGAGGGAGAGAAAGGGAGGGGAAGAGAGAGGGAGAGGGGAGGGAGGTAGAAGGGGAGGGGAAAGGCGGAAGGGAGAGAGGAGGTAGCGAGGGATGAGGGAGAGAAAGGGAGGGGAAGAGAGAGAGGGAAGGGGGGAGGTAAGAGGGGAGGGGGTAGGCGGAAGGGAGAGAGGAGGTAGCGAGGGAGGAGGGAGAGAAAGGGATGGGAAGAGAGAGGGAGAGGGGAGGGATGTAGAAGGGGAGGGGGAGAGGCGGAAGGGAGAGAGGAGGTAGCGAGGGAGGATGGAGAGAAAGGGAGGGGAAGAGAGAGGGAAATGGGAGGGAGGTAAGAGGGGAGGGGTAGGCGGAAGGGGGAGAGGTGAGCGAGGGTGGAGGTAGAGAAAGGAAGGGTGGGAGGAAGAGAGAGGGAGAGGGGAGGGAGGTAGAAGGGGAGGATGGGATCGGGGAAGTGAGAAATGGGATAGTGAGGGGGACAGAAAGATGGAGAGAGGTAGGAGAGAGTATAACCAGCCGTATATAGTAATCACCCGGGACGGGTCATCCACCGAATGTCATGTTATAACGATGGTGGGGTCGTAACTCAGCCGAAAATGTGTGCGCAGCTCACGGGTCACTTACCGAGAAGGCGACGAGGGCGTTGGAAGACGTGGTCATCAGGGCGTTCACGCGGATGTTGCAGGTGGGCGTGTTGGGCTTGGCAGGCTGATGGGGCGGTGTGGGTGCGGGCTTGTCGGCGGGTTTGGCGGGAGGTTTGGCGGGAGGTTTGGGGTTAGTACCCCCCTGTTGCCTGGCGCCTGCCAAGGAAACAGTGACAGTGTGAGGCCGATGGAACTATGGCATTCAGTATTCCAAGTGTATTATATAAGAAACGCAAATGAAGGCTCAGGCTCTGGCTCAGGATTCGTCTCCCTCTGACAAAAACCTGAAAATCCAGGTCGTGTTTTTTTCTTCCGAATTTGACGGTTTGTTGGCTTGATATTAGGTAGGCCTATACAGGATATTCCCCAACAAACGGAGGCCAAACGCTTATTTCTAGATGTCTGCGATATTATAATCACAGCCTTAGATAACTATGACCGAAGACTAAGCTCTAACCTATAAGCCTTCATTTCGAAAACGGGTCAATAAAGGGTCCATTATTTATATGTTTGAGTTGTGTTGCTTTTTTCTCTTGTATGCTGTCGATGTTTTCGTTGATGACCAGTTCTACAGTGCATGTGTATATACCTCTATAGGCCTACTGTAATCTAACTTTTTTGGGCTCGATTTGCTGCGTTGTTGGCGTCAAAATAAAATGGCGTATAGAAACCGTGCGCGCGTATTTCGTTGCTACGCGCGCGTAGAAAGGACGCCATCGCGTGTTAGCATGCAATAATTATCCACTTTAGGTTATCAGAAGGTGTCGGTAATCCGCTCGTAAGATTGTCCACTCTCATTAAAGTCTGCACGTCTGACATTTGTGACCCGGCACAGCATAATGAGGATTAACCCCACTTTTGAGATTTTGAGGTTTTCTAATGATGTGAAAGAGTATACCATTAGCTTTCAAATGATATCAAAATATAATATCCTCTAATACTTAAAATTTCCGAAAATACAAAAAAAAAGAAAATTTATTTGTAATCGAATTGTGAAGATACTTTAACTTCAGGCGTTGTTTACTCAAAAAGTGTTTTGGTGGGATATTCCTCATGTTGTTGTGCCGGTTCACATTTGGCCACCCTCATCTTTCCTATCACCACGCTTAATGCTTAACTCCGCAGTGTCTCTGACCAGCGCGCCCCAATGGTTGATGCCAGCCTGAAGCTGGACTTGTTTCGGAGCGGCCCGCAACCATGAGTGCTAGTGTGTCTCACCCATAGAGCTCTATAAAATAATAAACTAGAGTGCGCACTCATTGCGTGACGCGTGCCGACAAGGGGACTGCGACGCCATTACCAAAGAGGGCAAATGCATGGATCTCTATGGGGCAAACTAATCCCATTTTTGTACAAAAGAAAGTAGGACATTAAAATTCGCCAATCCCTTGAGGTATTGATGGCCTTTCCTTTCATTACTAAAACAACTTCTATAACATTTTAGTTTCCGCATTCGCAACCTTTCGGCTATACCTTTCCCCATTCATATTACGCGCGATTGCTACTGACATCCGGGGACTTCGAGCTGAAGTTGCCCTCTTCGGTAATGGCGGATGCGCGTCCATGTCGGCACGCGTTCGCACCGCGCGTTGATGATAGGGGAGCGCGCGCTCCAGTTTATTTAAAGAGCCCTATGGTCTCACCGTAGAGTCTCTGGATTCCCTTGACGTCATCCCGGTGCAGCCGAAAGCCGTGCCGGTAGCCCTGGTAGATGGGCGCCATCATGGAGTTCTCCACGTCCGAGTGGCCCAGGCCCAAGCTGTGGCCCAACTCGTGGGCAGCTACCATGAAGAGGTTGGTACCTGGCCCGCAGGAAGGAACGAAAACGAAGCATACAAAAATGCAGTCGCCATTAGATAAAGACCCCACGTCTCCGAGATGTGGATAGATCCAGCCCGAGGACGCAAATAAGTCTCCTGACGACGGGCGGAGCACATTATACTGTCCGATAAGTGAACTACCGGCTTCTGGTAGAGTCACATTAATTCCCTCGAGATATGACTCATGATATACGGTGCCACTGAACGCCTGCCACCCCGCGATTCCACCATCCCATCGGATCCATCTAAACCGACCGCCCTTCGTCATAATGCCTAGATACCTCGAAGACAAGAACAGGCCGTTATCGACAGTTTGCACGACCGAGGTTGGCAGCGATCGAGGCCGGTTCCGTTTCATGAATGGGTGACATGTCAAGAGCCTGCCTTTGAGAACGGTCCTCCTGTGCTAGGATGGAAACGTCAGGCTTTCCGAATAATTGAGATCTCTCCTTCCAAGAAGTCATCGGGAAGAAAAACAATTGCCCTCAACTTCACCGAGCGGGGCATGCGATGCGAGTGGCGGATCGGACTGGGGAAGAGGGGGAGTGGGGGGGGGACCCATGCACGTACCGTCCCTGGAGTTGGCGGTGAACCGCTCCTCCTCGTCGAAGTGAGCGTCGCCGCTGATCCGGTCCCGGCCCGGGAAGAAGGCGTGGGCCAGGACGCCGCCCCGCCCGTCGAAGTCGTAGCCGTCGCCGTGGTCCCCGAAGGCGAAGCGGATGTCGATGTCTGCCGAGGCCCTGCCCGTCTCCTCGCGGAAGTTGATGTTGGCCACGTTGCTCCAGATCCCGAAGGCCCGCTGGATCTCCTTGTGCGCCACGGAGCGCGGCAGGTCGGGCGTGAGGTTACGGATCCTGCACAGCGGCGATTAGGGATCAAGCGCTTATACGGTGTAAACCACGGAGAGAACATGGGATGCAGAGAGGGAGAGAGGAGTTGGACAGAGAAGAGAGACTGAGAGACAGAGAGAGATAGAGAGAGAGGGGAGAGAGAGAGAGGGGGAGGGAGAGAGAGGGGGAGGGAGAGTGGGAGAGAGAGAGGGGAGAGAGAGATGGAGTGAGAGAGAGAGAGAGAGAGGGAGAGGGAGAGACAGAGAGTGAGAGGGAGAGAGAGAGAGAGGGAGAGAGAGAGAGGGAGAGAGAGAAATGAGAGATGGAGAGAGGGGGAGGGGGAGGGAGAGAGAGAGAGCGAGGGAGAGAGAGAGGGGGAGAGAGAGGGGAGGGAGAGAGGGAGAGAGAGAGAGGGGGAGGGAGAGAGAGAGCGAGGGAGAGAGAGAGAGACATACAGACACTGAGAGCTGAGCGAGAGGTCCACCGAGATACATAGAGATAAAAGGACACAGGGCGGAAGAGAGGTAGAGAGACAGATAGAGGCATACAGTGAGGCAGTTATAGACATACCTACAAAAGGTCACTGAGAGCGCAGAGACGCAGAAACAGAGATAGAGAGACAGGAGGGACGGAGAGAGACAGAGAGATAGATAGACACAGAGAGATAGAGACAGAGAGAGAGACATAGACACAGAGAGACACACAGAGACAGAGAGAGACAGAGAGATACAGAGAGAGAGACAAAGGGAGAAAGGGAAGACGAGAGAGGCAGACAGAGAGACACAGCGAGAAACAGAGGGACTGGGCAATCTTCACAAGCAGCGGCAATGGATTTTGCAGTAGACACAAGAGCGGATAAAACTTCATCTACATATAAACAAGCAACTTTACGTTGACATCAACTGCAAAACCAAAGGCAGCAGAATCGACATGATTTTATTTTCCAACGAAATCAACGACAGCCAAGACGACGTAGCAACTGCCTTAACCAAAAAAGTGACGGCTGTAGCAGTTAACGTAGGGCTGCCAGCATGGAGGGTATATCACATGAGGCCAACTTGGACGCAACCAACAGCACTGTATGCATTCATAAGCGCAAAGGGCATTTTTATTTGAATAACAACCCTAACATAAATGGCAGTGGTACAGCAAGGCTCTCCCCTATAAACGACTCCGTCATTTACTTGTAGCTGATGGTCTTCTTGCTCCATCGATTGCCGGAGAGCGAATAGCGCCGCCTACGACGGCGCAGCCGGTCCGACTGGCCGTTGAAGTCCTTGTTACCGCACCGCGGCATGCGCATCATGGCGATGGTATTCCTGTTCAGCTTGCCCGTGATGGGGATGTGCGCCTTGTACTGCATGTAGGCGATGGCCTTCTGCAGGTTGGCCGCCGATCGCGTGATGCCCATGTTCCGCTCGTCGTCGTCGTCGTCGAAGTAGCCGTATCTCCTCAGGTAGTGCTGCGCGGGAGGAGGGAGAACGACGGACATGGTTATAGGTCACCGTGGCGTCAACGACCGATGGCGTATCCACGACAACGACACTATAATTATAGAAAAGATCAGCTCAATACAATACTGCATGATAGCAGCAATGACAACCCCAGCAGTATTATCAGCATCACCAGCAACGACATCAGTAACAGCAACAGCAGCAACAGCAGCAACAACAGAGGTAACAGCAACAACAACAGCAGCAATAGCACCAGCAACAACAGAGGTAACAGCAACAGCAACAGCAGCAGCAACAGCAGCAATAGCACCAGCAACAACAGCGGTAACAGCAACATCAGTAGCTAGCAGCAATAGCTTCAGCAACAGCAATGGTAACAGCAATAGCAGCAGCAGCAATAGCACCAGCAACAACAGCGGTAACAGCAACATCAGCAGCTAGCAGCAATAGCTTCAGCAACAACAATGGTAACAGCAATAGCAGCAGCTAGCAGCAATAGCTTCAGCAACAGCAATGGTAACAGCAATAGCAGCAGCAGCAATAGCACCAGCAACAACGGCGGTAACAGCAACTGTAACAGTGGCAATAGCACCAGCAACAACGGCGGTAACATCAGCAGCAACAGCAGCAATAGCACCAGGAACAACAGCGGTAACATCAGCAGCAACAGCAGCAATAGCACCAGCAACAACAGCGGTAACATCAGCAGCAACAGCAGCAATAGCACCAGGAACAACAGCGGTAACATCAGCAGCAACAGCAGCAATAGCACCAGTAACAACAGCGGTAACAGCAAAAGCAGCAGCAGCAATAGCTTCAGCAACAACAACGGTAACAGCAAAAGCAGCAGCAGCAATAGCTTCAGCAACAACAACGGTAACAGCAAAAGCAGCAGCAGCAATAGCACCAGCAACAACGGCGGTAACAGCAACTGCAACAGTGGCAATAGCACCAGTAACAACAGCGGTAACAGCAGCAGCAATAGCAGCAGCAACAGTACCAACAACAACAACAGCGGTAACAGCAGCAGCAATAACAATTGCCAAACAGAAACAACAGCACCAGCGTCAATGACAAGAACTGCAAAAGCAACTACAAAAGCCAAGGCAACAACAACAACATCACTAATAATGCCAGCGGTAACAGCAGCAACAGCAGCAACAACACGAGCGGCTGTACAATAACAGTACTGCAACATTAGCTAACAGCAACCTCAATAACTGAACCTCAACAACCAATCGTTAAATGAGATTTGAAGGTTTTCATGGTGAGAATAGCAGAAGGAGTAGGTTTGCGGTGACAACAAGCAAAATTCTCTTTTGTGATTACATGTATGTGTGGTTCTTTATTCTCCTGAACACGAATAGAGTACACAGTTCGAAACGTGGAGTTCTTTTCAGAACCACACATACTCGCAAAAGATAATCTTGCATGGTGTCACTGCAAACCTATATATTCCTTCAACAAATCTTTAGATACCACTCTCTATCAGTTTTGAACTAACATCTATTGAATGCGACATTTTGTCTTTTTCTGTATAGTTTCTATTTCTGGTTTTACTTTTACAACAGAATGCTAACAATTTTAGTACGGGATGCCTTCATTACCATTTTTTACTTCGCTTCAGGAAAGCATGCATGATGCATGAAGTCCGTTTGACGCCCCTATGACGTAGCCCGTATCCATGACAGCGGGATTTTGACGAGTACTGCCGAGTTATTTAAAGGTGACCCCAAGAATGGGAAGGTCGCGTCGATTTAAATAGACGCCGTCTGGCCTTTCGCCCTCCCTCTTGCTAGCGATCAGAAACTCGTGGCTATTTTAATCCACTGCCGCGGAAATTGCAGGCAATCACGGCCTATGGTAAAAATTAGCCGTGGGGAAAGGGTTTCGGATTTTGGAAGCAAAGGGAGAGAGAGAAAAACAAGAAAGAGAAAACTGCTTGTAGCTAAGACGTTGGTGTTGTCTCGGTTGAGATACCCCGGACTCTGTCCGTTGTTTCCTTCGATTTGGCGGCGCATTGACGTCATGACCGACTTAGCCTTACTGCGCATGCGCGCTTGCCCAGATAGACAGAGGACACGTTACTTTATCTGTTTGAATCACAATGGCATACGACCAGAATTACGCAGGAGCTTCATCGCATTGAAAAAAAACCCTGTTCCACTTGTCATTAACCTTGTCGGTAAGGAGCTTGGGTCGTCATTACAACCCCTCGCCCGCCGTAGGACGGTGACCTCCCTGAGTCTCCTCTACCGTTACTTCTATGGAAGGTGTTCCTCGGTTCTTGCCGACCTGTGGTGGAAGTCACAAAGCCTTACAATGCATCATAACTCAACTTACGATGGATAACCCATCGTATGTTGTGAGACACCGTATGGTTTCTGCGCATCGCTCATCGTCTTGCGATTGATCGTAAGTTACGATGGGTTTGGTGAAATCGACCACTGGTTCCCACAGTCAGGACATTTAAGCGAGCAACCAGACTGTTTGCCTCCTCTCACCCACACACTCTATCTAGCACAAGGTGTAGATCGGAGAGGTATCTGAATGTCTTCTTCCCTCGTTCTGGTTCTGCCTCTACCTGGAATTCCCTTCCTGCTTTCCCCCCGCCTACGATCTTGCCCTTTTCAAAAGGAATGTTAATGCCTATCTCCGGCCTTCCTGAGTCTCTCTCGATCCTCTTCTTTCGCTAGCCCTTAACCTTGAGTGGCTTTTCAGCCTTGTTTTGGGCGATCTTGTATTAAAAATAAAATAAAAAAGGAATAAATTAAGCCTGCTGCATCAGAACGAGTCGAAAGGGATACTAGTGTGTGGTTAGAAAAGACTTGAAGGTTTGCATGGTGTGTGGTTGCAAATTCCTACAATTCATCAACTACTAAGTGCCCACAATCCTACAAATTCCTGCAGTAGGACAACATGATTCTGTAGGATTTGGGGAAGTTAGGGCCATGTTCTTACCGAGGGAAACACTAGAACTTTGAAATTCAACATCTCACGAAAATGAGTGACATCAATCTGATCAATCACAGCCGTCGAGTTGGATGGGCTGCCTGGATAACCAAAGCCACAAGAGGGCGCACTTGCAGAGGCGTATGGCAGGGCCCAGGAGGATCGGTCGTGTGCCGGTTTGACTTGTGCCGGAAATTGCATTCAAATCTATTGGATTTGACTCCCGACGTCGGCTAGCGGGCTTCCATATATAGATGCACACTGAAACCGTAGCCACCCACTTTGGGCACGGCAACAGCTGCCCGGCACATCTTTGATATTTGATGGCCTTTTATTTAAGAAGAATTTTCTCGACAACTTAATAGGCTAAACATTTTGGTTACAAAATGGCTGCCCACACGGGCCGGTTTTTTGTATGTTTTGAACTCAAAAATGTAATGCATAAAAGTTCTAGTTTGGGACCATGGGTGTCCTAAGGATGTCCTACTTCGAATATTAGAAAATGTTGTCACAGAGCCCCCACGCGAAATGTTCTTTATGCTTTAATTCGATCGATGGTGGCATGATGCGCGCGGTTTTTCTCTTGGACCGTGAAACATCGAAGACTTGTGAAAACGCCACCGACGAACGGCCTCGGATCGATTTAACGAAACCTTCCGATGCATGGTAACTTATTAATCTCACGACTGATAACCCGACGTAAGTTGCAACGGGTCGTATGATTTCTGAACACCGCTAATCGTCCTGCGATTGATTGTAGGTTACGATGAGTTTGATTAGGCTAGATCTACCACGGGATACACGCGAGCGTAAAATTCTGCTCTTTCTCCAACAAGATAATGGGTGATACATTTTGGTCGACTTACCGGCTGTTTAGTGAACAACGGCTAGGCAGGGTGCGTGATCCTGTTCCGAGTTCAGCGTTCTAGGGTCGTGTTCGTGTGGTTCGACCTGTAGCGCCAGAACAAGGTTCGCTCGTGGAGAACGGACCGCCCTGCAACTCGACCATTAGAATGGGTGGTCGCACGTGACGCGCGCGTTCACGTGACCGGAGCGCAGCAGGCAATGCACCGCCCTTGCTGGTTGAGTATGATAGGACGTGTCCGAAACGGGCTTCCAGAGCTACGGCTGGGGCTATTTGTCTTCGCATCTCCGTTTTTTCCCAATAGGAGGGAAGACGTAGACCTAGCTCTAGACGCCCGTTTCGGACACGGCCTTAATGAAAAAAACAAAAACAAAGTGACTTACATTAGCCTCGTCGATTTCGGCCGGGTCGTTGACGTCATCGTCGCTGAGGTTGGCCGCGCTGCTGCCGTCCGCCCCGTTCGCATTGGATTGAGTGGACACCTCCTCGCTATCTGCCCTGGCTATCGTCTGGTACAAGGTACATCCTATCAGCAGCAGAAAGGGCAGGCGATAGGCACTTCGCGCCATCGCTCTTGCTTTTCTTCGTGTCTGTGTCAGGCGGGCAGGAGAACACAGGCTTCTCGCCAGTCACTTCGCGGAGCCCTCGGTCCGCGCTGATGATGTGAAGACGCAGAGACTGAGGGTGCTCGTTATCTGGAAGGTCCGAGCGATGCGGTGTAAGGAGGGGGGGGGGGGGGTATATCAGGTCTTGAGGAAAGTGGGGGGTTTATTGGGGAGGGTGCACGCGGACGAGGTGACCGCTAGGGGTTGTCTGAAGCCGGTGGTAGCTTGTGACTCGCACTTACCTATAAGTCACGGTGAATAAGTCCCTCGCACAGGAAGAGGCTAATAACCAACGGGCCAATGACGGCAGGGCCGCGGCCGAGGGGGAGGAAGATGACGAATCCTTGCGAGAGGGGAGGCTTGGTTATTTTCGGCTGCGCGAACTCCCACCTTCTATATAATCCTGCGCCGCTGATTTCATTCGAAGTCTCCTGACCCCCCAAACCGAAGATTGAGAAAGAAATTGAGGACCAGGGGATGACGGTGCGAGCTGTTATATCGACCGAGAGGGTTCCTATATTATGTTGTCCCCCGAGAGGGCTGAACTGAAGATCAAGGGGGTACGACCACTATACCATTGGACGGTCAGGGCTATCAATGTGCCGTCCCACCCCGGGCCTTGCCCCGTCTTCCGTCCCTTCTCTCTCTCTCTCTCCCCCGGCCGGCCGGGCGGTCGGGCCAGGCACCCCACCCTCGCCGTTTCCCGGAAACAGGGGGGTGTTGTTGATGTCGAACCCGTTCACCTCTGGAGCACGAAACGTTTCCCGGCACACGGATGGATTGTGTCTAATGAAACGCAGACAGACGAGCCGGCCAGTCTTGGGCTGGTTATCGCGGGACGACTAGAAAACACGAATTTCTATTTCGATCCGAGACCAGGGGTGGATTTCACAAAGCCTTACGATGCATCGTAACTCAACTTACGATAGATAACCCATATCGTAAGTTGTGATACACTATGGTTTCTGTGCATCGTTCATCGCCTTGCGATTGATCGTAAGTTACGATGGGTTTGGTAAAATCGACGCCAGGGCGACTATATACTTTGCACTCGCAAACCTGAACTTATAAGCAGTCAAGAAACCATATAGAACAAAAGTAGATCCATTTCCAAAAGGCTTTTTTTTTTCTGAGATCACTCATGTTTAATATCAGGTTTCTATAACAGTAACGTATATCCCAAAATTTAGTGGGCCTGACGTTTCGATCCTAGCAGGACCTTTCTCAAAGGCAGATCGAGTGACAAGGACAAAGCAGATACATGTACACGAAGGAAAGGGGAAGAGAGTGAATAGGACACGGATGAGAAACAAAGGACAAAGAGTCAAGCTGGCAGGGTGAGATCAAAGGGAAGGGCAAGGAGTAGGGTAGGGATTAGCGAGAAGAGGGGGAAAGATCAAAGAGAGAAGTGTGGAGGAGTGGACACAAACGAAGTATTATCAGAAAGCTGCATGATGTTAGTCATTACCCTCCTGGATGTTGAGACCATGTGGTTGAATAGTCCGAAGACGCTTCATCCACATTGTCTCACGGCTTAGACGGACAGCGTGTATCCCTTAGACATTCGAGGGGATTCATTCTCCCGATTCTCCTGATGACGGCCAGAGCATACTGGACGGAATTACGTCGAGTTATCACTCGGGTTCTTTTCAGAACTACACCTGTTCTTTAAGAGACCTTATACATACACGGTGTCACCGCAAACCCTTCTATTATCCCTTAGAGGTTTAGAACCAATTAAAGTATTATACTTTAATTTTTTTCTGATAACTAGGACACAGATATAATTTTCCTATTAATAAAATATCAATTTCAAGTCTGTCATTTCTAAATTTAGAAATCGGCATTTCGCTTTCGTCATTTTAAGTTAATTACCCCGTTACGCTGTCTATAGTAATTTTGATTAATACACCGGAAGAATAATTAGGCGCGTTTCCAGTGTGTCGTGTTTCCTCCGTTGCGGCGTGCGGAGAACTACAGCGTGCGTTTCCAGCGCTACACTCGTTGCGTGATGACACAAGCCGACAGCTTGTGCATGATGATAATCTAAAAATAACAAAATTCTACACGACTCCTATACTGATGTATGACAATGTATTAGGCCAGCGGTTTGGCTCCAAAATAGCACAGAGCGTCGCTGTCCGTGTATCCAAATATAGCAGCGGGCGCACGTGACGTCCCTCGTCACAGCGCCACCGTACTTCATTCGTTGACATGGCAACGACCCCGAGGGCGATTATGCAGAACAATCGGGCTCGTTTAATGGGGCATGGATCGGGCGCATCATAGGAACAGCCGTTTTCCCTCTTCCGGCGTTTTCAGCCGTTCTGAGGAACCGGATCTCGAGACCGAGGCAGTCACGGCTTTCTTGAGGGGATATACCAATGATTATACCCGTGAGCTTATCCACCGTGGATTACTTCACTGTTTTCTGTTGATAAGGAATGAGGTCCGCCAAGACCCAATAGGCCTAATCCCCCCCCCAAAAAAAAATTAAAAAAAACCCCCCAAAACACATTATTAATAATAAAAAATAAGAATTAAATAAAATAACAAAAATCTCAAAAGTTAGATGGCCTTACGTTTCGATCCTAGTAGGACCTTTCTCAATTGCCCCAAAACATAATTAAAAAAATATTACAATCTCCCTTTAACAGATGGTCCCGCATTGACCCACGGCGAGTTTGTAGAATCAGCTCAAGCTGGGGCGGATATCTAGGGGTGGTGATGACCTTTGACATGGCATTTGCCTCGATATGGATCACTCTGAGGTCTGCGTGGTTCCGGTACAGATGTCCACTTTGAGTACAAGTCTCGCTTGTCAGACATATTTTGTATACACCACAGCTGGTGTACTTGAAATTTGAAATTCCTATTTCGTATTCGAAGGCGCCGCTATAGTCCGTGGCCCGGTTTAAATCCTTGCCGAGTCCAATAATAAAGCAGGGGTGTGGTGCCTGACTCCCTGGAGATATACTGCTGTTCATGGTTGAATTGCCTCTGATTGGCGCCCCCACTCGATCCGGTGTAGCGGTCTGATCCGGGTCCCATGCTCAGATGAGACCGTTACCATTATATGGATAAAAACGTCATGCGCAGTGCGCATGGTAGTTGTACATTTCGAAGGCCGTGCTGAGTCGATACGGCCATTGGCAATGCAGCGCTTTCAGACACGTTCGTTGACCCGTAGTTATTTACCAACTCGCTCATTACGGAGCCTAGTACCTAGGCCTATAATTTTTAGGCCTAGAGTTTTACATTGGGGAAGAAATGCTACAGTTGTTCCCCGTAATAAGGGTGTATCGATTGACTTCATATACAATCAAAAGCAAACTGTGTTCGTTCGCGGAAAGTCATAAACAACGTTCAATTGAAGGGCTCCCTTCACGTGCTTGGTTCACTGACTCATCTGAGCACGCTGAGCAGCTGAGAACGTTGCTGCAACGTGCTGAGGTGAGCCAGTGACGTCACGGCTCAACTCGGCACAGGTGCCCGTCTGAGATCGTTACACCGGCAAAGACTAGTTGACTAGTTTGGGAAGGACACCATTGATTTAAGGACTGGATAGCTCAGATGGTAAGAGTGCTGATATGCAAAACTAGAGGTCTCGGGTGCAAGTCCCGGTCCAGTCAAAGTTTTCTTCCGTGTCAGTTTTTTCCCGTTATTTATTTGGAAACCAAAACCCTGTCAGATTTCCTCACGTTGTTTAGATGTGTGACGTGTTGACCTGAACATAAATCCGTATGGGATGCTATTTTTGTGCACATTTAAAAAACGCAGTGGCTGTTGTTACGGCAGTCGTCCGTGTGGTTCCCTGACTTGATTGTATTTCTTCACCATTGCAGGCTGGTTGAACCAGTCTATTAGCTGATAGTCTGGTTCCAAGAGCTAAACATCCTGACAAATACTGTGAAGTCAGGGAACCACACGGACGACTGCCGTAACAACAGCCACTGCGTTAAAAAAAACATGGTTTTACAACAATGATACGCAAGACTTCCCAAGCTGCCTTCGAGAAAAGTTCCCATATCATAGAACGTCTGGTCCTAGCATCTTCGCCGATGTTTGTTCGTATCGTGAAAGCACATGGAACGATACAACAACACGTTTGGTCCAATTCAGCATAATTATGCATTACAAACTATAAAACAGCAATGCAAATCCTTTAAGAGGGTGGATTTGGACTTTGCGGTACACGCGCGTTCTTGACTTGGGATTCCATGGACCATTCTTCATGGCAGATAGAGAGAGAGACAGAGAGAGATAGATATACACAGAGAGACACACAGAGACAGAGAGAGACAGAGAGATACAAAGAGAGACAGAGAGATAGAGACAGAGAGAGAGAGAGACATAGAGAGATAGATAGACACAGAGAGACACATGGGATCCATTCTTCATGGGTCTGGCAGATAGAGAGAGAGACAGAGAGAGACAGAGAGAGACAGAG
The DNA here is from genome assembly GCA_949987565.1 of Luidia sarsii. Classification (NCBI taxonomy): domain Eukaryota; kingdom Metazoa; phylum Echinodermata; class Asteroidea; order Paxillosida; family Luidiidae; genus Luidia; species Luidia sarsii. Next base: position 24,007,953 of record OX465105.1, on the reverse strand, counting down.
AGATAGAGACAGAGAGAGAGAGACATAGAGAGATAGATAGACACAGAGAGACACATCATGGGGACCATTCTTCATGGGTCTGGCAGATAGAGAGAGACAGAGAGAGATAGATATACACAGGGAGACACACAGAGACAGAGAGAGACAGAGAGATACAGAGAGATACAGAGAGAGACAGAGAGATAGAGACAGAGAGAGAGAGACATAGAGAGATAGATAGACACAGAGAGACCCATGGGAACCATTCTTCATGGGTCTGGCAGATAGAGAGAGAGAGACAGAGAGAGACAGATACAGCTAGACAGAGAGATAGAGACAGAGAGAGACATAGAGAGATAGATAGACACAGAGAGACACATGGGGACCATTCTTCATGGGTCTGGTAGATAGAGAGAGAGAGAGAGACACGAGGGATTGGAATAATTGACGGTGAATCAGCCGCGAGTCGATGGAGGCGGTCACATCGTGGCCCACGTTCCGGTGTGATGCATCATTACTCGTGTCTGGGACACTGGGACCTCGTACTGCACGCTCAGAGGAAGGGGACCTGGCAGTGTGTCATGCACGGGTGTTGGGGACAGAATGCACGAAGGACTAGTTGCAAGTCTCGTCCCGATGAACCATACACGTCCCGATGAACTGTACAAAATTACTGCAACATAGCGCGACCGATTTGGATTTCAGCGGCCGGACAGTGAAAAGGGCGGAAATAGCGGTTGAGTCTATGGGAAATGCATGTACAGTCTCACCTGCGGTTCGCGTGCAGCTAGCTTCAGGCCGTATAAGATTCATGCGGTGGGGTTCTGATCTTGTAAAGTTGTATTGGAGATCACACAGTTCGAAGTCGTCTTATGATACAGAGCAAATATTCCATGGCGAGATATATCAGCGGCATTACAAACGCCATAACGGCTCCCAATTTTGAAGGAGAACGCAAACAAAAAAGTGAATCAAAACAGCCGCCTGCTTCAAGAGGGTGCACTAGTACAGTCTACAGAGATGAATGTTTTTTTCTTCTGCATGGTGGTTTTTGTGATATACTCTTCGTCAATGGATGCGATTATCGCAGTGGCTGTTGTTACGGCAGTCGTCCGTGTGGTTCCCTGGCTTAACAGTATTAGCTCTTGAAACCAGACTATCAGCTAATAGACTGGTTCAACCAGCCTGCAATGCTGACGAAATACAATCAAGTCAGGGAACCACACGGACGACTGCCGTAACAACAGCCACTGCGTATAATTATTCCAACCGTTGGAAGTATGCCGCAGTGACGCACTGTGGGCTCTTTAATCGAGTTAAACCGCCTTTTCAAAGTTAAGCTTGAGTAAATTGGTGTTTTCCGTGTCATGTCCGAAGGCGTGGCTGTGTGCTTGCTAGTCCTGCCCGGCCGTAATGACCGCTTGCCATTGTTGCGGTACTTTGACATCAACTGTCATTGCGCTTATATATGTAATTATGAACTCGATAGTTCATTGTCCTGAGTGGGCGAGCTATCTTAATCGTCACCAGTCACTGCCAAGTATAATAGATAAAAGCATTCGGGAGCCACTGCGTTATTTTCAATAATTATTATAACTAAGAGCTCGATCGAGTCCAGCCGTTTTCGAAATGAAGGCTTAGGCTCGGGCTCAGGCTTCGTCTCCGTCTGACAAAACCTGAAAATCCAGGTCGTGGTTTGTTTCCGAATTTGAAGGTTTGTTGGCTTGATAGGTACTTGAGTAATCACCGAGAAAATGGGCCCAAACGTTTGTTTTTTTCGATGTGATGCCTGTGATATTGCAACGATCTCAATCCCCCTCTCCGAACTAATCTAGCCCAAGGGACACACGGACCCTGGGAACGAGGTCGGTATAGGCGCAGACACCACACTGCAGTGCGTCAAGTTCTTCAAAATGGCGCACGGCCTCATCAGTCCGAACCGGGTGGCGGGCGCGTGCTATCCGTGCAGTTTGCTTTGGGGGTTTCAGGCCTGTAGTGGTTAAGTACATACATCGGTCGTGAAGGGTATTCTTGTGAAATGCTGAGATAGGAGAATCGAACTTGAAGAATTACTGGAATGGATGGAGGATCGAGTCAGGTGCTATCGGGGAGCGATGTTCAGAATGCGTGCACTCATCAGGCATGGGCAAAGCAAGACGGTAACGTCGCCTAGTAGCCTATTATGATAAGCAAAGTGTACCATGGCTTATAGTGTAACGGACATGCAGTTGCTCTCAACGCGTAACTCGTATAAACATGGTATAACTACGCAGCTTTGGCTTCAACGCCGGCTTTGACTCCATTTTGTGACATCTATTTTGAAAACCAGCACCCTGCCTTCCAGAAAGGTCCCGCTATGGGACCGCAACACCGACACCCTCTCCTTACCCTTTTTATTTCAACATTTTTAGCATTCATTATTAGATGCCATAGCAAAATTGTGACCCGGCACATCATAATGAGGAATAACCCCCACTTAATAGGCTAAACATTTTGGTTACAAAATGGCTGCCCACACGGGCCGGTTTTTTGTATGTTTTGAACTCAAAAATGTAATGCATAAAAGTTCTAGTTTGGGACCATGGGTGTTCTAAGGATGTCCTACTTCGAATATGTGACCCGGCACAGCATAATGAGGAATAACCCCACTTTTGAGATTTTGAGATTTTCTAATAATGTGAAAGAGTGTACCATTAGCTTTCAAATAGTTTTAAATAATTTCCTCCAATACATTAACTTTCCGAAAATACAAAAACAAAGAAAAGTGATTTTTAATCGAATTGAGAAGATACTTTGACTTTAGGCGTTGTTTACTCGAAAAGTGTTTTGGTGGGATATTCCTCATGTCGCTGTGCCGGGTCACAATTATCTGTGGCAGGCAACGATGCATGGGTCCTGTCCTACAATCCTGTCTGTTTTTAGCCTGCTATGGAAAAGAACTGATCTTGCTGTCTGTAGCCCAGTTGTTAAAACTGTCCGCATAATTATGTGAGGCGTTGTCTCACTGTACTCCTTTCCTCTTGATTTTCCCCTGTCAAATTGGTTCCTTCTATTCCTTCTTCTCTGTATGGGCATATGTCGGACCCTGTTAATTTATTGGAAATAAGGAAGGGGAATTGGGTCCAACGAGTATTGATTCTTTGTTTTCCGATTTCCCTTAGCTTATCCATACATCCGACTTCCTTGTTTTGTGTAAATTCGATTCAGTAATAACAATTGGATCAACTGGAAAACCGCTTTCTGCCAAGATTTATTTCCGTTCTCCGAGCCAACTCCGAACACACACACAGACGCAGGACCCCAGACTCTACTTGGGACCATCCTGTGTCGACACATACATGTCCACGAAATTGCACGTGGCTTGTCCTTCTACTGTAGTTGAGATGAGTGAAGGTTTAACTCTAGCTCTACTTAGAACCTCAGCACCAGTTACTTTTGTCAGCATTACATTGATAAGATCAGAAAACATCGATGTCCACAGATTTCCTTCTTATTCACACAGTTTGTAAATGGTCATGATAGAATCCCCATGTTAAAATCTTACTGTCTGGGATGCTGTACTTCTCGAGAAATCTTCACTCAAAGATCCACAATTATTTTATTACTCGCGAGTAATAAGCTCTTTCTTACTTTACAGAACGGTGCGCTAACCGTTATTTTATGTGGTTGCATTTTTCTACTTTTTCAGATTACCATTTGAGCTAAATCCTCCTTAGGATTTTTCTTTTGGAATGTGGCAATCTTTTGACCTTTACCGATGCTGTATAGGGCCTTTAAAGTAAATTAGATACATTTTGTGCTTGAACTGATCTGAGACTGGTATTCTATTCGGAACAAAACACTCGTTGAAATTTATCTCCATGCTGAACAATATGAGCGATGAAAACAGTAGACAGAAGCATATTTCTATTATTTACAGGGCGTTTCACGATTTAATAGACATTTTTATTGAGACATAAACCTTGTACAATTCAACCAATGGTGCTCATTTTCCACACACAACAAGCACACCGACAAGATCGTCTTTTTTCATAAACACAACAGTCCTCATCTTCGCCAGCGAAGATTTAGTACAAGATTAAGTTCAGTTTACTTGCTTAATAAATTGGTCAAACTAGGTCAATATAAAAACCGCAGAGAAAAAATGTATTCTGGTCTTGTAAAATAAGTCAATGTCTAAGACATAGATAAATTAATTATTATTCCAGGTGTAGATATTCTACTGGTACTTCCAGGTGTAGATATACATACGAACTAACAAACACTTCCCCCAAATAAAGGGGGAATAAAAGTGACGGAAAAGCGAAGGGACTTTCAATGTTGCATTAAGTTGGTTTGTGGACAGTATTGATTTGATTTTCATCCACTTGACATGAAGCTAATCGCGTATACTTGAGGTTGAGACTCTTCAGGTTCGTCGCGAAATAGTCAATATTACTTCCCAGTTTTGCTGATTGCTGCAATAACATTAACTTAAAAATGTTTCGAGGGAAGTATTTAG